>VYXD01016589.1:405582-431605 GCA_013397195.1 Hylia prasina | reverse complement strand
CCCCGCTCGCCTCAGGCCGCGGTGGCCGTTCCCGCCCCGCCGGCCCCTTGCGACAGCACCCGCATCACCCTATCCCTTGATATTAGGAGAAATTTATTCACAGAAAAGGCCATTAAGCATTGGAACGGGCTGCCTAGGGAGGTGGTGGAGTCACCATCCCTGGAGGTGTTCAAGGAAAGACTGGACGTGGCGCTCAGTGCTGTGGTCTGGTTGACAGGGCGGTGAATCAGTCACAGGACGGGCTGGATGATCTCATAGTTCTTTTCCAACCTCAGTTATTCTGTGATTGATTCCAAGCCGGAGGGGTATTTTTGTGTTCAATTCTCCACGTTCCTGGTGCGTTTTGTTATGGTGGGGACATCCCATGGCTGCTCAGCTCCACTGCGCGCTGCCACCTCGCAGGGGCTGGCTGTGGTTTTGTGCTTAAAAACGCTGCTTTTGTGCTTAAAACCGCTGCTTTTGTGCCAAAAACGTGGTTGTTTTGCTTGTGTCAGCTGAGAAGAGGGGGCTGCCTGCTCTCCCTGTGCTGAGCCAGGGAAAACCGTTGCGTTCCTTTGATCACAGGTGGAGAAGATCCATCTTCTCACGGCAGAGGTTTGCACTTCCCTGAATAACTTGCTGCATGTTTTGAAAGTGGATCTGGAGATGTCAGGGAAAAGCTTGGAAAATCCCTGCTTTTAAAGGAGCAGGCCAATCCTTACTTAGTTTCTGCACTGCAGGAGCAGAGAGATGCAGCCTGATAACTCAAAATACAGGCGGCATAAAAGCTTTAGATTTAGGAGAAAGGCCTCCTGCAAAATGCTGGGGGTGTGGGTGATTCTTCCAGGGATGTTTTTTCTTGGAGAACACTGTGAGTCAGATCCCTTCCGGATGGAAAGGGGATTTGCTTCCTGCTGAAGAATTCTGGGCAGAGGGTGTTGTCTTGGGAGCAGGCCTGGAGGGATGTGGAGGCTGCCAGAGGTGAGCTGGGCACCTGCAAATGATCTTTCCAGGTGCTTCCCATCATGGAAGAGGGCTGGCAATGTGAATACTGGGCAGTGAGCTGGAGCTGAAATTATCCTTGGAAAGGTTAGAAACTGCTTTGCGTCAAGCATGCACCTTCTTGCCTATTTTTATGGTTGGACTTTGCACTCTTTTCCAGCATGTGGATATGGAAAACTCCTATCTCTGTGGATACTTGAAGATTAAAGGCCTTACAGAGGTGAGTGTTAACTGCAAAACAGCAGAAAAAGGGGCTGTGTGAAGGTTTTTGTTTTGTTGTTTTTTTTTTCCCTGGGGGGGTGGGAGAAGCTGCTGCCAGAAATAGGAAGTGGAGAGACAGAGCACGTTGTAGATTTGATCACAGGGTATCAGCTGGGGAATGGTGCTGGCTGTAAATGCCACAGGTGATCATCCAGCTGGGAGCTTCATGGAATCATTTAAAGTTGGAAAAGCCCTCTAAAATCATTGAGTCCAACTGCTGACCCAGGACACAGCCATGTCCACCACTTCCCTTGGCAACCTGTTCCAACACTTAACCAGTCTTCTAAATTGTTCCTAATACCCAAGCTAAACCTCCCTTGCAATTTGAGGTGTTTCTTTTTGTCCTGCCCCTTGTTCCCTGGGAGCAGAGCCTGACCCTCACCTGGCTGCTCCCTCCTGTCAGGGAGTTTGGAGAGTGAGGGTCCTTTTTCCCAGGCTGAGCCACTCCAGCCCCCTCAGCTGCTCATTATCAGGCTTGTGTTCCAAATCCTTCCCCACAGCCCAGCTCTGACACAGCTCCTGGCTTCATAAAGGGAGGAGAGAGGCAGAGGAAGGCTGGAATAAGAGCGTGGAGGCTGTGGAAGAGTCAGCCTTGGAGAGGCGTGGGGCAGGACAAGGGATAAGAGCAGCAGCCTCAGATTGCCCGGAGCTCTCCCTGGGAGACGCTTTTTGCTGAGTGCACGGAGCTTTGTCTGCTCTGGGTTTGTGTCTGTAGGTGACAATTGTGCCCTGACCTTTGTCTCCCCTCTGCCAGGAGTACCCAACCCTCACCACATTCTTCGAAGGCGAGATAATCAGTAAGAAACACCCATTCCTAACGCGCAAGTGGGACGCCGACGAAGACGTGGATCGTAAACACTGGGTAAATTAATCTGGGGCAGAGGGTGGGTCTGGGCTGCTGCTTTGGAGGAGAGGTGCAGTGTGTGCCCATGCAAGAGCTGGCAGAAAGGCCTGGAGACCTCTTCTTTTTGGCTGTCTCCCTCTTTCTCCCACTGGGAGCTTTGCAAATAGAGGTCTCTTCAGCAAGATGTGATCTGTGATGAGGGAGGGGATGCTTTGTTTTCCCCTTGTTGGCCACCGGGTTGGAAGGGAGCAGGAGCAATCCCCATCTCTTGGACCCCCTAGGAGAACACACTCCTTTTTTGGAGACTTGTTGCAAAATGGAATGGAGAAGGGGAAAGGGATCCCACCAGCACACCTAGAGCAGTTGGTACCTGTGTCCAGCTCAGGGCAGGGTGTACCTGCTGTTGCTTTTTGAGGCCACAGCAGCCACCTGATCGCATCCCCCACCTTCACCTTGGCTGTTGTTTGCCAAGCTTGGATGTTTGTTATATTTCTGTCAAAATATCTTCCCCTGGAAGTGCAGGAGCTTCTCCAGCCAGGCTGAATATTGCTGTGAGTGTCAGTAGATTTCCCTCCTAAGTAGCAGCTGATACTAGAAGTTCTATTCCTGAAATAAGCATACTTTTTTTTTTCTTTTCTTTTTTTTTTTTGTTTCAGGGAAAGTTCCAGGCTTTTTACCAGTATGCAAAAACATTTAACTCTGATGACTTTGATTATGAAGATCTAAAAAATGGGGATTACGTCTTCATGAGATGGAAGGTAAACCCTGCCTGTCTCCTTCTCTCATGAGCTGCTTGCAAGGCACTGGCAGAGACTTGAGGTGTCTGAGAGCTTTTCCAGCTATGATGGTTTAATGAAAGATCTTGCCCTGCCAACCCCAAAACCCACTGTTCTTGCAAGTTCCAGTGTGACTCGTGTCTAGTCACCTAATTCTGTCCTTAAGGGCTGCAGTCATGGCTAAAAACACAACAGGAAAATCTTGTTTGGTGATGCTCTAGAGGATGAGAGAATTGGATCCAGTCCCTGTGTGGGGCCTGTGTTTGATGCAGACTGGGCAGTCTGCAGCTCTGTTCTTCAGCTGGGATCATCACAGAGTCACCGTAGACTCGTTTGGATTGGAAGGAACCTGAAAGCTCATCTTGTTCCACCCTCCTGCCGTGGGCAGGGACACCTCCCACTATCCCAGCTTGCTCCAAGCCCTGTCCAGCCTGACCTTGGACACTTCCAGGGATGGGGCAACCACAGTTTCTCTGGGCAACCTGTGCCAGGGCTTCCCCACCCTAACAGGGAAGAATTTCTTCCCAATATTCCATCTAACCCTGCCTTCTGGGAGTGGGGAGCCATTTCCCCTCCTCCCATCACTCCATGCCCTTGTGCAAAGTCCCTCTCCAGCCTTCCCATAAGCTCCCATAAGTGTTCAAAACCTGCAGTGAGAACGCCCTGGAGCCTTCTCTTCATTCTCAGGCTCTGACTCTCAGTTTTGCAGTGGGCTTCTGGTTTGCAGGGGACAGGTGTTGAGCTGCAACTGATCTCCTGCACTCCTCAAACTCATTCTGTTCTCAGTTACCTGCTTCCCTGTGAAGTGCTTGCAGTGGCAGGTGGTTGCCCTTGACTCTGGTCTCTGCTTTGGTCTGCTGGGAGTGCAGGAAGTGCAGGAAGTGCTCAGCCAGGAATATCTTCATGTTAGTGGGTGCCAGTATTTGATTGGGAGGGCAGATTGGGTGGGGTGGGGCTGTATTTGACCAACGTTTTAAAATGGAGCCTGTGTTTTGCGTGCAGGAGCAGTTCCTAGTCCCAGATCACACCATCAAAGACATCAGTGGTGCTTCCTTTGCTGGTTTCTATTACATCTGCTTCCAGAAGTCAGCAGCATCTATAGAGGGCTATTACTACCATAGGAGTTCAGAATGGTAAGGGAGTTTCCTGCCTCCTGAAGACTTAAACCAAGCTGTGACTCCTCTCCTGCTTGTCCACAACCTTGGGAGTGTCCAGGCAGGAGGTTCAGGCTGGTGGTTGCACCTTGGGGCAGAAGGGAGGGGTGTGAGCCGTGACTGGCCTGAGCAAGCTGGTGCAGTCCATTGGTGTGGTTATAAAGTGCTGCCCTTATGGGAAAAGGGGAGGAAATTTTGGCTGGCAGGGTGGAGGAGGGAAGATGATAGAGGGTCTGGAGAAGTGCCGTGAGGGACCTCAGTTCTCTCTCCTAAGGAACAGCTTGGCTGTTGCTCCCTAGAGGCAGAAATCTTGTCAGGCCAGTGCTTTGTATTCCGAGGTCCTTGGAGTGTTGCTGTTAAGACAAGAGAACAGTCAAAGCTAATTGGTGAGGTTTTTGTTGGAGACAAGTAGCTGTGGAGAGCTCTTTTCCCTTGGATCATTGTCATGAGCAGCAGGTGGATGGCTGGAAGCTGTCAGGGGGAGGGAAGGAACCAGGAGGCTTTCAGATACATTCCCTCAAGCTGAGCTTTGAAAGACTGGAGTGTAATTTGCACTTGTAGCAAACACTGTTTGAACTTGAAAGTTGTTGAACTTCAAAGAGAGTCCATAAAACCACCACAGTTAGCCCACCTGGAATGCTGCCTCGCTGCAGGTGGCTCAGAGGGACCAGAGTGGGAATTACAGGATCATTAAGGTTGGAAAAAAACCTCCAAAATCGAGTCCAACCTTTATTGAATACCACCATTCCCACTAAACCCTAAATGTAATGTCTGATTTCTGAACGCTTCCTGGGATGGTAACTCCACCACTTCCCTGGGCAGGCCATTCCAGGTCTAAACCACTCTTTCAGTGAGGAATTTTTGCCTTATATCCAACCTGAGCCTCTCCTGGCACAACTTGAGGCTGTTTCCCCTTGTTCTATAATTAGTTGTGTGGGAAAAGAGCCCGACCCCACCTGGCTGCACCCTCCTGTCAGAGAGTTGTAGAGTGATGAGGAACAATGCTGAGCCCTCTCAGGATTTTGGCACTGTGGGAAGTGGGTGTTGGATGCCTGAACACTCTGGGACTGTAAAGAGGAGAGAAGAGCAACCAGCAGAGTGTCTGCTCTGTGTCTGCCAAGCAGGAGCTCCGTGTAACCTCTCCTCCCTCTCTTCCTTCTCTGCCAGGTATCAGTCGTTGAATTTAACGCACGTTCCCGAGCACAGCGCTCCTATCTACGAGTTCCGATGACAGCTGTGCACATCTGATAGTGCCCAGAAGCAAACCGGGCAGGAGGGCATGGCCTGCCAGGAGAACTGTGTCCCTGTGGGAGCACGGGAATGCACACTTTTCTCCTGCCCCTTGGACTTGAGAGAGAGAGAGAGAGAGCCTGGATGTTAACTCACCCAGCCTGAGGAGCTGCTGGAGCTTGATTCTCCCTCCTGTCGAGTGGCCATTTGATCTTTACTCTGGTTTTAAGCTACTTTAATGCACTTTCTTGTTGCACAGCTCGTTTCTCTGTCACTGAAGTTCCTCCCGGCTCTCCTCTGGAAGCTGTTTCTCAGTAGCTGGAATCAGTGCTCTGGCCTCTGAGTAATAAGGAAATGTAAGCTCAAGGCTTATGTTTTCCTTGTTATATCCTGAAGTGGGTTGAGATCACCAAGATTCAGGTTTCTTGCCCAGATTTCCAGCTCTGATGCTCCCAGAGCCAGGCCCTGGGTGTGAGGCTCAGCTGTGGAGTCTGTTGGGGGGAGTGTTGGCTGAGGTGAGGCTGGAATGAGGCTTTGCTGGCTAACAAGGTTAGCTGGAGCTGCAGATCTTTCAGGAACACCAGCCCTTTGGAGCTGGGAGCTGTTCCGATGTCTGGATACGCCATTGGGAATTAATTTGATGTACGGACTTCCAGGCTCTCAGTAAAGTGGATCTGAACTCTGCTTGTAGATGTATATTTGCTCTTTACTTAAGTTAAGGGTAAAAAAAAAAAAAAAAAAAAAGGTCAAAAAAAGTTTTAAAAAAAGACTTTTATTAAAAAAATATATATCTATTTTTATGGTTCCTTTTCCAAAGGACCCTATGGCAAATGCACAAGTACTCGATTCCATGTTACTGTTTTCACATTGAAAACCAGGAATGTCTGTGTTTTTATATCCGTGTATCCAGCTAAGCTTTGGGAACGGGACTGGAGCGCAAGCGCTGAGCAGCGTCGCCCTGGGACCGCTCAGCGTTTGTACTCCCCCTTCATGCTTCACCACCACTGCTTGACACCTTTTTGCAAGAGAAAACAAGAAAAAAAGTTTAAAAAAAACCCCTTCCCAGTAGCTCCCTCTGACTCTGAATGTTCCAAGTGACATAACTTAAGGCTCCTGTGCCAAAGTGTGTGTGTGTGTGTGTGTGTATGCGTGTGGGTTGGTTTTCTAAAGACACTTTAAAACTTGGCCTCAGTTGTGTTTTTACCTTGTCAGCCCCACCTGTGGGGCTTTCTGAGAGTTTAGTTTGCCTTTTTTTCTGGCTGTTTTAAAGCCCAGCTTCTTCCAGGCACTTGTGTGGCACGGGTGGTGCTGAGGATGGATTTTCCACCCTGGAGTGGGAATTGGAGCCTCTGCATGCTGAGGTGAGGTACCTTGGGTTTTGCTTCTTTTTAACTAACTTCCTTTTTGGCAGCAGTTATCACTTGTTTAAGCCTTAACAAGGAAGGATTCGGGGCTTAGAGAGCTCCTTTCCTCTATTCCAAGCTGGGATTTTGAGTGCTTGGACGAGTGGCCAGGCCAGTCTCGGGAGATGATGCGGAGTTCGCTCGCCTCGCGCGTGCTGTTCTCCGTGGATCAATCCTTCTCCTGGCACATGTGGAGAGAGGTGCCTGGGGGAGAAGGGAGACACCTGGGCCTTCCCAGGGAGTGTGTGCAGGTGCCTTGGCTGTTGCTGGAGGATCTGCAGGGACAGCGCTGAGGCGATTTGGAGGTGTGAGCAGAGCAGTTGGGAAGTGTGTTCCTGTTTTATTTTGCTCCTCTCGGAGAAATTCAGCCCCTTTCGAGGAGAGGGGTTTCCTCATGGATGGTGCTGGGAGATGTCCTGGTTTTAGAGGTGAAAACCGCTGGTGCTGCTCCACTGTGACCAAGTGTGGGGGGTGAAACCTCCTTCCCAGGTGCTGTGTGACTGCAGGGACCCAGCTCCAACAGCTCTTCCCAGCCCTCTGGAGCTGTCTGTGCAATGCTGGTGGTGGCACCTGTGTCCCTGTGCTCCCCAGGGCTGTCAGTGCCAGTGGGACACTTGGATTTCTGGTATGGTTTTGTTGAATTAACCCTGTTTGTTGGTAGAAGATGGGTTAGGATGGTCCTGGGAGTGTTTAACACGTGTAACTATCCCTAAACCAATGAAGTTGGGGTCTTTTTTTTAAGACTTGATAGGTTGTGAGAAGGGTGTGGAAAGAGCATCCTGCTCTGTGCCTGCCTTCTTCCACTATCCTGAAGGGAATTTCAGCTTAGATCGAGAACTGTCTGGACATGATGTGTGGCAGGTGCAGAGCAGGTTGTGGAGCTGAAGGTTTTACAGGGGCTGTTGGTGTGTGGGTATTTTCTCCTCAAAGGCCTTTGCTTTGGTTTTTCCTTTTCTTTGACCTGTTTGAGTTGAGGGGAGATGTTCTGTACGTCGTGGTGTGGCGAGAGAGAACGGCCCAGGGGAGGATTTGGGGGGCAGAGGTGAGAAATGGAATGTTTGGGCTTGGGTGAGGATGTGGTGTCTCTTGAACCACTCTGGCTGCAGCAGGCTGTCTCTGTGGGAGCAGAGGGTGTCCGTGTGGGGGCCGAGGAGGAGTTCTGTGGAGCGATCAACATCCAAATTAAACATGAACTCTGATGAAGGGGTCTGTGTCCGTGTGTGTTTGTCCACCACTGCACTCCCTGGTTCCAGGGGGCTGCCGTGCTTCATCTCCTTCCTTGAGGGCTTCTCCAGGAATCGCAGGAGCTTCTGATGGCCTTAATTCACAGGCTCTCAGAATCCTTAAAGCTGGAAAAGACCTCAGAGAGCATCGCGTCAAGTCTGTGACCGATCCCCACCTTTTCACTTGGTGGCACTGAGTGTCACGTCCAGTCTTTCTCCGAACACCTCCAGGGAGCCAGCCTCCCTGGAGAGCCTGTTCCAATATCTAATCACCCTTTCCGAGAAGAAATTCCTCCTGANTTTGCTTTGGTTTTTCCTTTTCTTTGACCTGTTTGAGTTGAGGGGAGATGTTCTGTACGTCGTGGTGTGGCGAGAGAGAACGGCCCAGGGGAGGATTTGGGGGGCAGAGGTGAGAAATGGAATGTTTGGGCTTGGGTGAGGATGTGGTGTCTCTTGAACCACTCTGGCTGCAGCAGGCTGTCTCTGTGGGAGCAGAGGGTGTCCGTGTGGGGGCCGAGGAGGAGTTCTGTGGAGCGATCAACATCCAAATTAAACATGAACTCTGATGAAGGGGTCTGTGTCCGTGTGTGTTTGTCCACCACTGCACTCCCTGGTTCCAGGGGGCTGCCGTGCTTCATCTCCTTCCTTGAGGGCTTCTCCAGGAATCGCAGGAGCTTCTGATGGCCTTAATTCACAGGCTCTCAGAATCCTTAAAGCTGGAAAAGACCTCAGAGAGCATCGCGTCAAGTCTGTGACCGATCCCCACCTTTTCACTTGGTGGCACTGAGTGTCACGTCCAGTCTTTCCCCGAACACCTCCAGGGAGCCAGCCTCCCTGGAGAGCCTGTTCCAATATCTAATCACCCTTTCCGAGAAGAAATTCCTCCTGATGTCCAACCTGAAACTCCCCTGGC
Organism: Hylia prasina; assembly: GCA_013397195.1. Taxonomy (NCBI): domain Eukaryota; kingdom Metazoa; phylum Chordata; class Aves; order Passeriformes; family Sylviidae; genus Hylia; species Hylia prasina. The sequence continues at coordinate 422,820 of VYXD01016589.1, read as the reverse complement.
CCCCTTGAGGCTGTTTCCTCGTGTCCTGTCGCTGGTTGCCTGGGAGAAGAGCCCGATGCCCCCCGGCCCAGGGTCCTTGCAGGATCCAGCTTTAATTAGAGGAGCAGGAGGAGGCAGTCCCGGTGGGGGGGCTCCCCTGAACACCTCCCCTGCTTTCTGAGACCTTTCCCTTTGAGCCTGTCCCTCCGTATCCTCCTGTCCCCGTAGCTCTCGCCCCCACCCGGGGTCACCTCCCCGGGGACCCTCCCGGTGCCCCCGCGGTGGCGGCGGGCGGAACGCGGGGNGGGAAGAGGGGACTGGAGACTGTGGGGAGTCTGGGAGTCAAGTGGGTTGCGAGTTATGAGGCGCCGGGAGAGAGTCTGAGGACTGTGGGGGGCTCGGGGTTGTGGGGTCTGGGAGGGGGTCTGTGGGAAGAGGTGCCGGTCAGGGCTATGGGGGAGGCAGCGTGGGCATGGTTTGTAAAGCTGGGGGGTCTTTGGGGACACAGAGGGGTGGATGCGGGGTGCTGGGAGCTGGAGCAGGTTGGGGAGCAGGGTGAGCCTTGGAGCGCGGCTGGGGGTGTGTGTGAGGGTGGGGGCTGCCCTCTTTCCTGCCCTGTGCTGTAGCCCCAGACCCCCGGAGCTGGGAGTAGGGGACATCTCAAGTCCTGCTGGCACAGGAGGCTCCTGGTGTTTGAGTGGTCTGGGCTCTGCCAGAGCTGCTGCTGGGGCTGTAGGCTGTGGCAAATAACAGAAATAAATCTTCAAGCTCCTGGTTTCATGCCCTCACCTGTTACAAAGTGAGACAACTACTTTCCTTTTATTCTGGTTCAGGTGTAAATTCAAGTGTTTTGCTAAGAATAAGGCAGTGAAGTACTTCCACACATGTGAGCTCTGAGTTAAATGTGTCTTTAAAAGCTGACAAGAGGAGGGGAAAATAATCTGGTCATTTTGGAGCGCTGAATGTGTGACCAGGTGTAAGGAGGGGCTGTTTCCAAGAGGGGCTGCACTCCCTGTGATCTCTCCTGAATTGGCTCCCATCATTCCTGCACCTGCCTCTCCCTCTTGGGAATTATTTGGCTGTTTCTCTCCACTCTGACTTTGTGCAGCTCCCTGGAAGTTTCGCTCTCAATGCCCAGGGTTCCAAAAGCTGATGGAGCAGCTGGGGGCAGCCCTGTGCCTGCCAGGGTTAAGATGTCGACCAAGATCCATAAGCCTTTCCTTTTCGGAAGGTTCTCATTCCCAGAAGCGAATCACCAGCAGCTTTCTGCCAACCAGCTGTTGGGTTTGTGTCATTGCAGCCACCGAGTACCACCTGGGCCTGCTGAAGGCAAAGCTTGCAAAGTACAGAGCTCAGCTGCTGGAACCCTCCAAATCCCCGGCCGCGAAGGGCGAGGGCTTCGATGTGATGAAATCAGGAGATGCCCGGGTGGCACTGATCGGTTTTCCTTCTGTGGGGAAGGTCAGTGAGTGTTCTCTTTGTCTCCAGGCTGTGCTTTGCAGTGGCTGCAGAGCAGGTTTGGGGTCACAGAACCGTGGGATGGTTTGGGTTGGGAGGCACCTTAAAGCTCATCTCGTGGGATCCCACCTGGAGTCCTGCACGCAGCTCTGGTGTCTCCAGCATGAGGGGACGTGGAACTGTTGGAGCAAGAGGCCACGAGGTTGGAGAGAGGACTGGAGCACCTCCCCTGTGGAGACAGGCTGGGAGAGTTGGGGCTGGGGAAGAGAAGGTTGTGTGGAGACCTCACAGCACTTTCCAGGACCTGAAATGGCTACAGGGAAGCTGGAAAAGGATTCTTTGTCAGGAACTGGAGTGGCAGGAAAAGGGGGAATGAGTTCACACTGAATGAGGGGAAATTTAGGTGAGATATATGGAAGAAATTCTTCCCTGTGAGGGTGGGGAGGCCCTGGCACAGGTGCCCAGAGAAGCTGGGGCTGCCCCTGGATCCCTGGAAGTGTCCAAGGCTGGGTTGGACGGGGCTTGGAGCAGCCTGGGATAGTGGAAGGTGTCCCTGCCCATGGCAGGGCTGGAATGAAACGAGCTTTAAGGTCATTTCCAATTCAAACCATTCCATGGTTCTGTGATCTAGCTGAAGGTTGGAGATGGGGAAACATTCCTTCATTTTGTGTGCTCTGCCCTGTGGGAACAGCCTGAAGTTTGTTCTTGCCCAGCACTGCTGAGGAAAGGGGGACGTGCAGGATTTCCTTCAGTTCCCTGACAGTGTCACCACCTCAGTCCCTGTGCCTGGAACAGCCACAACACCACTTCAACAGCCTGAGGAGCACTTTGGTGTTGCTTGTTTTGCTGAACTTTTTCATTTTCCTGCCTGGTGATGCTGATCTCTTACATTTCAGTCCACGTTTCTGAGTTTAATGACCTCGACCGCCAGCGAAGCCGCGTCGTACGAGTTCACCACGCTGACCTGCATCCCAGGAGTCATAGAAGTAAGAAATCCTCCTCCAGCTGTTATACAAATACCAATGTGTATTTGTACCAGCCACTAAGCACCACTTGTGCTGCCACTAAGGAGCAGAGACATCCAAAGGTCTCCAGAGCTGATTTTTGCTTTAAATTTTTGAGTGCTGATTTAGCACTTCCCTGAACACTTTGGGATTGGCTTCCTGATCAGAATTTTTGTGCTACTCTTGGACTGACCAGAGCAATACAACAATTCTCAACTGAATTTGGTATAAACATTGTCAGTGCCAGTGACCAGCTGGCTGCAAATCTTGACAGATTTGTTTTTAATGAAGCTTTACAGAGGCAATCTGTGCTGTGAGCACTTTCAAAACCAAATGCAGCTACTCCTGTCCTTGAGGGGTTTTATAAGTGGTGACCTCAGCATCCATCTAAAGCAGATGATAAAGGGCATTAAACTGAAAATTGTCCAAGAATAATGAGGAAATCTGGGTCAGGATGGAAAGGGTAGTTAAATAATGAAAGTAACTGTATTGATGGGAAAAGGACTTTAACACATTCAAGCACAGCTGTGAGCTCCAGCAACACCTAGAGAGCCAATGCCCTGCAAATCCTAGGAATGAGAGTCTCCTGGGGTTTTTTTCCTGGTGCTGTAAGACCTGCAGCACACCTGAATAGTTTGATTTCTCACAGTAAGAGATGTGACTTTTGTTCCTTACTGAGTTTTCTCATTAGACCAAGAAAAAAAGTGTTGTTTTTCCTTTCTGTTCCCCCAACTTAGGAATACATGACTGCTGTGCTGACGTCCTGGTGCTTTGTGCAGCTGCAGTCATGGGATGCTTTAGGGAGTCAGGATCTAATGTACAGCTGTGTGTGCTGCTGAACACAGCCCATAGCTCTGGAATTTGCCTCAGGACAGAGCCATGAACTTTGTGCAGAGTTCCCTTGGCCTGCCTGTTCCATCCAGTTCCACTCTCCACAGGATGTGGACCCCCAGCACGTGTTTGGGGCTTTTGGGGCATCTCAGGTGCCCTGCAAAAAGCTTTCAACTTTCCATCCTTCCATTTCAGTACAAAGGAGCCAATATTCAGCTGCTGGATCTGCCTGGAATCATCGAAGGAGCAGCTCAAGGTTGGCTCATGTCTGTGTTCATGTACAGGAGGGATTTGCCCTCAGTAGGGTCCCTGGGTGTCTCAGATATACACAGGTTTCCTGGGCCAAGAGTTCCTACGTTGTCTTCCCAAATTTTTTGAGTCCTTAATCTATGTGAGGCACGATTCCTATCCCTGAGCCCACAGAGGGGTCTATATGTAGCACAGAGATGGATTTCTGGAGGTGGGAGCCAAAGCAAGCCAGTCACTTCTCACCTCCTTGCCTGAGTGTTAAGTGGCTCATCTGTTTTCTGGTACTGAGGAAATCTACAGAAAGATGCTGGAGAGGTGGAGGAGGAATTATAGCCAAACACTAACCTTGTTTGAGTAATTCCCTGAGTTCTTGCCAGTCCTCTCATGACTCCTGATTCTGGGAAGAGATCTTGGCTTTGTCTCTCTGTGTTGTCATTGTCCTCATTGGCTGGTTGTGTCTGAAAATAGCTTAGGAAATCAGGGAGTCATGGAACATCTGGGAGGGTCCCACAGGGATCATCCAGTCCAACTCGTGGCCCTGCACAGGACACCTCAACAATCCCACGCTGTGCCTGGTGTTATCCAAACACTCCTGGAGCTCTGGCAGCCTTGGGGCTGTGCCCATTCCCTGGGGAGCCTCTGGAGAAAGAACCTTTTCCTAATATCCAACCTAACCCTCCCTGACACAGCTCCAGCCATTCCCTTGGGTCACCATAACAGTGTCTGTGTTCCCTGAGGCGCCTTCTGGCACTGATCTCTGTGCTGAGCTCTGTGCTGCCTGCAGCTGCTGCCAGGGCTCCCAGCAGCCTGAGTGCAGCCACAACAGTGCTGCAGCATCTTTTTCCTTGCTTTCAAGCTGCTGCACGGGGCAGGAGTCCCCATCTGGCACAGAACTCAGCTGGTTCCTCTTGGCTGATGTGCATCCACCTCGTGTCTCCCCAGGGAAGGGCAGAGGCCGGCAGGTGATCGCCGTGGCCAGGACAGCAGACGTCGTTATCATGATGCTGGATGCCACCAAGGGCGAGGTGCAGAGGTGAGTGTGTGCTGGGCTCTGGGCTTCCCATGGGCCCAGACAACGTGCCAGCTCCCTGAGGAACAGTGGAGAGCACCTGGGGAATGAGGAATTGAGTTACTGAGTACGAGATGGTGGTTGTATTCCATGAGAAGCATCCTACTGACTGCAGTCGTGCTAGGCTGAAGGGTCATTCCTACAGCACAGCTGTCAGAGATGATGGGAATGTCAACTTGGATTTCCACCACAGACTCTGACCTGCATTAGGGAGGTTTTAGGCTGTAATGAAAGCTTGTGGCAGGGCTGTATCAACACAAGGGTCGAAAAGGTCTGGGTGTCATCTGGCCATGCTCAGCCTCACAGGTGCTGTGTCCCTGCAGGGCCTTGCTGGAGAAAGAACTGGAATCTGTAGGAATCCGGCTGAACAAAAGCAAACCAAATATCTACTTCAAGGTGAGGCTTCCTGAGCTTCTGGAGGCACAGCTTGTCTGCCTGCCTGCTCAAAGCTGAGCTCACTCTGTGCTGCCCCTCGTGTTGGACAGGCTGAGGGGGCTGTGGGTTTTGCAGGATGTTCTTATGTTGCTTTTTTGCCTCCTGCAGCCCAAGAAGGGTGGAGGTATCTCCTTCAACTCCACTGTCACGTTGACTCAGTGCTCTGAGAAGCTGGTTCAGCTCATCCTCCACGAATACAGTATCCTTTTCCTAAAGTGGGAGACCCTTAAGCCATCAGCAGCTCATGGTTCAAATGCTTCCTGCTGTGGGCCAGCCTTGGTGTCACTTTGGTGCTGGCTGTCACCAGGGAGCTCAGCCCTTGTGGTGTGTTGGGATTTGGGCCTTGACAGTGTCCACCTCAGAAATCTTCAATGCTGAGGTCCTGTTCAGAGAGGATTGTTCCCCTGATGAGTTCATTGATGTGATTGTAGGAAACAGGGTCTACATGCCGTGCCTCTATGTGAGTATCCTGGGCAGCCTGGCTTCTGTCGCATCCAGCATCTCCTTTCTGTGCCAAAGGAAATGTTGGAACTTCACAGAATCGTGGAATGGTTTGGGTGGGAGGGGACCTTAAAGCTCATCTCATTCTACCCCTGCCATGGGCAGGGACATCTCCCACTGTCCCAGATTGCTCCAAGCCCCATCCAGCCTGGCCTTGGACACTTCCAGGGATCCAGGAGCAGCCCCAGCTTCTCTGGGTAACCTCTGTCAGGGCCTCCCCACCCTCACAGGGAGGAATTTTTTCCCAATATCCCATCTAACCCTGCCCTCTCAATCTAAAGCCATTCCCCCTTGTCCTGTTACTCCACGCCCTTGTTCCTGCCTCCTAAAACAGTAACGATTTGGGGTTTAGGAGGTGGAAAACAGCTCGACAGGGAGTTTTTTTATAGGCTTTGGATGTGCAGCCGTGCTGTGTGTGTTCCCTGGGCCCTCTTGTGGCTGGTGCTGCCCTGGAGCAGCAGAGCTTCCAATCCTGGTGCTGGGGCTTTGCTCCCACGTGTGGAGCCTCCGACTCCCCTGGTGCCAGCTCCGTGCTTAACTTGTCACGTCTGGTCCCTTGTGTGCCAGAGGTCCCTTCAGGGCTCTGTTTGTAGCCACTGGGTCTCTGTGAAATCAAAGACACCAGAGAATGTGTTCCAAGTCATCCCAAAGGGAGAATTTTAAAAGGCCAAAATTTATTTTCAGGCTTCTGAATTTTAGTAGTTTGTTTTACTGAGAATCTTGGCTTATCTTCTGAGAGGATCCACGTTTCTGTTCAGTTCTACCTTGTTATTTCTCCATGTTGCTGAGTTGCCTTTCCAAAGGCTGTGTTGTTTTCCCTTTGGTTTAGGTTTATAACAAGATTGACCAGATATCCATGGAGGAGGTGGATCGTCTTGCTCGGAGGCCCCACAGTGTTGTCATCAGGTAGGAACTGTCATGTTGCCTTTTCTGCTGGTGTGCCTGGTGTGGGGCTCATTTCACACCCCTTTCTCCAGCCTCTCCCAGGGCTGCTGGGGTGAGAAGCAGAGCTGCTGTGTAGCTTTTCCCAGATTTCCTTCCCCTGGAGAGGCTCCTCCGTGCTGCCTGCAGGACAGAGTCAATCTGGCTTGTTTCCTTAGAAGTGCTGATAGATCTGTTTGGGCTTTGCTGCTTCAAAGCTGTTCACCCTTCTGGAATCACGGAATGGTTTGGGTTGGAAGAGACCTTAAAGCTCATCTCATTCCACCCCCTGCTGTAGGCAGGGACACCTTCCACTAGATCAGTTTGCTCCAGGCTCCATCCAACGTTGCCTTGAACAATTCCAGGGATGGAGCAGTCAGAGACTCTCTGTGCAGCCTGTTCCAGTGCTTCTCCACCCCTTTAGTAAGGAGTTTCTTCTTCCTGATATCTAATCCAACCCTGCCCTCCTCCAGTTTAAGGTCATTTTACCTTGTGCTTTTCCTTTCCTTGCCTCATTGAAGACTTTACCCTCGTTCTCCAGCACTTTAATAAAGACATTTCACTTTGTTCTTCTGGATCCCTAAATCACAACAGCAGTAAACATGATCTTGGTGTTTTGCAGCTGTGGCATGAAGCTGAACCTGGACTACTTGCTGGAAAAGCTCTGGGAATACCTGGCACTCACCTGCATCTACACCAAGAAACGGGGACGTAAGTGACCACGAGCTGAACAGAAGGTTTGGAAGGCAGGCAGGCTGCCAGCAGGGCTGGTGCCTTGGAAATGCTGGAATTATACCCTCCCTAATCATCTTTCAGCTCTTGGGAAACACTTCCTGCTCTGTCTGATCCTGCCATGTGTGGATCCCACCATGGCCTTCCTTTTGTATTTTACAAGAGCTGAATTCTCATAAGTCTTTGCATGGTACAAGGGAATAAAGTGTGCAAGTTGACAGCTTTTTTTCCTTGTTATGCACCTTGTGATGAACTGCTCAGCCCATCACAACCCAGAAGAAGTTTCCTGTTCCTGCTGCAAGAAATTTGGTGATTCCCATGCCTTTGGAGGTGCCTTTGATCCTCCTTTTGCTTTATAACCCACTTGTAGCTTCTCCCAGTGATGAAGGCACATCTATAACTTGCCCTGTTTGGTTGTGAACAGCTGAACTTGGGTGGATGTGAGGAGATCAAGGAATTTTCTGAGCTTGTTAAGCTCTGAAATCTTGGGGATTTGGGTTTTCCTTGAGCAGGTGTGTTTTGACTTGGGTGGTTTTGTTTCTCTTAAGGGCTTGGGATGGAGTTAGATCAGGTGGGTTTGTGAGGAAGCTGCTGACTGTGTGGAGTGGGTAATTGCACTTGTGGGTAGTGGAGAGCTGATTTGATGATTTTAGGTACTGGATCCCTGTTCTGCCTGGGAGCAGGAAGGAGGAATTTGGGAGTAGTAAGCACAAGGTGATGTGAGATGGTGTCAGCATTTTAGAACACACTTGATGGAAATCCAATGCTTTTTCCCCCCCTTCTGCTTCTCCACAGAGAGACCAGACTTTACAGATGCCATTATTCTACGGAAAGGGGCCTCTGTGGAACACGTGGTAATTTTTCTGCATCTTTTACATTTCCCTGTGTGCAGAAGGCAGTTCCTCCTGGACCTGCTGTGATTTGTGCTTCATAAAGCTCAGGACATGTCAGTGTTTGGCTGGGCTTCTCCTTTTGTTGCCTTTACCAATTTTATCTGCCTCAGGTTTCTTTCACAGCTGCCATAAAAGCTTTAAACAGTAATTATTTAATGCAGCCCAGTGAAAAAGCACATGGAAGCAATGGAACTGGGCTTTATGTGGGCTGATGATTCCTGTGTCTGTTCTATATGGTTTCAGGTGCTTTTAACTGGCTCCTAAAGTCTTTATTGTAAATTCTGGCATAGACTTGAGTTTCTTTTAATTCCTGGGTATTGAAAAAGTTGTTTGCAAAGTGGTGTCACGTAAATACTTCAACTTCTGCCTGTCTGTCTTGCAGTGCCATCGGATTCACAGATCATTAGCCAGCCAGTTCAAGTATGCCTTGGTGTGGGTAAGTGTTAGCAACTGGAATTCCTGTCTTCAGGTGTCTGACTGGTCTTCTAACCCTTCTCCCCATTTTTTGCCTCAAAGGGGACAAGCACAAAGTACAGCCCACAAAGAGTGGGCTTAACCCATATGATGGAGCATGAGGATGTCATTCAGATCGTAAAGAAGTAACTGCTGGTGCCTGGCCTTGTCTTTAATCACTGCAGTTGGAACTGACCACGTAAAAACAGAACAAAACACACCAAAAAAAAAAAAGAAAAAGGAAAAAAAAAGAAAAAAAAGAAAAAGGGAGCTGTGTTCCAGAGACAAGAAAGCTTCTATGAAGCTCCTGCTCTTGGAGAAAGGCAGAAAATGAGGCTACTGTGCTTGCAGGTGGGGATGGGAAAGATGGGCTTCCATCTTGCAGCATTTCAGGCCAAGTGATGTTTCTTAAAACTTTAAAAGGAGCCAGTTCTTCTAAGACACAGTTTCACAGCCAGCAGTGTCCTGCCCCTTGTAGGGTTTGCACGTGAATCCATGTGCATTCCCAGTGGGAAGTGTTTGAGTTTGTGTGGAAAAAATCTGGCCCTGTGCTTTGGGCTGAGAGAACATTGCTGATGCTTTGCTGCTTATCCATTCACTTAATTTAAGCATTGATCTGAAACAGAATCAGGGTTCTCCCTCCCCTGCTTGCTGGACATGTCTCTGCAGCTGGGACAACCCCGATATTAATGGTCCCACCTCAATTAACATTAAAGCCTGGCACTCTGTGCCTCTCCATAGCCTTGCAGTGGGGTTTTTAAGACACACTGGTCCAGCTGGTACTGAGGGATGAGAAATTAAACTGGTAGTGGTTAATTAGCCCGGCCAGTCTGCAGTGGGGTATGATCCAAGAACTGTAGTCTGGGGTGAGGAGTCACTTCACTCACTGAGGAGCTGCTTTGGGAGCTTTCTCCTTTGTTGGGCAGGAGTTGTCCTGCCCTTTAGTCCCCAAGGTGGAGGTCTCATCAAGCATGCCCCTAAATTCCAGCCACAGCTCTTTGGAGCTCAAGGTACCACCCCATGCCAGGAGTTTTACCCAGCCCTGTTAAACATTGCTTGTCTGGATATTGTTCATCAGAAATCTGGGATTTTTGTAATCATGCTTTTCCATTGAATACTGTTGCTAAACAATTCAGAGTGCCTGATAGAGGACAGCTCTTTCCTTCTGGGATCAAGAGCTGCCAATAGCTTTTATTTTCTTTCGTTGGAAAAGGGTTCGGTCTGATGTGGATGCAGAACTGTGAGGACAGGTGTGACACCTGTCTGAGCAGGGTTCCTCCCTGCTCCTCCCCACCCCTCACAACCTGATCGAGCAGAAATGGAAGGATTATTTTATTTGAGAAAATAAAAAGTTGTTATTTCATGTGAATGGTGAGTAGATGGCTTGGTGTGTTTCCTAACACTCTTTTTTACCTTTGGCCACCTGAGGAGTCCTGGATGCAGTCTCAGAAGATGTAGGGGGCAATAGAAGGTGAAGTGGCTGCAAGATGGGAGATAAATAGGTACCATACACCGTGCCCAAGCTAAAAAGGTGACTTTGAACTCTGTTAAGTTCCCTTCCCTGTTCCTGGCTTTGTTCACAGCTGGAGTGCAGAGGAAATCCTGACCACGGAGGCAGCGAGTGAACAAGCTCCAAATTATCCACATTATCCCTGTCTGGCAGTGGAAAGCTGGCCCTTCCCGGTGTGAGCCGGGTGGGATGCTGTTCCAGCACATTAACTCACCCTTCCCATTTCCCATGAAGGTCACACAGGCAGAGTTGCCCTCACAAAGACTAATTTTGATTTTGTTTTGTCCCTGAGTTTCTGACTTTTCCATCCAAATCCTGCAGCCTGCCAAGCCTTGGCACGGAGCTGGGCAAGTAGAACTGCTGACAGGGCTTCATCCTCAGGCCAGGTAGTGCTGGGAGCCAGGGGGGTGCTTGGTGTGAGGCTGAAATGCACAGTGTTACCTGCTAAAACCTGTCCTTGAATAGCTGGTGCTACCTCAGTGTGGGTTTCAAATTGATTTTGGCATATCGTTGTTAAAACCCCCTCTGCCTAATTAGCTTCATTTAGGAAAATGGGCATTTTATCCTGTTCAAAATGAACAGATACACGATTAAAATTGGAATGGGGATGAAGTAAAAATAGTTAAGCTAGAAGAAGCCAACTTCTTTTTTTGGAGAGAGTAGCTTTTTTGGCAGCAAGTTTATAGCTGCATTTGAAAATGCACCATTTAATTGCAGTATTCCTTCTTCCAGGAGCTTCCTAATTGTTCTGCACTTATGTTAAAAGCAGCAAACGTTGCCGTTCATGCTGGAGTGAGTTTGCCTCCCAGAGATCTCCAAGTCCTGAAAAGACAAGATCCAAAGGGCAAGGGGGAAATCTGCTGCAGCATTAAGGTTGTACTGGAGCCTCCTGGGGTTTATGGAATTTGAAGCACTTCAGTATTTAAAGGGGCTTATAAAAAAGGTGGAGAGGGACTTTTCACAAGGGCATGCACTGACAGGAAAAGTGGGAATGGTTTTAAACTGAAGGGGGAGATACAGATGAGGAGTTAGGGGGAAATTCTTCCCTGTGAGGGTGGTGAGACCCTGGCACAGGCTGCTCAGAGAAGCTGAGGCTGCCTCATCCCTGGTAGTGTCCCAGACCAAGGCTTGGAGCAACCTGGGACAGTGGAAGGTGTCCCTGCCCATGGCAGGGAGTGGAATGAGATGAGCTTTGAGCTCCCTTCCAACCCAAACCATTCTGGGATTTTATGCATAGACCAGAGCCCCTCACTGGGGAGCTGCGGAAGGGAAATGTCACCAGAGAAGGTGGGAGAAGGGCTCTCTGGAAGGGTGGCTGCAGGCAGGAGCTGTGGATTTGCCCCCACAAGAGCAGCACCCTGCGTTTCCCTGCTGCAGGAGGAAAGCCTTGGCTGGATGTTGACACAGAGGAAGCTGCCCTCAGCAGCCCTGCTGGTGCTCTGTGCTCCTGCCATTCCCTTCCAGCTGCCTCCAGGCTCATTCATGCTGTTCCCAGGGGGCTGTGCTCATCCTGCCCCATGCCCGGGGCTGTTCCCTGCCTGAGCACAGCCGTGCAGCGCTCCAGGTGCGGAGCAGGGTGGATCAGCTTCCCCACAGCCCATCAGCCACCCCTCCCTCCATCTAGCGCTGCAACCAGCGACGGCTCAAGGCGTGCTCTGTTTAAAATGCCTGTTCCAGGCAATCAAGCAGGTTTGATTGGCTGAACACTCCTCTTATAATTTAATTTAGTCAGGAATCGTTTGCAAGGTAATAAAGAGTGACTCTGCCTCCAAATACATTCATTTAATTCAATGAGAGATGGTTGCTGCGGCGGGCTCGCCTCAGCCATCTCCCCTCACCCAGCTCCCCTCACCCCATCACGGTGACATCTCAAAGTGCCGCTCAGGGCCGTATATAAGAGTCACGATCCGCAGTGACAGCTTAATTGTCTCAAATGCTGACAAGGGTCACCCCAACCAGCCATCGCGAGCGGCGCGGAGCCGGCTGGGGAGGCTGCGGGGAGGAGGATTTATGGCTGGCAAATAGTTTTGAATTCCTCTGGTTGCGCCTGCTAAATGATGAACCTGCCCCGAGGGGACTGGGGCTATTGATTGTAATTTGCAGTTAAGCCCTCGCGTTCTGAGGAATCAGCATAATAAATACCCACTGCATTACGGCTGGGACGTGCCTGCCTGGAGGAGAAGGAAGCGGAGGTTTTCCCAGCTCGGGTGCTGCAGCAGGATGCTCTCTCTGCCCCTGCATTTGGCAGAGCCACAGGCTCCATTACTGCAGGAGAATGGTCCCCAGTGCGGTGGGATGCAGGAGCCCAGCGCTGGAATGGGGAGGATGAAGTGTTGTGAAGGCAGGTGGAGTGTCCTGCTCGTCCAGGGAGGAGAGGATGCTCTGGTATTTTTGGGATGATGGGTGTCTAGATCCTTGCCAGAACCTCTGCAGCTGGTTGGTCCCAGCCCACCTTTGGAGAGGGGTGTGAGGAGGTGCATTTGTTCCTTACTGCCATGTTCTCTCATTTCTTCTAAACTTCCATTGGCTTGGGGGCCAGAATGGGTCAGGGCCATTTTCCAGCTGTTCACATCTGGGCTACACTGAAGCTCATCTACGTCCTGGGAGGGATGCGGGGCAGCCCAGCTGTGTCACCAGGGGTGCAAGGGACAGAGACCACGGCAGGAGGGGGCCCTCACCCCTCCAGCCACTCCCTCCCTGCTGCTCCCCAGCTCTGTGAGGGAAGATCAGCTCCCCTCCCTCTGCTCATGAGTGGAGATGAGAATAATAGCAGTCATCAAATATGCATCGGGTCCCTCGGCGCAGCGGCGATGGTCCCCGCGGGGAGCGGGGCTGGCGCCGGCAGAGCACCGAGCCCGCCCCACGCCATGCAGGGCGAGTGGCCACCCCAGGTGAGTGGCTGTGGGTGCCCCAGCTGGGTGGCACCTCCCTCGGGCTCGCGGGTGCTGCAGTGGCTTTGCCGGGAAGGGTCCTTGGTGTGGCACGGTGGTTTTTAAGGGGGCACTGCTGTTCAGGTTCTCCCGGTCAAGGTGTGTGGTGTCCTCTCACCTCTGCTTGTCCCTGCTTGCTGTCTTTATCCTCCCTTCTCTCATCTTCTGATTCCCTACCTTCTCCACTGCCCTCCAGAGCAGAGCAACCTCCCCTGAACTCTCCCTCCTTCCCCGGAACCCTCTGCCTCACGTTTCCTACCACCCCTTCCCCACATTCCTTTTACCTCGGGGTTGTTTTGCCCCAGGAAAGCTCCTGGGCTTGGCTTTGGGACTGAGGTGATGGCACAGGGCTGTGACCTGGCTCCAGGGCTGCCAGCCAGCATATTCCTGGGTGCACGCCAGCATCGTGCCCAGCTGCTCTGTGGTTCCAGCATCTGCTCTGGCCTATCTCCTCCCATAACACCTCCCTCATGGGGAGCAGGCAGCAGCTGGCAGGCAGGGATTGCCATGTATTGCTTGTGTGCTGTGTCCCTGTCCTCATTTTGGAGTCAAGAACTGGAGGGGGTGAAAATTAGCCAGGTCAGGGGGGTGATGGGTGCTTGGAGAAGCAAGGAAAGACCCCACTGTGCCTCAGGGGTTTGGAGAGCTGTGCCACTGTCACATTGCTGGAAGGGTCCAGTTTATCCCCATGCTCCCAGCATCCCTGGAGCTGTGACTGGAGTGACAAGAGCCGTGGCTGGGCTTCCTCACCTGCTCACAGGTGTTTGAAAGTGGATGTGCAGTGACGCAGAACTGAAGACAGGGAAGGGGATGTGATGAGAGGCGCTGCCGCAGCCAGGAGGTGCCGGAGCACGGAGCTCCCGGGAGGCACGGCAGCGCCGGGGCCGGCGTGGTGTGGTGTGGTGGCACGGAGCCCTGCTCCCGCTGTAACTGGAAACAGGCTGTAAGCGGACCCGGGGCCGGCTGGTGACCGCAGACCTGCCTGGAGACGTGGAGCTGCTGCCTCTGGAGCTCTGCCCGCCGATGCCGGCACTCCAAAGGTACAGTCCTGGGCAGCCCTGCCGGGCTGGGGCGGGTGAACCCCCGAGGCCAAAGGCTCCATCCCCTCCCTGCATCCAGCCATGGCACGGCTGCAGGCTGCGGCAGTGGCACGGGGGCTGCCCCAGGCCGTGTCCCTGGGGTGAGGTGGCTTTCCCTGCCTCACCCACGTGGCTGGAGACACTCAGGACTGACCTGACCAAAGGATGCTCTGGGTACCTTCTACAGAGCCTTGGTAGCTGTTGCCACGGCAGAGACCCCTCACTGCCAGGTGTGCACCCAGGGTCCCTCCTGTGCCCTGCTGCTGGATGCAGCCGTGCCCAGACACCCTGGAAACAGCCACCAAGAGTGGGTGCCCTCCCCCCCCGAGCCCCTGCCCAGAGGTGGGGACTGAGGAGGGCAGTGGGGTCATGGCAAGGAGTGCATGAGTGGTGGGATGCAGGGGGTGACCTCCACCAGCTTTTCACCAGGCTGGTACCCCTTCCAGCAGTGAGACAAGGGCTGTGGCCCTGTCCAAGGTGGTTCCCTGGGCACCATCGTGGTGCCCAGGCTCTGTGTGCCCGTGCCAGGAGGAGGGGTGGGGTTGTGGGGTGTGGCAGGTGCCTGTGCCCCTGGCAGGGCAGGCTCTGGCAGGTCCATATGGCTCAGTGGCCATGGCAGACCTGTTCATGGGCTGTGACAGTGCCAGGTAGGGCTCCTGCTGATCCTGTGTTTCTGTCACAGACCCTCTCCTGATGCCTGCCAGGTGCTTTTCATCCCACTCTGTCCCTCTGCCCACCCTGCTCTCCAGGGCTGCCTCCATCTGTGCAGACCAGGATGTGTCTATCCCAGAAATTAATGCAGGGAGTAGGCAAAGCCATGGGATCATGGTGGATGCCCATCCGCTGTAGATGCGGCAGGGAGGGACAAAGTTGGGGACAACACGGTGCCAGGAGGTGCCAGCCTTGTGCTCTCCTGGTCCTGGGGGAGACCAATGGGTTCAGTCCAGCAGCTGTTGCTGCTCCTTTGGTTCTGCCAGCTGCTGCACAGCTGGATGCTTCTGTCTCCCCAAACCCATCCCCTGTAGGGGGGTGCAGCCCCTGCCACACCAGCCCCACTGCTGCCTGCAGGTGATCCATGTGGGACAGCGAGTTCCCACCGCTGCTGCTTAAACTTTGATGAGCTGCAGCCGCAGGAATCCAGGCCTGGCATTAACATTTGATGCGGTCACCCCGCGCCTGGGCACGTGTGTGCACAGACACGCTGCTGGCACTGCCGCGGGTCACACGTGTGGCACATGCAACGCCTCTTGCCAGCTGTATGTGGGCACGTGTGGCACCCTACACGTACCTGCCACCTGGCATGGCACAAGGAGTGCCCCTGCGGGCTCTGGGCTCTTCGGGGCTTCCCAGCAGGGCTGTGAAATTTGGTCTGGCGTTGGGTCCCTCCCTTGCATTGCTCCCCTTGGGTGTGTTCCCGCTGCTGCCTTGGGCTCTGCAGAATTGTCACCTCTCTCTTGGTGCCGCCGTTTGGCTTCACGGATCCCTGGGCCCCATTCCGGTCCGTGCTGACTGCAGGAAGAGGCTGATTCCTCAGGGTGGGGCAGAGGAAGACCCGAGGCGTGGGGAGGCGGCAAGGTCCCGTTTTGGGGTAATGCCACTGTAGTGTCCCCCTGGAGGGATGCTCCCAGCAGCAGGGGCCCTTCCCTGCTCCTTCGGAAAAGTCTCGGGGCTGGCGTGGTGCATCCCTTACATTATTCATGCCACCGCGAGCCTGCCGGTTGGGTTACAGCCGCATCCCAGCCGCCGGCACCGCGCTGCCGACTCGCGGGGTGCGCGGGAGGCAGGAGCAGCTCCGCCGGGCTGCCCCGGGGCCGGGTCCCACCGCCCCAGCGCCATGCCAAGCGGGCGGCCACCGGCGCCCGAGGGAGCCACGCACGGGCATGTGCCTCGCCAAACCCGGGCACAGGTAAATACCCAGCCGGGCCATGCGGCGGGGTCCGGACCCGGCCGCTGTGCCGGGAGCCTGCCCGCACAGGGCATCCTCTCCCAGGGCCCCGCTGGGGCCGGAGCATGAGCGCCCGCAGCTGCCAGGATGGTCGGCAAGAAGGGGGAGCCCAAAGGGAAGGCGGGCAAAGGGAAAGGGAAGGATGGCAAGAAGGGCAAGAAGGAGGATCCCAACGAGTCAGAGGATGCCTCGGATGCGGAGCTGCTGAAGGCAGAGGAGGGCGAGGAGAAGGAGGTGGTGGAGGAGGAAAAGGAGGAAAAGGAAGAAAAGGAGGAAAAGGAGGAGGAAAAGGAGGAGGAAAAGGAGGAGGAAAAGGAGAAAGATGAGGAGGACGTGGCTGCAGAGGAGCCCAAGAAGGGGAAGGGGAAGGAGAAGAAGGGGTTGCCCAAGGCAGGAGTAGCAAAGAAACTGGGCCGTGGGAAGAAGGCACAGCAGGAGACGGAGGAAGAGGAGGGTGAGAGCAGTGCTGCAGCAGCCAAGAAGAATGTGAAGGGCACCTCCAAACTGATGATGGGGCTGGCAACCGACAAGAAGAAGAAAGGGGTCAAGGGTGCAGAGGCCAAGGACCAGCCCAAAGAATCTGTGGAAACCAGCCCAGCTGAGGAGGAGGCAGCAGCACCCGTGAAGGCCCGGGCAAAGCGGAGCCTCCGCAGCACCTCGAAGCTCTTCATGGGCTTCAAGAACCTGGGGTTGCGTCGGCCCAAGAAGGGGCAGTTCAAGAACACATCCCGCTTCTTCTGGGGGCTGCATAAGCACAGCACCAAGAAGAGGAAGAAGAAGAAGAACAAAGCAGTGCTCAAGTCCACCTCCAACCTGATGATGCGCTTCAAGCAGGTGAGCAAGAAGAGGAAGGAGGAGGCCAAGAAGGAGGCCCCATCGAAGCCATCCTTCCTGCTGCTGCGGCGGGGCGGGCAGGACGCCGAGGACGGCGCTTCGCTCTTCCGCCGGCGCCCGGAAAGGAAATTCAAGCCCCGGGCGCAGGTGCTGAGCAAGGCGGCCGCTGCCACGGGCTGGCTGGCCAGGAAGGTGCTGTCCCGGCACGGGCGGCTGGTGGGAGGCAGCCGGGCGCCTGACGCGGCCTGGCTGTCCCGTATCGGTGCCAAGAAGCTGCCGTTCCCCGCGGAAGATGAGATCCTCAGGCACCGGGCCAACATGAAGCGGATCCCTGGCGGCGTCGGGCTGCCGGCGCCCGGCACTCCGCGGCAGGGCAGCATGGCGAGGCGGCCGTCCCGGCGGGGCTCCCAGCGCG
>VYXD01016589.1:363810-390808 GCA_013397195.1 Hylia prasina | reverse complement strand
CCCGTCCCCACAGCGCCGGGCAGATGTCAACCAGCCACCCGGACCCTCGGTCAGTGCCACGGGGCCGGGAGGGGTCGAGCCCCTTCTCTGCTTCAGGGCACGTCCCTGGGGAAGCTCCTGGGGATGGGAGCAGCTGGAGGCGTCAGGTGTTGATAGCACCGTGTCCCTTGCAGGGCAGAGCGGCAGACGGGACGCCAGCCCATGTCCCCCAGCCCCGGCCCTACTCACAGAAACCCGGTAAGGGGTCCCGGTGCAATGGGGTGGCCACAGGGGCTCGTGGCACTGAGCCAGGGCCCCTGAGCCGTGTGCTCGGCTCCGCAGCAGCCGCGGGCCGGCGGTGGCCGGGAGAGCCAGTGCGGCATTCCCGGCTCAACTCGGAGCACTTCCCGCGGCCGACGCACGACATCCGCAACATCATCCGGCAGTGCCAGCCAGCCCCGCGCGGCTCCCAGCCCCACAGGTGCACACCTGGGGCCCCCGCCAAGCCTCGGGCTTCTCCTGGCCGGGGGTGCATGTGCTGGTCCTGATGCCGGGGTGTAGGGAATGATGGGGTGTAGGGAATGCTGGGGTGCAGCGAGTGATGGGGCTGCAGGTGGTGTCAGGTACAGGGAATGCTGAGGTGCAGCTGATGCTGGGGCCCAGGTGATGTGGGATGCTGTCTTGGCAGCAAGCTCTTTGGGAAGAAGCTGGACCCCCACGAGGAAGCCATGCAGATCCTGAAGGAGCAGCTCTCAGCAGCCCGGGTGCCATCAGCTGTGGTAGGGATGTGGCCACCCCTCTGTCCCCCTGACCAGGCTGGGGATGTCACCAGCACTGACCACAGCCCCTCTGTGCCTCGCAGGGGCCCAAGGAGGTGGTGGCTGCAGTGAAGCCAGTGCCAAGTGCCAGGTACCAGCTGCGAACACCCACAGGACGTCCTGCAGCCACACGGCCCCCAGGTATTGCTGGGCAGAGCTGTGGCACTGGGTGGGGCACTGGAGTGAGGCATTTTGCCCTCCCAGGGGCACGGCTGATGCCTGGTGGGATAACTGCTGTGTCCAGCTCAGCCAGAGAGCTGCTCCCTGTGCCTCAGTTTCCCCAGGTGGAGGCAGCTGTTGGTGGTTCCCCTGGGGGGCTGCAAGGCTTTCTGTCCCTTTGCAGTCTTTGTCTCACGGGAGCTCCCATCAGAGGCGCAGCAGGTCCAGACCCAGCTGCACCGCAGCTGCAGCGAGGACTTCTACACCTACCACAACGTGCCCTGGAAAATATTCATCCGGAAGGAGGTACAGATTATGGGGACACTTGGGGACAGGTTAGTGCCAAGGTCCTACCGGGATAAGGGGGTTTACACCAAGCCCTGGTCTCTCTCCTGGCAGGTTTTCTACCCCAAGGACAGCATCAACAACCCACTGCTGCTCGACCTCATCTTCCGGCAGGTGAGGCACTGAGCTGGCCCTGCAGCCCCCCGGGATCCCTGGGGTATTCCCCAGTGGGGGTGATGATTTACTCATCCCGCTGTGGCCATCCTGCCTTCCCCTGCTGAGCTGCCGTGGAGCAGCTGTTGCAAGCTGGGCTGGGGGGCTTTTTGCTCCTCCCCACACCACCCCACTTCTCCTCACCCCCTTTCCCAGATCTTCAATGATGTGCTGTCTGACACCTGCATCCGGATCAGCCAGGAGGAGCGGCTCCGCCTGAAATCCCTCTTTGGTAACCCTGTGTCTTGCTGCTCCCTGCCTGGGGGCTCGCACCCAGCCACTCTTCTCCTGGGTATCTCCAAGCTAGGACTGGCTCTGCTTAACCCTGGGTAGTTTTGCCTCCAAAAGCAATGACCCCCATGTAATTTAGTGCTCCACAACATCATGAGTTGTGTCAGGTCTCAGCCAGCTCCTTGGGGGACACACATCTGTCTCTGCAACGCAGTCCCACCAGGCATGGGAAGGGCATGAGCATCCCTGTTTTCACTGGGAACTCTGTCCACATCCTCTCCAGGCAGAGGGTGCTCACAGGAGGTATTTCTCCCTCCCCACAGCGGAAAACAAGCTGGACTCCTTCAGCCCCGTGGCCACTGAGAATGTCAAGAGGGAGATCATTGCCGCGGCCCGGGATGGCTGCGAGGTGTATTTCTCCCGCCTCTTCCCTGCCACGGTGAGGGTCCAGCTGTGGGGCAGGTCAGCACGGGGGGCACTGTGTCACCGTGGCTGAGGTGCTGTCCTGGCCCACAGGGCAGCGTGGGGACGGGCGTGCAGATCCTGGCCGTGTCCCACACTGGCATCAAGCTGCTGCGGATGGTGAAGGGCACCAATGTCTCCGGGGAGCAGCTGCGAGTGCTGCGGGCCTACAGGTAGGGGTGGCCAGGGTGGGGTGGGGACTGTGGGTGCCACAGATGCCTGGTGTTTCAGCCTCCCCTCGCCCTGCCTCAGCTACCCCGACGTGCTCTTTGTGACCACGCCATCCAGGAACATGCTGGAGTTCAACCTGCGCAGCGAGAAGCTCATCCTCTTCTCCCCCAAAGCCCCCCAGGTCAAGGTCATGGTCGATCACTTCATCACAGAGCTCAGGAAGGTGGGGGGTGCCCTGGGGCCAGGGTGGGTTTGTCCTGGGGGTCAGACCCTGCCCGTGTGCCTGCATTTGGGGGGCTGGGGAGGGCACCCTGCAAATGGGACCATGGCTGGATTTGGGGGAATGGTCCTGAGGCTGTGGGTGCTTGAAGTCCCTGTGCTGGGTGGGGTGTGGGTGTCCCTATGTGCACGGGCTGTGCCAGACCCCCTGCACCCAGGATTCCCAGTATGTGGTGGCCGTGAGGAACTACAGCCCAGATGACAGGGGCCAGCTCAGCTTCCACAAAGGGGATATCATCCACCTGCAGTCACTGGAGCACCCTGAGAGAGGTGAGGGACCCCCAAATCTCCCCCTGCCAAAATGTCTTTGATAGGGAACACAGGGGCAGCAGACTGATGGCTTGCCCTGCCCTGGAGGTGGCTGTGCACTTGCCTTGCATCCTGTGACACTTCATGTCCCCATGGTGTCCCCTTGGTGTCCCTGCAGACCAATACTATGGCTGCGTGGTCCGCAAGAAGGTGATGTACCTGGAGGAGCTGAAGACAGGCACCCAGGATTTTGGTGGGTGCCACACTGTCCCTGTGTGTGTCCCTGATGTGCCCTGAGCTGTGTCCCCTCCTGGGTCTGGGGCACGGGGCAGGGTCCTGCCTCTATCACCCCTAAGCAGGATGGTTTGGGGTCTTTTTGGCACTGACCTGATGCAGGGAGATGCTCCCCTGTAGGTCCCACCCTGGTGCCACCCATGTCCCTCAGGTGACAGGCTTTGTGGCCCCTTGTCTTTCCCTTAAGTGATGCCAAACTGCAGCTGCTTCCAGGGCCACATCCCTGAAAAGCGCTGGGGATGCAGAGGCAGGAGGGAGCAGACAGAGAATTTTAGGGGTGACCCCATGGCTGCCAGCCCGGGGCCATCCCCACCATCTGTCTGGCACAGGGTGGAAGTTTGGGGCCATCCATGGCAGGTCAGGGCTCTTCCCTGCCGAGTACGTCCAGCCCGTCGCGGCGCCCGACTTCGTCCATTTGCCTGCGGAGAGGAAAGAGGAGCCCAGGGACAAGCAGGGCAGAGTGGCAGCTTCAGCAGCCGTGGCCGTGGCTGTGGCCTCCACTGCTGCTGCCCAGGAGCTGGACAGGAAAACAGAGGTGGGTCCTGGTCTGGGGCTGTCCCCTGGTGCTGGCTGTGCCTGGTGCTGGCTGTGCCCAGTGCCCACTGCCCTGCTCCGCAGGTGTCCCCAGCCAGTGCCACCTTTGTGGAGGGTCCAGAGGGAGATGGTGTTGAGCAGCTCAGGGATATCACCGGGGCCTGTCCCATGCTGGCCTTTGCCCAGCGGCATTTCCGTGCAGCACGACGTGGGACCACGTGAGTGTCCAGTGGTGGGACAGGGACACGCCATGGTGGGGACACCTGTGCCCACCTGCTCCCTTGTCCCTCTGCCAGGGACTCCCGTGGGATGAAGTTGCCAAGTGTGCTGGAGATGCTGACGTTCACCAAGGTATGGGGAAGTGGAGTCCTGGGGTGCCCTTGTCCTGCTGTCACCTGCAGGTCCCTTTGAGGTCCCAGCAGGGTCCCAGAGCTGGCCCTCTCCCCCTGCTCCAGATTCCTATTCAGGAGTCACTCATTGAATTTGTGGATGGTGGCCTCAACAAACCGGCTGCTGAGGCTTTCCAAGGTAGGCAGGAGCACGAGTGTCCTGTCCCCCTGTCCCTCAGCCATCCCCAGCCCTGTCCTTGGAGGAAGGTGGGGCTGGACTGGGATGGGCAGAGGGGGTGTCCTAGGGGATTTAGTTCTGGTCCCACTGCTCCATGTGCCCCAGGATGTGCCCACCCTGGGGAAGGGACATGCTGGGCTGTGTCACCATATGGCTTTGTTGTCCCCAGCCGTGATGAAGTTTATGGGTGACCACCCCCTGAGGGGACAGACAGAGCTGGACGCCGTCTGCACCATCCTCAAGGTAAATCCATCACTGGGGCAGTGAGTCCTAGGGGTGGCCTGGGCAGGGGGTGGCAGAGATGTGGCAGCTGTGCCTGTCCCCCAGCTGTGTGCAGAGCACGAGGTCCTGCGGGATGAGGTGTACTGCCAGATCATCAAGCAGATCACCAACAACACCAGCTCCAAGCCGTGAGTCCCTACACCCATGTGGGACAGCAGAGGCTGGCACTGGGACACTTTGTACCCCTGGGCAGGCTGAGCTGCTCCAGCCTGCGGGGAGACCCAGGAATATCATCCTTGCAGAGGGCTGTGCTGCTCCCCAAGGTGATGGGTGCCACTGCGGGCACCCTGCTCAGGGGATCAGCCCTGGCTGTTCCCACAGGGACAGCTGCCAGAGGGGCTGGAGGCTGCTCTACATCCTTGCTGCCTACTACAAGTGCTCTGAGGTGCTCCAGCCGTTCTTCCTGGCCTTCCTGCAGGATGCTAGCAGGCACCCGGAGCTGCCTTTCCACGGTAGGGGCCGTGCACACTCCAGGGTGATGGGAACAGACACCCCAGGTGTCACAGAGCTCAGGAGGAGCTCTAACAGAGCCAGCGTGGCAGCTCAGCCCCATCCTTCATCCCAGCCCCTGTTCCTGCCAGGCATCGCCAAAGCCTGCGAGCAGAACCTGAGGAAAACCCTGCAGTTTGGTGGTCGCAGCCTCTTCCCCAGCAGCATGGAGCTCAAGGCCATGGTGGTGAGGCCAGGGGCTCGTGGGTGCTCATGGGGTGGAACAGGGCTAGTGTCAGCTTGAGATCCCCCCCAGAAGTTCTGGGTACCCACATGGGGTCAGGTTCCCTCCATGGGCTTGGGATCTCCCTTGGACACCACCTTGGAACAGAGCGAATCCTTTTTGGGGATCTTTCCAAGAGAGCACAGCCCTTCTCAGGGTCTGCTCTTCACCACTTTGGGGATACCCTGAGCTTTCAAGGGTCCCCAGTGGCAATGGAGCTCTGTGGACATGGAGTGGGGGTGTGGCTATAGGACACAAAGTGAACAACACACACACACAGTCAAGTTGTCAGGGCAAAAGAGAGCGAGATTTATTTTTGTACTTCAGTTTGTATAGATTCTTGACAATGACCATGGATTGGAGGATGAGGTTGCCACCTCTCCAACCACACTGGTCAAACTAGAAGTCCATCAATTGTCCCTCCCCAAGAGAGGAATGATAAACAAGAAGGACAGTTACAACAACATCACTTTGTTTACATGAAAATCTGTGAGAAACTCCACTACAAAAATGCAAACATCAGAAGGCTGAAAAAGATCAGGGCGACATGAGGGCATAATGGTTCAGCTGGACAGGATGGGCAAGAGACAGGTCGATCCCAATGGGGTGGTTCCTTAGGGATAGCTGCAGGATTTGGGGTGTCCTGTGGGTTCTTGCTGTGTGAAGGGCCCCCCTGCATCCCATGTGTCCTCCCATGCAGGCTGGACGCAGCGCCAAGCGCCAGCTCTTCCTCCTGCCCGGTGGCATCGAGAAGCACCTCAAGATCAAGACATGCTCGGTGAGCCAGAGGGGACAGGAGGCTCAGTGCACCCCAAGATTATGGTGACACTTCAGTTGTGGGCACCCAGAGGGTGTGGATGGTGGGGGGACTGCACCCTTTGGCTGTCCCTGCTGTGGGACTTCATCCTCTGGGAAAAGCAGATCATCACTGGGATGAGCCTCAATGCAGGACAAGTTGGTGGCCCAGAGCACAACAGGGGGACGTGACAGTGTCCCAGCCACCTGTCCCTGTGCCCAGGTGGCTCTGGATGTGGTTGAGGAGCTGTGCTGTGAGATGGGGCTGCAGAATCCAGAGGCTTTGGAGGAATACATCCTCTTTGTGGTGACCGACAGAGGTGAGGAGCTGGCAGGGATGGGACAGATGGGACAGGACAAGACGGCATGGGACAGCCATGCAAGGTGGTGTGGTGGCCTGACTCCTGGGTGGCACAGGGCAGAGCGTGAGGCCACTGACCCGCCGGGAATACGTCCTGGACGTGGCAGCCGAGACGGAACTCCGGGACACCAGCTACACCTTCTGGTGCCGCCGCGTGGTCTGGAGCCAGCCCCTCAAATTTGACAACGAGCTCTACGTCACCGTCCACTACAACCAGGTCGGGCCACCCCATCAGCCTCCCCCAGGGCCACCTCCCCATCTCCCTCAGAGCGTGCCCTGTCCCCAAGCCGTGTCCCTGTGCTCTGTCCCCCCCCCAGGTGCTCCCTGACTACCTCAAGGGGCTGTTCACCGTCCTGCCGCCGGCGAGGCCGGGAGAGCAGCACTTCCCGCATGTGGCCAAGCTGGCCGCCCTCCAGCACCGAGCCAAGGACCGCCACCACCTCCCCACCGCGTACGGCAGGGGACAGGGCACCTGGAGGGGGGGAAACACGTGTCCCGTGGACAGTGCTGGCCCTGACCTCGGGCTCCCCACAGGCGGGAGATGCAGGACTACGTCCCTCCGCAGCTCTTCCGCCTGCTGAAGCCCCAGTCCTGGCTGCAGATGGTGACACAGCATGTGCAGCAAGCCCAGGCACTCAGCGCCCACCAGGCCAGGGCACAGTTCCTGGGTGAGGGGACAGCGATGGGGACAGGGAGGTGACATTCACAGGGAGAGGATGCAACGCTAATGAGGACACAGTGCTAATGAGGATGTAATGCTGCTGGAGATGCAGTCCTGCTGGGGATGTGATGCTGCCTGGAGGGTGATGATGATGGGGATGGGATTCTGCTAGGACAGGCAGCCCTTGTCCCTGCACAGAGCCTGGGGTGCTGCACATGGAGGGCAGGATGGATTGGCAGGACAGGACAGGCTGCTTCCAGGACACCTCTTTCCCTTGGCTGCTCCTGGGTGCAGGCCACCCTGGGGACTGGGCAGATGGGGGTGGCAGTGGCACTGAGACTCTCCTGTCCTCTGCCCTGCAGGGCTGCTGAGCGCCTACCCCATGTTTGGCTCATCCTTCTTCTACATCCAGAGCTGCAGCAACAACGCCATCGTCTCGCCCTGTATCCTGGCCGTCAACCAGAACGGCCTCAACTTCCTCAGCAAGGAGACCCATGTAGGTGTGGGACCGTGTGGGACACATGGAATCATGGAATGGCTTGGGTTGGAACAAACCTTAAAGCTCATCCCATTGCCATGGGGCAGGGACATCTTCCACTAGACCAGTTTGCTCCAAGCCCTGTCCAAGCTGGTGTCCCCTTGGAGGTGTTCCCAGGGCGCACTGGCCACCCCCCTGTCCCCCTCCCAGGAACCCATCGCCAAGTTCTCGCTGAATGAGATCCAGTCCACGCGGACGCAGCGGCCCACGGCCGGATCCAGCTATCCCTATGTGGAGATCACGCTGGGAGACCTCCTGGCTCAGGGCATCACCCAGCTGCAGCTGGAGCAGGTCGGGGACACTTGGGGACATAGCGGGGGGGCCCTGCTGGGGCTCTCACAGTGGTGGCACGGCCACTGACCACCGGTGTGTCCCTGTCCAGGGCCTGGAGCTGTGCCGCGTGGTGGCTGCGCACATGGAGAGGCTGCTGGGCGCCCGGGAGAAGAGGCTGACGCTGCCACCCAGCGAGATCACCCTGCTCTGAGCCCGCCATGGCCTCGGCACCCCGGACCCCCGGCATGGGGGACAGAGGGTGCAGTGACCATGGGCTGTGCCCAGCTTGGCTAGTGGCCGCTGTCCCCCTGTCACCAACCCACTGTTATTCTGGGGCTTTATACACGCCCGGGAGCCCGGCATGACTCGGTGTCCGTGGTTTTGTGTTGCGCTCGCTGCTGCAGGGGGTGCTGCCCCCCGTGCCTGATTCCCCATCGATCACCTGTGTTTCCTATTCCCGTGCCTCGGTTTCCCCCATCCATCCCAGTGCCTCTTTCCCCATCCCGGTGCCTCNCCCCGCCCGCCGCTGTCCCCCGGCACGGCACGGGACCCCCCACACCTCCTCCGGTTGCCCCCCGCCATGGGCAGAGCCGCGGCGGCGGGAACGGGCAGGGCGTCCGGGGCCGCCACTGGGAATGTGCCAGGCCCTGCCGCCGCGTGAGCACCGGCACCGGCAGCGTTGTCCGCGCCCGCCCCGGGCTGAGCCGTGAGTGTGGCGTCCGCCGGGCCGCCCCTGCCCCGGGAGGGAGGGAGAGAGCGGGACCTCTGCCCGCCGGGAGGGGGGTCCCATCTCCCCTGGAGTGGGGGGCGGGAGAGGGTCTGGCGCGGTACCGGGATCCCGTCCTCACCTGCCCGTGCTGCGGGGCTCTCTCTCCCGGCAGGGCGGCGGGTGCCATGAGCAGCAGCTGCGCGTCCCCCGCCGCCGCCCGCCGCCGCCTGCAGCGCCGGGATCGATAGAGGCGGGGGCTGCGGACGCGCCATGGCCGGCAGCGGCTACACGGACCTGCGGGAGAAGCTCAAGTCCATGATGCCC
Organism: Hylia prasina; assembly: GCA_013397195.1. Classification (NCBI taxonomy): domain Eukaryota; kingdom Metazoa; phylum Chordata; class Aves; order Passeriformes; family Sylviidae; genus Hylia; species Hylia prasina. Next base: position 381,912 of record VYXD01016589.1, on the reverse strand, counting down.
TACCGGGACGGCCACAAAGGCGGCGGCGGCGGCCTCCCGCGGGAGCCCCCCGAACCTCCGTACGACCGCAACCGGCGGCACCAGGAGGACTCCGGCTCCGAGCCCAGCGACTACGAGGAGCAGAAGGAGGAGGAGGAAGCTCGGAAAGTCAAGAGCGGCATCCGCCAGCTTCGCCTCTTCAGCGCCGAGGAGTGCGCCAAGATCGAGGCGCGCATCGAGGACGTGGTGTCCCGGGCGGAGAAGGGGCTCTACAAGGAGCACACGGTGGATCGGGCGCCGCTGCGGAACAAGTATTTTTTCGGGGAAGGCTACACCTACGGGTCTCAGCTGCAGCGCCGAGGCCCCGGCCAGGAGCGCCTGTACCCGCGGGGGGAGGTGGACGCCATCCCCGAGTGGGTGCACGACCTGGTGATCAGGAAGCTGGTGGAGCACCGGGTGATCCCCGAGGGCTTTGTGAACAGTGCCGTCATCAACGACTACCAGCCGGGGGGCTGCATTGTCTCCCACGTGGACCCCATCCATATCTTTGAGAGGCCCATCGTCTCCGTGTCCTTCTTCAGCGACTCGGCGCTCTGCTTCGGGTGTAAATTCCAGTTCAAACCCATCAGGGTCTCGGAGCCCGTTCTCTTCCTGCCCGTGAAGAGGGGGAGCGTCACGGTGCTCAGGTAACTCGCCCGCGTTGCCGAGGCTCCGCTAACGAGCCGGGGCCCGGTTGTGTAACGCGGATCACGAGGCGCACGGATGCGCGCCCCGACGGCGCCTCGGGCTCCATCTCCCTCGCCTGTAGGTGCTCAGGGGTTCGCTGTGCTGGAAGGGGTGAAGCGGGGATTCGGGGGGTCCTGCAGCCGTGGTGGGTGAGGATTTGTGTGGGTGCCCTCTCAGCAGGGCTTGAGGCGAATGCTGGTGGGAGCGTGGCCGCTCGCAGAGCTGAGCTAACCACTGAGTTCCCGTAAATGGTTAAAATAACACGTTGAGACACAAAATGGATCCTTTGCCCAAGAGTGGTCAGAGCGGAGCAGCTGGTAGGGACAGGGCTCTTGGGTCTATTCTTAGCTTGGCCGGTGCCTCTCTGACCTGACCTTAATCGTGGAGAAGAGGTGTGAATGGCCTCGTCTTCCCAGTCTGCAAACTGGGAATGCTGAACCCTCCCTTGCCCAGTGATGATAGGGAGCCCACAGCGCAGAGCCCCTCGTGATTGTCGCTTGGAAGTGCAGCGGGTCACAGGCACAGGAAAGGACTTTATGCGTGTTGAGGAAGAGCCGTGGAAGGTGGAGTGACCTGCCCAAGGTCACGCCGTTGGTCGGCAGTAAAGCTGGGATTGGCACCGGGAAATATCTGCTTCCTAATCCCACTGCTTCCCGGTACGGGCTGGGAGGGAGAGCAGACAGGTGAGGGGACAGGCAGGTAAGGGGAAGGGAAGGTCTGGAGCGTAGGGATCCTGCTGGTATCCAGCTCCTGGGGAGGGCAGCTCGAAGCCTGGCACCAGGACTGCCAGTCCCCTGTGTCCCTGAAGGTCAGAGTGCTCCCTGCCAGGAGCAGGGATCACCGGGACTCTGCCAGCAGCACTACCAGCTGTATCCTCGTTCAGAGGGTGGCTTTTTTGGACTGGTGAAGGTCCAGGCCGGTTTTCCGGGCTCCCAGGCCGTAACACAATCCCTTGCTTTGGCTTGTAAATTGATCGCCGCAGGGTTCGGGAAGGAATTTTTTCCCCCCACAAACACACGGCCTCCTTGACTGGTGCATCAATAATAAATGCTGAGATGCTGCGTAGCTTTTATCTCAGAAAAGCTGCACAAACATTAACTAATCCTCGCCGTACCCCGGTGTTAGGTAACTTGTGTGGATTAACCAGGGACAAGGGAGGCTGCAGAGGGAGTTGGGAACGGCGCTGAGGATATTTTCTCATTCTCTGGTGGTTTGACAGGGCTCAGGGGGCAGAGGTCAGGGTGATTTTGTGAAATGGGACCCAAGGGGGCCCATCCTGTCCTGTATCTTTTTACTGCAGAGCAAGTTCCATCCCCAGGGATGGAGAGTGCCTGGTGTGAGGCAGCTGCTCTGCTCCCTGACTTCTCAGAGGTACCAGGACAAAAACTTTCTACCCTAATTTTCCTGCTGGTGATGTGAACCCCTCTGCTGTCTTTCCTCATCAGGCCTGGATAAATAATTGTCCTTCTTTTTTAAGGACAGTGAGAGTTTTATCCTGCCTGGAAGCATTCTGGTAGAGCTGCTAATGCAGGGTCAGCCTCAAGTCTTGCAGTCAAAGCCTCTTGAAAAACTCTGGAGGAGGATCTGCAGTGGAGGATGGTGGGAGGAAGGAGAGATGCTTTCTCTGCTCCAGGACTAGAGAATGATGTTTTCTTACTCCAGACCCTTGCTCTTCCTTCAAAACTGCTGGGAAGAGGCTGCTGGCTCAGAGCTCATGGAACTGGAGTGAGGTGTCTCCCAGGGGTGTTTGGGTTGTTGGCCAGTGTCACTCAGGTGCTGTAATCAGTTTGTTAATGTGGCTGAAGCAATCCTACAAACCAAATGAAGATATCTTAGATATCTTTTCTCTCCAAATCCAAGGGCTGCTTTCTGACCCACCCGCTGCAGCTTGATCACGGTCAGATGTTCTGCCTTCCAGCAAGTAATAGACTTTGAAACAGGGATTATTTCAAATTTAGTATAGCAATTAGCATGTACTTTACACTCACTTACAAGAGATTCTGCCAAAGTTCTGTGTTGATAGGATCCTGGCTGGAATCAATTCCTTGCCTCGCAGCAGATCTCCTTGTCTCCAGTCTAACCCCAGCAATCAGGAGGAGCAGGAGAGGTGCAGACCCTGCTCAGGGGTGTGCCACCAAATCCAGCCCTTGGTCATGACTAAGTCAACTCCCCAAACTTGGCGTTTTCTCCTCTGGGTAAACAGCTGCTGGAGGCAGTTGCCCTGGAGATGGGGAACAGGCACAGATAGAGGTGGCATGCCTGTAATGTCTGGGATTCAAATCCTGCTGGGTCAGTGGCTGCTCCTGGCGTGCAGCCCTTCCGGGGAAGCCGTGTGTGTTCAGGGGCTGTGTGGAAGTCATGAGGATCTAAAGGAAGCTGTCAGATCCCTCTCTTTGACCCCACAGCACTCCCAGGCTGGCCCCAGATTGCCCCTGTGCTGTTCCTGCTCCTGATGTCATAGCTGCTGACCCAGTAGGGATTTTGCAGAGGGACTTTCCCCGTTTCCCTCCCTTGACTTTGTTTGCTTGGCCTGAAGCAGGATGTGGTGTTTGCCAGCACTGAACCTGCCTCAGACTCCTTGGAAAGTGTTCAGACCTCAAATGACAGGTGAGGTGGAACAAGATTCACGTGGCTGGGCTGTGCCCCTCTGCCAGAAGGCAAAGGCTGAGCCACCCATGGCCTGCTGATGAGCCCCTCCCTCTTCCAGCAAGGCCCTTTCTCCTCTCCTTTCGCATCTGCGGCGGAGATTTGCTCTTGTAGGTTATGAAATCTAGAAGATGACCTCCTCCAGTCCCCTCTTCTCTCACAGCCCTGGGAAGCAGGTGCTCCTGCAGGTTTGTCCCAGTGGCAGCCAGGCCAGGAGGAAGCATCAGCTCAGTGTGTGCTGCTGCATCCCAGTCCTGTGACCCATCAGCTCCCTGGGGAGGGGCTGCTGACCTCACCACGTTTGTGGCTTTTTCTTGCTTTAACAATTACTGGTGAACATGACTCGATAGAAGCAGTGCTGGGGAGATGGAGGAATTTGCCTTTTCATCAGGGGAATGTGTGCTTTGAGAATGCTTGGACTGGGAAAAAGGGAGGGAGCAGGAGGTGTTGGAGCCAGCTGGGATGGGGGGTTCCAGGTGGATCCCTGCCCTGCAGCTGCTGTCATGGGAAGCAAATCTCAGCACTGAAACTGCCAGGTACGTTGTCTGAGCATTGGAAAAAGTGCAGCTGCAGTTGCAGGAACGAAAGGCACAGGTAGCATTTCCCAAATTCTGGGAGCTTGTGCCATACGGGCTTTCCCTCCCGCAGCTGGAGAGTGCTCCAGGTCGTCTCCTGGCTGTTTGTAATGGCAGGGGAATGCTGTGATGTGTGTCCCTCCTGTTGTCTCGAGGCGTGCCTGATGGAAGCACAATCAGAGCAGGTCGGAGTCGCTGGAGGATGAACCTCCTTCCTTCCCAGCTGGAGGAATCTCTCTGCAGCTGTCTGCTCCAAAATAGCCTGATCCCTCAGAACAGGCTGTTGGTGCAGAGGAAGTTCCACGTGTGCCAGTGGTGATGAGGCAGAGATTTGTTCAGGCTTTTCTTGTTAGAGTCTGTAGAACTTCAAGGCTTCCTTTCTGGTGACATTTGCACAAAAATATCCACTTTTATCTTGCGTGTGAATCAATTCTGGCTCGGCAGCGGCTCTTCTGGATGGAAAAAGAGAGTCAGGGAAGAGTTGGGGGTGTAAGGTTTGGCAGGTTAGGTTGGGGTTAGGGGTTTGGTTTTGGGGTAATGTATGGAAAACATCAGCACTGCCCTGTATTCTTCTGGAAAGTGCTCTGGGATAGAGGTGTCACACTTGAGTGTTCTCATGGTATGATTTTCCTTTCCAAGTTACTTTGGGTTTCTTTTCTGGGCAAGAAATCTGTGGGTAGACCCTTGGTATCATTATGGGTGTTTTTCCTCAGGGTCTGCCCCTTCACCCATCCTCAGGGCCTGCAAGGCTGGGCAGTGGGTGAGAAGTTCATGCTGGCACAAGGCAGCACATGTATGACACAACCAAATAATGCTTTTCTTTCATTTCTCTGCCTGTGCAGAGGCACACCCTCACTATATATGATACAGTGCTAACAGAGTTTTTCCACACCAGTTTGACACTGGGGCAGAGTGGTGTGTCCCCCTTAGGGCCTCAGGCTGGAGTGGTGGGGCTGTTTGATGCTGCCTGTGTGCACCTGGGACCACAGACTTCCTGGTGCCACTCTGGAAGTGATCTGGAAAGGGCATCTTTGCCTGGGGAAGGAGTGAAAAGGAGTGTCCAGGCTGACACCTGGTGATGGAGAGTGTGGGTCTGGAAGCAGGTCTGGAAGCAGGTCTGGAAGCAGACCTTTCCCTGGCATTCAGGGTGCTGCTCAGGATGCTGAGTTGAATGTTAACGTGGGTGATATTCATGAATTCACTGGAGCTTGACGCAGAGATTCCAAGAACATAATAGAGCATCATCATAAGCCCCTTGGCGTAACACTGTCATGTTCTGCAGTGCCTGGAGCAGTGTGGGGATGGACACAAACCCCTGCTTTAACTGGTCAGGTCTTAGACTTTTAGCTCTCCTCACAGAGCAGTAAATCTGTGTGTGAGGAGGTGTTTCTGGGTGAGTGGGTGGGTTATCTAACCAGATCAAGGAAACCTGGTCCTGTCCCTGGAGAAGACTTGCGTGTGTGAGCTCTGTTCTCTGCTCAGGGTGTCCTGAATAAACCGCCAGCCCCTGACCCTGGCATGCCAGCAGAGGCACGGAAAAGCCTTGTGGGGACACTGGGCCTGGTGATTTCTGCTTCAGGCCGGGTGTGCGGGCTTGGGCAGCCTTCGCCCAAGTGCCCTCCAAGGTGCTCCTGCCCTCGTTGGGTGTTTCAGGAAGCTCTGAGGATGTTTAGCTTCTCTTTTCCCCGCAGGGACTCCGGAAGGCTCTCAGTGAGCTGACACTCTCCAAACGGCAGGTAGAGGGCAGGCCCCACCGCTGGGATCTGCTGCCTCACAGCCTTGGAGTGATGGGATGTGCTCCCAGCACGATCTGTGTGTCACAGCAGGTGTGGTGGCTGCTCTCCACGGACCCGCTGTGGTTTCACCTGGGCTGTGCTGGGCACAGGAGTCCAGCTGAAAACAGAAGCAGCCATGAGGAAATGCTCCAGTGTGTTGTGGGAAGCTGGGGCTGTCCTTGGCTGTGGCTTTTGTCCAGCCTGCTGAAAATGTGGAGTATCTGGAGTCACGTCACACAGTGAAACACTCCTGCTGACAACAGCTACTGCTTGAGCCTGGGCTTTTCCTCAGCCCAGGGAGCTGTTTCACCCTGTTATAGGGAGGTTTTAGAGGAGTGCAGCTTGGTTTGGAGGTCTGAATTTGTAGGTTACCCTGTGAGTACTGGGTTAGGGCTGGTGATGTTCTTGTGGTGGCTGAGGATGTGCCATGTGATGGGTGAGGTGTCTGTGCTCAGGGAAAGGGGCTGAGGGGCTCAGCTCTTATCACAACTGCCCCCCTCTATGACTAAAAAACCTCCTTGATCTATTAAATATTTGGGTCTGAATGTGCTGCACGTCTGAGCTGTGAGAGATGGCTTTTCTCATAGTCAGGCATGTTTGAGATGATGCTTTGGAGGAACGTGCTCATTTTTTCCGCTGTTGCTTTCTAATTTCTTCATAAATTAATGGTCTGAATCTACAGTTCTACATTTCTACATGTTTTATTTCACAGTGCTGGAGCAGGTGGCAGTTTCCTCTGGGGTGTGCTGAAAAATTGAGTCATGAAACCCCCCACTAAATCCCCTGACTTGTTCTCATTCTTTCTCAATGTTTGTTCCTTCCTGTAGGTCTAGCTCCTGTGTACCTGGGGGGTGGTGTTTGCAGGAGGAATTCCTGGTGGAAGTTAGGAAATTCTGGCCAAACTGAATTGTTGAGGCTGGAAAGCACTTTCTGCTTCTGCCTGGCATCTCCCTGACGGTGGCTTTTTGTTTCTGTTGTCAGTGGGTATGCGGCTGACGAAATCACACACTGCATTCGACCACAGGACATCAAGGAGAGGAGAGCTGTCATCATCCTCCGAAAGTAAGTGTTGAAGCCCTCCAGACAGCAAGATAAACGTGGATGTGGTGTCATGGTGCTTAAACAGTTGAAAACTGCCTTGCTTGTTAATTTGCTGGCTTGATGTTACACCTTGATTAGGTGTCACTCTGACGCTCGCTCGTGTCTTGCTGCACCTGGCAGTGGAAGTGGCTGGAACCTGTTCCTGCAGGGTTAATCTCTTCTTGGCTCTGTGCAGCAGCACTTTAGTGTAATGTCTGGGGTTGCAAGCCCTGCTGGTGCCCAAACTGGCTTCCCTTGGCTGCCCAGCTCCAAACACTTAGGATATCACACTCTCTTCTTTTGGGCTGTGTGTTCAGGTGCCTGGTGGTGTGATACCCACATGTGTGAGTTACCTGGATGGTCTTTTGAAGCTGATGCTTGTGATGAAGAATGTCCTATGAAGCAGAGAAAGTTTTCTTGGTATCATGGCTTTTGTTTCCTGAGGAGAGAGGAAGGCACTGGCTTTGGAGGGAAACATGCAGAGAGTTCAATGCTCATTACAGAGCTTGTCCTTCGAGTCTGTGTTGGGAAGCCAAGCTCCCTAAGCTGTTTTAGAAAGGGGCTTCCTGTTCTAGAAGAGCACTCCTGATGGTATTTCATCAATCAGTACTTGTTCCTAAAGCTCTTAAGAAAATGGAGGCAAAGTAAACTAACCCCACCTCCAAGTCCCTCGGTCAAACCTTCTTTTCTTCCAGGAATGTCCTCTCTCCTCAGTTCCTTCTACTAGGAAACTGAGAAATGTGACTGCCACATATTGACTCCTGCTGACTGTGCCTTGGAAGGTCTTAGCAGTAATTCTGCTGTCAAGGAGCATCTTTGTAAATGAAAATACACAACTTTGAGTCCTATAAACCCAGCCAAAGACGTGGGCATTGGTGGCAGGGCTGTGGTTGTGGCCCAGGCTGCCATAAGGCTCGCAGGCAAGCGGTCTGGATTCAGACTGGATGAGCTTTTGGATGGCTTAGTTGGTTTCAAAACAAGTCTGGCAACATTATGAGGATATGGCACAAAGCCAGTGGAGTGGAGTTGGACATCTGGTTAGAGAAACCCATGGAATGAAGGCAGCAAAAACAGCAGCCCTGAGGCATTAGCCAGGCAAAATCAGCGCAGACCCAGGGAGACAGGATGAGATGTGGCAGGAGATAGAGTGGGATGAAAGGCAGGCTGTAGCCAAACCACCCCACAGCTGGGTATGGCCACGTGAGGTTTGGAGCAAGAGGCTGTGATAAGAACTTAGAGCTGTTGTGTTCATAGGGTTGGAGCAGCCAGGGAAAAGCAGCACAAGTGCTGACAAGGAGGCATCTCCAGGTTTCGTAGCTGCTTTGGTTGGACTTTGGGAAAGAGAAGCTGCCTGTCCTATGTTGTGGAGCAGTTCCCTGGAAAAGACTGACTCAGATAAATAAGTTACAGCTGCCCAAACTGGTGCAGATATCGAATGTACCTGTTTAAACTGGCTCTGCCTCTTGCTTTCTCCAGCCTTGGTAAGCTGAGGGTGTTAGATTGTTTTAGTCAAGCCTGGCTGCCCTCAAAGTGCATCTGGGCAAGAAGGGACCTTAAACCTCACCTCATTCCAACCCCTGCCATGGGCAAGGACACCTTCCACTAGACCAGGTTGCTCAGAGTCCCATCCAACCTGTGCCAGTGCTTCACTGCTCTCTGGGTAAAAGATTTTTTTCTAATATCTAGTCTAAATCTTCCCTCTTTTAGTTTAAAACTGTTCCCTCTTGTCTTACGACCATCTCCCCACGTAAAAAATTGCTCTCTGTGTTTTTTATAAGCCCCCTTTAAGTCCTGGGGGCAGCAGTGAGGTCCCCCTGGTTGGTTGTGCCCAGCTGACCTGGTGCATTCCTGCTGAAGGGGCAGAGCCTGTAGCTCTGCTGGCTTTGTTTGCTCATCCACCCTGATTTTCGGGGCCTGAATTGCTTCACGTCAGAGCAGCAGTGTCCCTGCCCATCAGACAGTGAGGGACTGACCCAAGAGACAAGCCAGACAAAACCACACTGGGATTTTTCTCTCGAGCAAAGCAGAAACCCCCCCCGGTAATTATTTCCGCGCAGCCTCCGCAGCCGCGGTGAATCCGTGGCAACGTTTGCCAAAGGCTGTGCCGTGATTGCTGCCAAGCAGAGCTCATTAATTGCTCTTTATCCCCGGCGAGGGCGGCCACCTCCCCGTGTCCCCTGCACGTCCCCGCGCCGGGACGGCCGCACAAGCGCCATTCCCCATCCCCGGGATCATGAGACTTTGCCTGGAGCAGGCTGTTACGCAACCAGGAAAACAGCTACTTCCGCTGGTGGCCTGTGAGCACCAGAGGCTCGGGAGCAGCCAGAGGCCTCGTAAAAACTCCTCTTCCTCTCTCTTCGTGGTGAGGGTCAGCCCTGAGCTTTCCTGATCAGATCAGTTGGATCATCCCAGTTGGAGTTGGGGTATTTGGCTCTGAATTCTGCCAGAGCCCGTTGGGTCCCGGACGTTTGAGCCTGGCTCTGCTCTTGCCTCTGCTCCGAGCGTGTTTTCTCTGACAGCAGCAGGAGAATGAAGCTGTGGGAGCTGGAGGAGCAGTGGGGTTTTGCAGGATTCTCCAGAGCAGTGTGGTTACCAAGCAGGTCATAAACACTTCAGTACTCAGTGTTTCCTGTGTGTTGGATCACAGGGCTGCTGGGAGCCAGCGGGGTTTGGAAGTGCTTTGAGCCAGGGGAGGGGAGGAATGGTGCTCTCATTTATGAGATGCTGGGAGAGGTAACGTGGGAGGTTGAGTACAGAAATGAGACCTATTGAACCGAGTCTTGAAACCAATTTTAGAGGCTTTTGCTGCCATTCTGCTTTCACTCTCTATATAAATAGAGTTTCTCTATTTAAGTTAGGTAGGTACATTGTTCTCCATTTTAGTGTCACCTCTCCTTGTACCTGGCCAGAGGGAGCATGACTGGTGTTCCCTTGCAGTGTATTGGGGGTTGGTTTGTTTGAATTGCAGCCCTGCAGTTGCTGTTGTATTTGAGAGGTATTTAATCCACCTCACCTGTCACAGGCAGGATCTGCAAGGCCTTTGGTGTTCAGGCTGGACTGGGTCCAGCCCTGGAGCTGAGAACAACTCAGGATGACAGCGTGGACTAGCACAGGCTCCAGCCTGGCAGCTGCCTGTGGAAGTGTTCCTTGTTTCTGGCATGCTGGGCAAACTCAGGCTGCCATGCCCAGCTTTGCCTGTGCCAGACTGGCATCACCCTGATTAGCTGAAGAGGCTCTCCCTGATGGCAGAGAGAAACTTGGCAACTGGATGTGCTTCCTATTGGAAGTTCAGCTTGGGATTCTCCTGTGGAAACCCCCCTCGTCAGCTAAAGTTCAGCACTGGAGAGCAAGTAGTGGTTCTCCCCCTTCATTTTTGCTGCCTCCTCCACCTGTGCATGACTACAGTGCTGTGACAGTTCTCCTTTGGGATGAGCTGTGCTTGCTCTCCAGCATAGCTTGAATGTGTGCAGAGCTGCTGGGAGAGATGTGGTGCAGCTTCTGTTTGCTACACCTTCTCCTGACTCGTACTTCAACCCTTTGCACCTCTTAGTCAAGCTGAGGAACACCTGACCTCGGGAGATCCGTGGGCAGGAGGGAGTTTCCAGGTGGAAGCAGTTATTGCTGTTGCAGGTGATGATACTTTTGTAGGGCATCTCCCACCCAGGTGGTTTAACTGGAGCTGTGAGTTATTGCCAAGTGATTTAATGGGATTTCACAGCTGCTCCAGCACCTCTGCTCCTTATCCCAGAGCCTGGCACCTTTTGCATTCACCTCATGACCGTGTGTCCCTAAGCCAAGGCAGGATAAAGGGGAATGGTTTCAAACTGACAGAGAGTATGTTTAAATTAGATATAAGGAAAAAATCCTTTCCTGTGAGGGTGCTGAGGCCCTGGCACAGGATGCCCAGAGAAGTTGTGGCTGCCCCATCCTTAAAAGCGTCCAAGGCCAGGGTGGACAGGGCTTGGAGCAGTCTGGTCTAGTGGAAGGTGCTCCTGCCTGTGGCAGGGGGTTGGAAATGAGATGATCTTCAAGATCCCTTCCAACTCAAACCATTCTGTGATTCTGTGAAGCTTCTAGTACCACAAAGCTGTTGTGCTGTGGAGTGTGGTATTCCTGCCTCTCCTCCTGAGCTGTGTGGTTGGGGTGGAGGGTTCTGCTGCAGCTCTGGTGATTCTCTAGAAACTCCTTGCAAATTCTCTTCTCTTTAAATATTTGCAGAACAAGACTAGATGCACCTCGATTGGAAACAAAATCCCTGAGTAGCTCTGTGTTGCCACCAGGTTATAACTCTGACCGCTTGTCGGGAAGCAACCGGGACCAGATCCTGAAACCAAAGCGGTCCCATCGCAAAGCAGATCCTGATGCTGCCCACAGGTAGGATCATCTCCCCTAAGAGCAGTGTTTGGGATGGTGTCTCGGAATCAGTGCATAGCTGAGGTTCCTGGCCTCAGAAGATACTTAAAACCATTCTGAGTTGCACCTGCCAGGTGCTTTCTGCAATGCCCAGATCTGTTTTATCAGAATGAGCGCTTTATGTGTTCCTCCCAGACTTGTGGAGGCTGAGCTCTGGCTGTAAGCAGCTTACATTGTTTATCCTGTGAGTGGCATAATGAAGAAGCAATAGATTTGGCTGGCTTTTGATAATGCAGTCATTCAGAACAATAGTTTCCCTGCAGCTAATCATTTTTGACCTCTATTGCCAAGCAACCTGTGCAGCTGCGTTAAGCTATATTATGAAAGCAGTCCTGGGAGGGAATGTGAGGGTTTGCTATCTGAGGAAGGTTAAGGACTTCTTGCAAAGCTTCTCAGGCCTGTTTTGATTCCAGAGCTGCGTGTGTGTATTTTTGTGTGAGAAACCAGACTTCGTGGATACTTAAGCCTGACCTTCAGGGAAGCTCCTTGCTGAGGTTTCAGACAAGCTTGAGCTCTGCAGCAAGGCTTCCCTTAAACACCTTGGTGTGAGCACACTGATGGCTGTGAGTGATAGCCAGTCTGCCAGCTGTCCTGCATATTCCAATTCCAAAGCTTCCTGAGGATCCAGATGGCATTCTCTGCACAATGGGTACAACCCAAAAGTTGACTTGGTCGCAGGGCTTGGCTGCCGTGCGGTCCCAGCCCTGTTTGAACCTGTCCTGGAGGGAGGAGGGTGGGGATGGTTTGTTTGTGAGCAGTGTTCATTCACCTGGACGCAGCCTGGGAAGATGGATGAAGATCTGAAGCTGGGCTGCAGATGCAGCTTCCCTGGGAGCACGCAGAGGGCCGGTGTCCGATTAGAGGAGCGATCATGCGGGACAAATGTGCACATCCGTCAGAGCTGTTTTTCAGCCTGATGTGACCTTATCAGGCTGTGGGGGATGGCTTGCATAGGCTCCTGCAGATGGGTGTGAAAAACATGTTTTCCTCTTTCTCTGGCTTCAGAGACTACAGTATAACAGGTAATTCTCATGGATATCATAGTGGGATCTCTCAGGAGCCACTCGGATAAAGTAAGTGGTGTGTGCAGCCCACCAACCCAGTCTTGCTAGAAAGTGATCACAGGCAGCTCTGCAGAAATAACAATTGCACTGTGCTAATGTTTGAGAGGACAAAGGATTTTGGAGCTCTGGTGTGATCCTGCACCATAAGGAGCTCAGCTCTGTGCTCTAAATTCTGCTGCAGTAGAGACAGGCTCCTCTGCCCAAGGGATTTTTCTTGGGGCTGCAAGCTGCAAGTAAAAAAAAAAAAAGGTGACTGGAAATGTTGCTGGTGGAGGTAAAGGCCAAAGCTTGCCTTAGGAAGGGAAAGAACTGGCCCATCACAACAAAGTTCTCAGCTCCCCTTGGGAGGTGCAACTTGGTAATTTGTTCCTGCTCTGCCACGTACCCAGTGCTAGTAAAGCAGTGGGAAAACAGGCAGAGCTATCACGGCAAGTACCCTGCAGATGAGGTCCAGGAGGAAGGCCTGGATCCCGTTGTGGTGTGCTCTCACTCCTGTTTTCTCCCTCTCCACAGGCCACGGATTCTAGAAATGGATAAGGAGGAGAACAGGCGCTCGGTCCTCTTACCAAAACATAGGAGACGGAGCCACTTCAGCTCTGAGAACTATTGGCGAAGGTCTTACGAGTACACAGAGGACTGTGATGAGGAAGAGGAGGATGGCAGCCCCGCCAGGAAAGTTAAAATGAGGCGACACTGAGGATTGCACTTCCCAGGCTCGTGGAGCTGATGAGATTGGCCTCCAGTCTGTGAAAACTTTCTCCTCCCTCTGGCTATTTTCCATCTAGCTTCAGTTTTGGTTTTTCCTTTCAGGCTGAAGAGTAAACAGGAAGGATTTGGTTTTATGAATGGAGGAATGCTGAGACATACGTGAGGGTGGAACATGTCCAGTGCACACGGTGTCCTGAGTCATGGGTCAAGCGGGCATCTCTCCCTTAGGAAGCAGATAAAGTTGTGCCAGGTTGTCTGTTGGGATTTCTTTTGAAAACACCAAAAAGTTTAACTGTTTCATTGCGCAAGATTCAAGAATCGTATTTTTGTTTTGGTTTTTGGTTGGTTGTTTTTTTTTCTGTTGGTTTTTTTTTTTTTTTTTTGCTTTAACATTTTTCCTTTCCAAATGTTCTAAATATGATGTTTGACCCCAGGAGCTGAAATTCCATGGTGGGCTTGTATTCCTTGTTTCACCAAAGGGCTCCTTGGTCTTTTCTTACCTGGTGGTTTTCAGGTCTGTTTTAAGGGTGCCCTGCAGTAACTGGAAGTTTGAAGCTTTGCAGACCCCTCTTGCTGCGATTGATTTCAAAGGGTTAATGACATTTTTGTTGCACTTTAGTGTTTTAAATGCCGTAGGTTTCCTTTCCAGACCCTTTTCCCAAGCCAGCGTGGGCTCGCAGCCCTGTGTCCCTGCGCTGCCCTCTCCAAGAAGAATGTACTAGAGCTCTGGTTTCTCAGTGCTGGTCTGACTAGGGGTGTGCTGTGCTTGAGGAGGAAGGAAACGTGGCCCAGCACTGTCCCGAGATCCATATTGGAATCTCAGGGCTGCCAAGTGAGGGATCACACTGAGCACGTGCTGCTTCCCAGAGCTGGGGATCAGAGAGGAGTAGGAGACGCTGTGCTTGTGAGGGCTTGTGCCTTGGGACTCCCCAGAAGAGCCCTTCTCCTCTGCCCCTTCCCGGGGGAGAGAGCTGAGTTGGTGCAGCATTCCCAGCACAGTATCCCATCCTGAGGGACTGGCTGCACTCTTCACAGAGCAGGAACAGGAGCTGCTGTGGCCTTGGGGGAGCTGAGCAGCTCTGTCCCCTCCGAGGCTGGCTCTGGGAGCAGGGACGCTGCAGGGGTTGAGTTTGGCCTCAGTTCAGTGCATCCAGCACTGAAGTTGCCTGCTTTCTCCTGGCTTATTCCTGCCTGTGTTCCTGGACTAGGGAGTTTTCTGGTTGCTACAGGAAATGCTGAGAAGAATCAGGCATTCAGCCCTGTGGAGTTGTGTTAGAGCATCTGCCATCATCATCTTCTTCTCCCACCTGGTTTGCGTTAGCCCAGACCAAAGCCTTGGTGTTTGCAAAGTTTGGGGCCCAATGCCATATTTAGAGCTGTACTTCTAAGGAAAACTTCCTCCAGTTGATTCTTTGAACCCAAGTGTTGGCAGTTGTAAGGAGTAGTCTTATTTTTAAATTTTTACTGCTTTGCCCTCCCTCCAATTGTAGTTTTTCTTAGTGTCGTGTCCCCCCCACACTTCATGGTCTGCACGCTTGGCAATAAAAAGATGTAATATATTTTGAAACTTGTTTGCTGCTGTCTTGAGGGGCTCCTGGTCTAAAACAACCACCCAGGCGTTGTTCCCTGCAGTGCTGATCGAGGACATTTGCTGACATCTGGGTCCCACTGTCTGATTTTCACCTGGTGTTGTGGTTCTGCTCAGGCTGAATCTTGTCACATGAGCTCAGAGGACGTTGCCATCACCTTCAGCACAGTGCTGGCCCGTGGGGGTGTTGGTGAGGTTCCAAGTGCCTGTCTCTGATTAGCCAATAGTTTTCTTGGTGAGAGCCCCCACTGGCTCCGTGCTGAGGCACAGCCTCTGAAGGAACGTGTCTTGTCAGTCCAGAGATCCAAAAGTTTGTGCTTCTGCTGCTTGTGAAACCTTGAAAATGCCATTTTCAGACCACACAAAGCATTTGCAGCGATGTTCCTCACCCTCCCAGCTTTCTGCTGTGAATCCAGGCCAGCTCTTGGCTACAAAGCCCTTGTTTTGGAAAGCTTGGCATTCCCCTGATGGCAAAAACACACGCAGGGAGTAGAGATCCCTTCTCCTCCTGATGGCTTTGTCTTTCTGGATCCATCCTGGCCATGCCCTGTGCCCATCGTGGTGCCGGGCTCTGCTGTGGGTGCAGACAGTGACAGAGGTCACTGCCAGAGGTCTCAGCTCTCCCCTCTCCCCTCCTGGCTCCCAATTTTATCCCTACCTCTCCAATATGGATACTCTACCTTGGTGTCAACTCAGAATAAAGCTGGAGCAGCCGGCCTTTCCACAGCTGCTTCCCAGAGCAGGACTTCCATGGGATGAGGTGCTGGCTCTGTCTCTGCACGTCCTGAGGTCTTACCTCCAGCCTGGTCCCAGCCATCACCTCATCCCAGTCCTTGTGCAGTTTGTACACGTGCAGGTTTCCTTTCCCAGCTTGTTTGGGTATTCCTGCATGTCCTGCTTGGGAGCTTTCCCCTCCTTCCCTCTTCCCACTGTTGGTTTTGGTCAGAGCTGGCAGCTGTGGCTGGGGGGACAGGAGGAGCTCCTCTCCAGCCACGATCTCCTCTCGGTTTTTAGCCTGACTGGTTGGGGCTTGACACCTTGGAGAGAGAGGGAGCAGGATGCCTCAGGAGAGGAGTCCCCAGCGTGCAGGCAGAGCCATCTTCCCACTTGTACAGACATTTTCTATAGACACGGATGTATATGTGTAGATAACATGGTTTTTTAACTCTTTTGCACTGAACAACATCAGAGTGAAACCTGGATTCGAAACTAGAAGACATTTTTCACACGGATCCAGAGGTCTGGATCCTTCCTGTAACCTGTCTGGTTGAAACTGTGGCTCAGAATTCCTGCTTTTCTCTGTTGGGCTGCACACAGGCATCAGGTCACGCTGGTGGCACGGGGCTGGTGCTGAGCAGGGAGTGGGATGAGCTCCAGTTTGGAGGCAAAACTTCTCCCATCTGCCCCCCAGGCCAGGCTCATGCACAGCCCTGACCCCGTTGGCTTTGTCGTGTGTGGTCCAACATCTCCATCCACCCACAGCGTGTCCGTGCTCAGCCCCAAACCGGGAGTTACATCCAGTGTGACAATCCATGTGCTCAGACCCACAGCCCAGACCAGGAGAACTGCCTTTCCTAAGGAAGGGGGAGGAATGTGGGGTTCATCCCTGCCTTGGTGGGGTTCTTCCCTGCTTTTTTGCAAAGAACAGGAGGAATTGGGGTTTGTTACTGTTGCCGTATCTCGAGAAGGGTCATTGGTGGTATTATCCAAGCCTGTGGATAATTAAAATGTTAATTATCCATTAAAACAGCTGCCAGGCTTTGAGGAGGGCTTGGAGGGGCTGAGGTCTAGATCCCCACCAGCAGCCAAGAGTCTTTTACCTGCCAAAAGTGTTCCCTTTCCCTGTTGGGAGGAGAAACATTCGGCTGAGAAATGTCTCTGCTCCTTTCCCCTGCCCACACTTAGAAGTTCTGGCTGACTTTAATTTTTGTTTTTTAAAAGATTCTAATTTTTTTTGTTTGTTTGTTACCAATAGAAAATAAAAATAAAAATTAAAAAAATAAAAAGAAAGTGGCAATATTTTTTTCTGTAAGCTTTTCCTAGGAAAAAGCGTGGTTTGTAACAAAGTTGTACAGTTCTGAAGTTTGAGATACGAGAAGTACTGTGTGAAACGCTGTAAATGGGGCAGAGATTATTTTATGTACAGTCTGACGTGGGGGAATCTTTTAATTCCGGTTGATTCTTAGGAAGAATTTGGTTCTTCACTGTCAGGGTTTGGAATTTCATGGTTTCATTATAATTTTTTTTTCTTGTATAGATTGCTGCATTAATTGAATAAAAGCAGAAAGCATCACTCTGCCTGGCTCTGTGGTAATACTGGGGGCTGGGATGTGCCTCGATTTCCCCTGGCAGGAACGAGGTGGTTGAGAGCAGGGAACTGGTTCTAAATAAAGGGAGTCACCAGCTCCCCGGGGACACGGTGGCCAAACGTGGTGGCTGTGCTTCCTGTGATGTCCTAGAAAGCAGGCACAGGGATCTCTGCCTTCCTCCTGCTCCTCTTCCTGCCAGCACCCTGTGCTTCGGCCTCATGCTGAACCCCTCACCCTCCTTGTGCCTCCCTCCTGCAAGAGGGAGATGGTGGGATGGGTGGAGTCAGCTGGTCTTGCTTCTTCCTCCTCTCTTCTTTCTTTCCTGCTCTTCTCCCTTCTCTTTCCTATCCCCATCCTCCTCTCCATCTCCTCTCTTCCTCCTGTTTCTCCTCTTCCTCTCCTCCCTCCCTTCCTCTCTTCTTCACACCTCTTTATCACTTATTCCCTTCCTCTGCCTCACCTCTCTCTCCCTCCTCCCCTTTTCACTACCCCCTTTCTTTCTCCCCTCTGTTCTTCTTCTTCCTCCCCTGAGTTCTTCCTCCATTTCTCCCTCCTCAGAGCACCAGCCTCCCCACCCTCAGCCCCCGGGGCTGTGCCTGCGCTTCAGGCCCCTCCATCCATCCATGAGCCCATCACCGGGGCATCGTTCCCCGCTCACCCCCGGGCTGTTTTCCGCCCCAAAACCCTGCGTCACCCCAGTGCCGCATCTCCGCGGGGCCGGGGTTAGTCAGCAGGGAGGGGAAGCCATGCCCTGCCCGGGGTGACTCACCCCAAAACTGGGCGCAGGGCAGGTTGCTCCCCCTCCCACCTTGCGATGATGCCGTGGGGGGAGTGGGGAACAACATTCCCGGTGCCCTGGCGGGAATAATGAGTCTCCAGCCGGGAATGAGGCTCGAATGCTAATTCTGGGAGCCGGCAGGATGCTCCAGGCCTAGTAGCCGGGGCGCCGCCATGTTGATGCACCCCATGGCTGTGGGGCACATGATGAGACCCTAAATCCAGGACACCCCATGTTTATGGGGGCTTTGAGACCACGATGGCCAGGCTTGGGGTGTCCTCACTGTCCCTCACCAGGCTCGTGGGAAGGAAAAACACCGAAAGAAGAGGATTTTAAAAGTAATACAAATAAATCCAGCGCAGAGGGCGTTGAGTTGGACGACTACACATCCCATCGGCAACCGCGGCGACGCAGGCGCAGCGCGGGTGGGCGGAGCCGCGGCGCGCGGCGCGCGTTACCGG
>VYXD01016589.1:299759-346530 GCA_013397195.1 Hylia prasina | reverse complement strand
AGCTGGGGGTTGGCCTCACCTGAAGGAACTCCTCACTTTCATCCCCCATCTCCTCCCGGATGCTGCGGCACTCAGCCCCCAGGTAGTTGCGGAGGTTGACGGCGTGGATGGCGGAACAGGCCTTCTTGTCCAGCGTGGCCTCCTGCCCGATCCAGTAGTAGATCTCCCAGTTCAGGGAACCGTTCTCATCCAGGAAGGTCTGGGAAGGACAAGGTGTGAGATGGGATGGCTGCAGCTCCGGGCAGGGGACGTGGGGGACCCTTGGTCCTCCCCAGGTACCTTGAGCACGATGTAGCAGTCGGCTTCGTAGAACTTGCCGTGGAAAGCCTCGTCCACCAGCGTGGGCACGAAGTTCTCGATCTGCCAGACACAGAGGCCGGGCAGCTGCCCCACATCCTCGCTGAAGAATTCCGAGTAGTCCAGCTGTGGCTTCTCCAGGCCCTGGTCCCAGCGCCGTGTCTTCAGGTCCGGCGCCTTCGCCTCCCCGCTCTCCTGTGGGAGGGGAACAGGTCAAATTAGGGACAACCGGAAGCCTGCTGGCACCCAAGGCAGGCCAGGGACATTGTGATGCCCTCAGGACCCCTCTCCCACCCTAGGCCCTACCTCTATCTTCTTATTCTTCTCCTGGGCCACGTCTGACATCCCCTTCAGCACCTGCTTGGCCTGGTCATCCTGTGCAGAGTCCTTGCGCCGCCGGAGCCGCATCTTGCGGGCCAGCGGGTCCTTGGTGCTGCTCCCTGGGGACACGGGGCCGGGGTGAGAGGCAGCTGGGGCACCCTGTGGAGCACGGCTGGTTTCCCAGGCTCTCCCAGGGCTGTGTGCCCCCGTCCCCTCACACGCACCCGCAGCAGCGGCGGCAACAGTGGCGGGGGAGGCTCCGGCCAGGCGGAGCTGGTTCTGCAGGGAGAAGTCGATGTTGTACCACTCCGAGGAGCGATCCGCCGGCTTCGGGGGCATCACCAGGTTGGGGTTCTCGCGCACGTCCAGGATCTGCCAAGGAGGGCACAGATACCTCGGTGAAGCACGTGCTGACAGGGACATTTCAGAGTGAGGCATGGGATGGAGACCTCCGGAGCGCTCCAGGCTTCAGTGAGATGAGGGGATGTGGAAGGAGCCCCGAATCCACGGCTTGCCTGGCCTGAACCATGCGGCAGATTGCAGCTATTAGCCCTGAGCTCCTCTACCGTCACCTCATCCAGCCCACCTACAGCCCTGGGATCCCTGGGAGGTGCTGGGGCTGTGGTGGAGCCAGCCCAAGGCAGAGAGGTACTGGGTGCCCACCTCCACATCCGTCAGGAAGTGGATGGCCTCTGGCAACGTCACCAGGCGGTTCTTGTTCAGCACCAGCTTCCTCAGCTTGGAGCACCTGTGGGACAGTGATGCTGGTGACAGGGCAGCCCAGGGTGACCTGTGACCACCCAACCCTTGTGTTCCCTCTTGGGGACACAGCAGATCCAGCTGTGTGTTCCTTACCTGCACAGGCTCTCAGGGATGAGCTCCAGGTTGTTGTTGGCTGCCATGAACTCCTCAAGGTTGGTGAGCTTGCCAATGCCCGAGGGGATCCCGTCAAAGTCCAGCTTGTTGGAGTTCAGGTACATCTTCTTCAGCTTGGTCAGCTTACAGATGGCCGACTGGGGAAGGGGGAGATGCTGGTGTGAGGGACAACCATGGAAACACGAGCAGGGATGGCAGGGAAGGGCAGGGACATACAGGTAAGGAGGTGAGCTGGTTGCGGGACAGGTTGAGGGTCTCCAGCTGGGTCCACTGGTCGATGCAGAGGGACAGCTCTGTGATCTGGTTGCTGCTGAGGTTGAGGCGCCGCAGGCTGCCCAGGGTGTAGAGACACTCGGGGACACGGCTGAGGTCGTTGCAGGACAGGTCCACATCTGGGGAAAGAAACGGGGTGACACCACCAGCCAGGCCAATGCTGGGGAGCCCCTGCAGGGCTCTGTGGGGCTGGATGCCTCCAGCCCTACCTGCCAGGTTCACCAGGCCCTCCAGGCTGGTGGGGAGGTTGCTCTGCGTGCGCTGGGTGTTGCGCAGGTGGAGGGTCTGCAGGGCCGTCATGGCCGGGAGCTGCCTGAGGACCAGGGAGAGCCAGAGGGGAGAGGGAGCGTCAGGGTGGGGCAGGAACCTCAGTGCCAGCCCTGCCAGACTGGGAGCCAGCCAGGGAAGCGGGGCCACACCGGAGCTGCGCGTGCAGGAGGGGGTTGTTGTTGAGGATGAGGGTCTGCAGGTGGACCAGGCGCCTCATCTGTGGTGGGAGACTCTCCAGCTTGTTGTCGCTCAGGTCCAGGTAGAGCAGGTCCGTCAGGTTGATGAAGAGCTGGTTGGGGATGGTGTCGATGCTGTAGGGATATGGGGGAAGTTCAGGATTGCCTAGGACCTGGCACCAGCCCTGGGTCTCCCTCGAGGAGGGATGGAGAGCAGGACTCAGAGCAAAGTGTGACCAGCAGAGCTGGCCATGGGCAGGAGGGGGAGGTGGTCACCCTAGCCTGGACTCACCTGTTGTGGCCAAGGTTAAGGACCAGCATGTTCTTGGCATTCTCCAGCTCCCTGGGACACTCTGTGAGCTGGTTGTAGCTCAGGTCCTGGGGAGACGGGAGCACAAAGCAGCTGTCACCCTCTGCCCCACACCCAGCCACCACCACCCAAACCTGAGCACTGGGGGTATCTCCAGGGGCACAGCAGGAGCTGGACCAGCACACAGGGAACACAAGGAACCCATCCATGGCATCAGCCTTTAAAGGAGGCATTGCCAGGGGGTCATCCTGCCAACAGCCAGCTTCCCTAGAGCTCAGCTGTGGGCTTGGGACTGGTGCTCCCAAGGAGCACAAGGAGCCACCAAGGTGCAGGAATGGGATCCAGGAGTCTGAGCTGGCTCCTGCATCAGCTGAGGAGACTCTGCACCCACCAGCACTGAGAGGTCATCCAGCTGGAAGATGTCATCAGGGACTCCTGAGTTCTTCAGGCTGTTTGCACGAGCCACAATTGCCTGCAAAGGGGAGAGAGGCAGGAATGCAGCTGTCTGCTGAGCCCCCAGGGTGCCCAGGTATGATCCTGGTGTGCCCTCCTATCCCAGAGGTGCCTGGGGACCCCTGAGGCAGGAGGGGGACACTCACCCGGAGGCAGGGCAGGCCGGAGAGCTCTCCATGGAGCGTGGTGAGGCTGTTGTGACTCACGGAGAGGTGTTCCTGCAGGGAAGCCCCAGACAAGCCCCAGTGAGCAGAGACAGGGGCTGGGGCTGTGCAGAGCAAGGCTTGGGCCCCCACATTGATGTGGAAGTTCCTCCATCCCAGGAGAGTTGGGGACTTGAGAACAGAGCCGTGTCACACGCAGGGCTGCTGGGACACTCCCAGTCCCAAACTGCTTGGTTGGCCCAGCATGCCAGCGCTGCCTCCACATCCCTCATTTTCTGAGGAAGCCCTGGCTGCACACCTCAGCCCTGCTGTGGGGTTTGGGGTGCTCTGGGATGCCACCGAGCCGGCCCACACAGTCCCTGTGCAAACAGATCCCAGTCCTTGGAAACGCCTCTCGCTGGGTGAACTGGGAACGGGCAGAGTGGGCACTGCTGGGGTAGGAGGAATTTCCCTGGGGAAATGTTTTCCTCTGAGCATCACCAGCCCCCGCTGTTGCCTGCTCAGGAGCACAAGGAATTGGCAGGCTGTGGGTGGGGTGCCAGGATTTCAGTCTTGCTGTGGCACCTGGCAGGGCTGGCGGGAGCGCAGCTCCGAGCGGCACGGAGGGATTCCCTGCACCTGGAGCAGGGACATGCACTCGTGGCAGCATTTAAAGCTCTGAGTTTGTCTGACACTGGCAGGATGAGGTCCCTGATGTGCTGTGGACACCACCAAAGCCAAGCTGAGGCACGACTCCACCAAGGGCCTGGGTGAGTTGCCTGAAAAGCAACACCAGGCATCTGCCAGCTCCTGCTCTTTATATACTTTAGCACAGAAGGAAAATAAGCCCCAAAAACCTTGATCCTCTCCATTGTGACCATTACCCTTCCCTTCTGCTACAGGGCAGAGGACCTAAGCATGGTTTTTTATCTGGTTTTCCAGGGAAACAAGGTGAAACTGAGTGCAAATCCACACCAGCCCTACTCCTGACAGCTTCTGCATTCCATTGCAACCACACATTGTAGCTCAGTGCTATTATTAGACACCACAGCATCTGCTGCTGAGCCACAAGGCTGGCAGGGAACAGGCTCCCGTCAGATCCCACGGCCCCAGCAGGACAGGGGAGCCCCATTCCATCCCAAGACATGGAGCTCACCAGCTTCTGGAGGGCAGCGAGCTCCTCGGGCAGGTAACAGAGCCCCGTGCGGTTCAGCTTCAGCCAGCGCAGGCTTGTCATCGCCTTCACATGCTCGGGGAAATATCCGCCCTGGAGACGAGGAGGAGGACAGTGAGGAAACCACCTGTCCCACGGGATGAGGATCTGGGAACCTCAGCCTGATTGATGCTCTGTAGTCATGGGAGGTTTGGGATCGAGCAGTCCTATGGGACTGGGAACTGTGGGGTCATGATGACCAAGTCCTAAGGGACTGGGAGCCGTGGGGATTGGGATCAACCAGCCCCATAAAACTGGGAACTAGAGGGCTGGGATCACCCAGTCCTAGGGGACTGGGAGCCGGCAGATGGGAATCGATCATTCCTAAGAGACTGGGAGCTGGGGACCATGGACACCCAGTCCCATGGTAGTGGGAGCTGGGATCTCCCAGTCCTATGGGAGTGGGAGCTGGAGGCTCGGGGATCACCTGTCTCTCTGAGACCCCGTGGGCTGGGGGCCGGGTTGCTCAACCATAGCGGCTTGGTGGNGCCGGTCCCGGTCCCGGTTCTGGTGCCGCCTCTCCTCGGTTAGCGGGGTCAGGGGGCCTCCCTTCCCGCGGGCCGCGGTACCGCTCCAGCGCCGCCGGTGCCCGGCGAGGNCGGTTCAGCTTCAGCCAGCGCAGGCTTGTCATCGCCTTCACATGCTCGGGGAAATATCCGCCCTGGAGACGAGGAGGAGGACAGTGAGGAAACCACCTGTCCCACGGGATGAGGATCTGGGAACCTCAGCCTGATTGATGCTCTGTAGTCATGGGAGGTTTGGGATCGAGCAGTCCTATGGGACTGGGAACTGTGGGGTCATGATGACCAAGTCCTAAGGGACTGGGAGCCGTGGGGATTGGGATCAACCAGCCCCATAAAACTGGGAACTAGAGGGCTGGGATCACCCAGTCCTAGGGGACTGGGAGCCGGCAGATGGGAATCGATCATTCCTAAGGGACTGGGAGCTGGAATCTCCCAGTGTTATGGGAGTGGGAGCTGGGATCTCCCAGTCCTATGGGAGTGGGAGCTGGAGGCTCGGGGATCGCCTGTCTCTCTGAGACCCCGTGGGCTGGGGGCCGGGTTGCTCAACCATAGCGGCTTGGTGGGGGTCAGGGATCCCCCAGCCCCGCAGCGCCCACGGGATCGGGACCGGGGCTGCCCCAGGTCATCCACCCCGGGCGGGGCCGGGGCCGGGATTCCCCCGCCCCGGGTGCCGAGCCAGGCCTGACAACCCCGCGGTGCCCAAGCCCGCTGGGGCCCTGTGGGCCGGGCTGTCCCCCCGCTCCCGCTGCCCCGCACCTTGAAGTCGTTGCCGCTGAGATCGACGCCGCGGACGAAGGGCAGGACGCCGGTGGCCGCNTCCCCGGCGTGTCCATTCCTTTTCCGGGATGCCCCTTCCTTTCCTGGGGTGTCCCTTGCCGGGGGTGCCCGTTCGCTGGGGTGTCCCTTCCTTCCCTGGAATGCCTCTCCCTTCCCTGGTGTGTCCCTCCGCTTCCCCGGGTGACCTTTGCTCTCTCGGCGCACCCAGGCGTCCCGGCGGCGGGAGCTTTTGTCCCGGAGGAGAGCGGGCCAGCGGAACCCCTTGTTCCCCAAACCTTCCCGCCCTGCGGCTGCGCCTGTCCCGGGCTGACAGACCCCCCAGCCCGGGGTGACACTCCTGTTCTCCGCAGGGCGACCATGGCGGCGTTTTGGCAGCAGCGGGGCAGGCGGCAGGAGAACGGCGGGCTGGGCAGTGTCATCGACGGGCTGGGCAGCGTGTTCGATGTGCTGCTGGCCAACGCCAGGCTGGTGCTGGGCGTCAGCGGCGCGGCCGTGCTGGCCATCGCCACGCTGGCCGTCAAGAGGGTAAGGCTGGGGCAGGGATTAGAGCACGGGAAGATGCCCAGGAGAGCTGGGTTGGCCCCAGTGTGGCGGGGCAAGATGTGCTTCAAACCTCGGTGTCTGCTCCTGAGCTGGTTCCTTGCGCATGGTATAAATACCAAATGCCATAGGAACTGCCTGCTCCCACCCTGTGGGGCCATGTATCCATGTTCCAGTTTGCCTGGAGCATTTGGGATACAGTATCCCATCCCAAAAGGCACCTGGGACTTAAGTTGTATTTGGCTATCTGTTTTCCATGTAAAACCTACAGGAAGATGATGTGCATATTTGTGGCCCCCCAAACAGGGTGTTTTTCTGAGCAGAAGCCTTGAGTGGGGCTGTCCCCCCTGTGTGTGCTCCAGAGGGGCTGTTGTCACTCATAATTTATGGAAAACAAAGATAACAACTTGTCCTGGTGGGTTTTCCTTCCCTCCAGCTGATCGACCGAGCCACCAGCCCTCGGGATGAGGGCGATCCCAAAGCTGAGCAGAAGTCCCTGGAGGAGAGCTGGCAGGACTTGGCATTGATCAAGACGGCACCAAAACCCCCCAAGAAGCAGAGAAGGGAAGATCTCAGCGAGCCTCTGCTCTCTCCAGCTCGGCCTGTGGTGCCAGGTGAGGCTCCTGGTGCCCAGCCAGGAAGATCACCTTGGTGTGCTGTGGTGGCCGTGCCGGAGCTCCGCGTTATTTTTAGCTCGGTGTCTGGAAAGCCGACCCGACTGAGCCTGCCCTGCTGGGAGGCTCCCGAGCCATGGCCCCTTTTTAGGCAATGCCTGTGGAAACAGGACCTCTGATGACACCCCGGGCAGCGCTGCGGGGCGGGGGCTGTCAGGGTTTGTTTCCTTTGGAGCAGCGTTGGCTGCGCTGTTTTCTGGGTCAGCTGTGCCTGTAGGAAGGTGCGCTCGGGAGCTGCTGCAGACAAAGGCTGCCTTGTCCATGGAGATGGCGTTTTTCCAAGTGGGAAACTGGCCCAGCTCTGTCCAGGGCATGTCCTGAGATACTGGACCCAGAGCAGGATTGTTCGTGTGAGGAGGTGGAGGGGCAGGCACTGATCTCTCTGATGACCAGTGACAGGATGCGAGGGAACAGGAGGAGCTGTGTCAGGGGAGGTTTAGGCTGGATATTAGGAAAAGGTTCTTCCCCAGAGGGTGGTGGGGCACTGACCAGGCTTCCAAGGGAATGGTCACAGCCCCAAGGCTGCCAGAGCTCCAGGAGCATTTGGACAACACTCTCAGGGATGGGGTGGGATTGTTGGGGTGTCTGTGTAGGGCCAGGATTTGGACTGGATGATTTTCCAGCTCAGCATATTCTGTGATTCTCTGACCCTGGCAGCAAGTCCCTTGCCTGGTTTCCATCTCTGGCTGAGGAGTGAGGCTGGGAACAGTCAGGTTTTGGGGTTGGCTTGGGCTCTGCATGGCTGAGAAGTTAACATCACTGGACTTGATGGGGGCCCTTGTTGAGGTCAGTGTCACCTCCAGAGGTGAGAGCTGGGCACCCAACTCACGCCTTCCCCTCCGCTGCTGATGGTTTCAGATGATGTGCTCAGAGCTGAGACTTCTCCTTTCCCTGCTCACAGATCCCAGGGGCTGCCCTGCCCCTCTGGGGGCTCCTCAGGTGAAGTCCAGCCCCGTGCGCTGCCTCACGCTGCAGGAGAAGCTCCTCTCACACAGCAGCCAGCTGGCCGTGCCCGAGATCCAAGCATCCCTTGTCCCACAGCTGGCCAGGAGCATCTGCACCCAACTGCAGAATTTCCTGCGGAGCAAGTGCCCAGAGCTGCCCTTCGGCCGCTTCTTCCTCAGCGGGGCCCTGCTCGATGGCCTCGAGGTCCTGGCAGCTGACCACATCCACCTCATGCTCCCGGTGGTCCTCGACGCCGGGCTCTGGAGCCTCATCTCGGGAGAGGACACGGTGGTGAGGAACCCCCAGTACTGGATGGTCAAGAGGATCGATCTGGGGTATTTCCCTCGTGGGTGCAGCCCTTGGGACAGGTTCATTGTGGGCCGGTACCTCTCCTCCAATGTGCTCAATGAGACCCTCCACAAGCTGCTGGTGGCCTCCATCAACTGGCCTGCCATCGGTGGCCTCCTGGGGTGTGCCATCCACCCTGTCGTGGCCTCCCGGGAGCTGAAGCTGGAAGTCAAACACGACCAGGTTGAGCTGAGCATCACCCTCTTCCCAGTGGTGGAAATGGAGGACAAGGTTCTTCTGGCTGTTCCTCCTGAAGGACTGGTGGAAAACCTCTGGCTGGAGAGCTTTTACAGGGCGGAGGTCTCGAGGGTGAAGGAGCTGGATGCTGGTGACTCCGGGGCTCGGCAGCTCTGCCTCCGCATCCTGAACGGCGTCTGCAGGAGCCAGCCCAGCCTGCACAAACTGGGGGGCAGCCCCGTGACCCACGTCATCCTGCACCTCAGTGACACTGCCTCGGACTGGGCAGAGGAAAGCCTTGCTGACAGGTTCCAGCAGGTGCTCGAGGAGCTGGTGGCCTCCCTGGAGAAAGGAGTCCTGCTTTCCTATTTCAACCCCAAAATCAACCTGTTCTCCGGGCTGTTGGAAGAGGAAATTGATGAGATGGGCTTTGTGCTCTACAGGGCCATATCTGAGCCAGAGCTCCTGCTGAAGTGAGCGGTGTCTTGGGAGCTCCTGAATGTGGGGTGCTGCTCCCCACCGTGAGGGCTGTGATGCTTCTAGTTGACTAGTCAGTAAGAGGCAAAGTTCTTGCACTTTATGAGAGAAAAAAAAAAGTTTCCTGTGTGAATAAAACGTGCCTGAGCAGAGGTGGGTGCTGGCAGAAGGAGCCTTTGGCTCAGAGGCTCTGCTGAACGCAGGGTGAGGGCAGCCCACACCACACACTGGTGAGCTCTGTCTGCTGGGAGCCCAGTGAAGCATGTTTGGTCTCTGGCTCCCAGTGTCCTCTGCCTGTCCCAGCTGTCAGGTTCCCCTCACGCTCTGAGACCAGCTGGAGCTGGAGGGGAGCAGCCCCTTCCTGCTGCTGTGTCCTGGGTTGGTCCTGTCACCAGCATCCCGCGTGGTCTCACTGTGCCAGCACTGAGGGCAGTGAGGAGCCTCGCCCACCTGCAGGGTTTTGCCAATCCAAAATAAGCCCTGTGGATGATCTGGGTGGTTGTCTGGGTGCTGGATGGTACAGCCATAGCAAATGGGGGCTGGGGGGTTATTCCTTGGAAACCCAGCTGCCAGAAGGGGGGAACTCAGCCCTACCTCTTTGTTCTGACAGTGTTGATGCTGCCCCGAGGAAGGGGCCCTTGTCGCATGCAGTGTTTGGTTGGAAGATGTCCTGAAAAAGAGCTGCTGGCTCTGGGGAAGCTCCTGGTTTCAGCTGGAGGCTGCAGCAGGGCTGTTTCTCCTCCCTGGTGGGTGGGTGGCTGCCAGTGTTTGTCTGCAAGTCTCGTGTCCCCTCCCAGTCTGTCTGGTCACCTTTTCACACATGTATTGCTGCTGTCTTGAGGTCCTTTTTCCCTGGAGCCCCACGGTATGGGGTGGGGAAGCAGGGCAGGAATGAGTGAGCAGGGTGCTTGCAAGAACTGAAGTGGTTTATGCATTTTATTGAGAAGGTATCTTTTGTTTGGGTATTTTGTTGGCTTTTTTTCTTTTCCTTTGAGTGGCTGCTAGTAGGGTTTGGTCTGGCTCTAGTCCCAGAGAAGAGGAATTTATTCTTATATTTAATGGGAAGAGCTGGTTTTGCACGCGGGTGGAGCTGGAGGAATCCTGTGGACTTCACTGTGAGCAGCTGTTGTGGTTTAGTTTCCTTTACAGCTATCATCTTGTTTATGGGAGGAAAAAAACCTGCTTTTCCTCCCAGTCTGACAATTACTTTGTTCCTCCAAACCACTTCCCAGGTGTTACTGATGAGAATAAACCTTGCCTGTGCACACTGGTTCTCTGGTGTCAGCTCTTTTGTCTCCTTTCCCCTGAAAAGGGCTCAAGTGATCCTGCCTTCCTGGGAACCACCCACGGCATGTCCCAGCTGCCTGGAGAGCTTGGTGATGGTCAGATCCCATCCTGCAAAGTCTTCCTCCTCCTCTTCCAAAGCCCTGGACCCGCAGTGTGCCTGGCTGCAGCGTGGGAGCTGTGTGGACACTGAGTTTGTACCACTTACAGGGCTCAGCTGAGCGTTGACCAGGGTGAGACTCCTAAAGCTGGTCCAAGGTTTAATCTGCTCCCTGTGTCCTGCACAGCTGCTTCCCACTGCTGTTGCCATTCCAAGGTGGCTGGCCAGGCTGCTGCCCTGCCTTGGCTCAGTGACTGCATTCCAAAGCCTTATAATCCTGTTATTTTAGCCCAGGGTGTGTATTTTTAGGTCACGGCTGTCAATGGTGGGAGTGAGGGCCACAGGGGAATGCATCCCAAATTCTCCTGACTTTCTGCATGGATTGCAATGGACTGCTGCAGGTTTCAGGCTCTCTTTCAGACCTGTGCTGCTGTGGGCTCTACTTCCAAGTGCTCCAGCCTCCTGCCCGTCCCCTCTGCTGACCCCAGGGACTGCGGAGCAGGATCCTGAGCAGCACTGGAGGTCCTGGCAGCACAGCACACAGGAATCCTGCAGATCTCCCTCCTCTGATGAACAGAAGAAGCCCCACCAGTGAGGGAAGAGGCAGCCTGGCTTCCCAGGGAGTTCAGTCTGAACTCAGAACAGAAAACAGAGCTTCTCTTCAGCTCAGCCAGCTCTGTCTGTCTGTCCCAGGTCAGCAGATGCAGCTGGTGAGGTAAAAACCACTTTTCCCCCCTCTTTGTAGCTCACTTCTAAATTACTGTGGGGAGTTTCTGCCAAGACAGCTCCTGTATTGTTCCAGTGACTGGAAAGAGCAAGGTTTGGCTGGATCCTTTTACAGTAAAAGCTTCACTATTTCATGTTGGAAGAAATAATTAGGCAGAGTTAAGGTGTCACTGCACCAAATTTAAAATTTAAATAATATTTTAATAAGAAACTCATTGGTTTGACAAAAATAACTTTCATCAGCTGGCAGCATCACAAAGGCATGTCTCAAAGTTTGAGGAAGAACTCACCTTCAAATTCAGGAACCATCTAAAATGAAGGCTTTTCCTGAGCACTGCAGCTGAGCTCCTCCCAAGGCAAGCACCAGATCCAGCTCCTGTGCACCTGACCCTCCTTCACAACACAGGTAAGGGTGACAAAAAAGGGGAATGTTGCTGAGGTAAAATCAACCTAGAAGGGAACTTAAATTCCACACTGTGGAAAGCCAGGGACTGAGCAGAGCTCGGCAGCCCTGGTCTGTCCTGGTGGCCCTGATCCAGCCCTTCCCTGCATGGAAAGGTCAGGAACAACCACCAGGATGATCCAGCACAGGATGATCCAGGGGGATGATCCAGCACAGTTTTCTCCACAGACTCAGCTTCCAAGTGCTTCCCTGAAATGTTCAGACTTTCCCAATCTGCTCAGCAGAAGAGCACCTGGAAACAAAAGCTGGTAGTGGAACCACTTTTCCAAGCTGGTTGAACCCTTGCTGTAACAAATGGCATGTCTTGGCAGGAGCAGCCTGCAACACTCCAAGAAACACTCAAGGGACTTTTTCCCAGAGTCGAGTTCCTTGTGGCAGAGGTGGCTCCTGCAGCAGTTCACAGCCCTGGTCCTTGCAGGCTCTCAGATGTCCAGCCCAGCTCAGTGGTTCTGAGGGCAGTTTTTCCTTGTGTGCCCAGGCTGGTGGCAAATGCTGCAGGTCCGTGGTTTCTTGGCAGCAGATCCTGAGGAGACACTGCCTGGTCTCTTGGCCTTGCTTCCCAACCCTCTGGAGTATCCATTGCTGCCAAAGTGGTTCAAAGAGTCATCTCCAGAAGGGCCTAGAGATAAACAACTTGATTTTAAGGATCTTTGAAAACATAAATAGGTGAGAAACACAAGGTAAGTTCAAAACAGCAGATCAAGGAATCTCAGATTCTTCCTGAACCTGCATTTGCTTCAGACTTGTCTGAACAGTGAAAGGTTAGCCATTTGTCTTGCAGCATTAGAGACCTGTGGGAGCAGCACAGGGGAAGCTGATCCACCTGCTTGCATGCTCTGGTCTGCAGCTGAAGCAGAAACAAAACATGGCAGAGAAGAACTTGGGGTTTAAGTAGTTTTGAAAACTTGATTTTACCCCTTTAGGCCCAAATGTCTGAGAAGGAGGATCTCTCACATCTCTCCCTCTGTACCTGGTTATGTCCCTTTTTGTCAGTTCTCTCTCTTTTGCATCCTTATTTTCACTACTTTTGTTTTCAGCATCTTTCCACACAGTTTCATCTGTGATCAAGGCTCCAGAATGACTTGCCCTTTCCCTGTACCCCTAAACTAGGGCAGAGGGAGCAGCAGTTTCCTTGGCATGTCCCTCCAGAGAGGGACACTCTATCACCTCTCTGGGCAGCTGTTCCAGAACTCTGCCACGTTTAATGTAAAGAAGTTCTTCCTCATGTTGAGGTCAAACTGCTTGTGTTTTAGTTTCTGGCCATTGCTCCTCATCCTGTCGCTGAGTACCACCAAAAAAAGTCTGGCATCATCCTCCTGGCACCCACCTTTGAGATATTTACACGCATTAATGAGATCCCCTCTCAGTCTCTTCTCTAGACTAAACAGGCCCAGCTCCCTCAGCCCTCCCTCATCAGAGAGACGCTTCAGACCCCTGACCATCTTTGTGGCCTCCGCTGGACCCTCTCCAGCAGCTCCTCGCTTTGTTCAGCTCAGGACCAGCCTCCACCCCTTGTGTCTGCCCCCAGGCCGGCCGTACCTGGTGCCACGTTCTCATCTGCCCACTGGAAGAAGCCGCACTGCTGCTCCCGGGGCTTGGGGCAGGTGTGGAACTGCCGCCCCTTGTTGGGCCCGTCCTTCTGCACGGTGCGCGTCACGGCGGGCTGCTCACACCTGCACACCGCGCCTCCCCCGGCCTCCAAACTGCTGCTGCTGCTCCCCAGGGGCTCTCTGCCTCCTCCTGGGCGCTGGAATCCCGCCGGGGCTCTTCCAGCAGCAGGCTGGGGCAGCGTGGAGCCGCGTGGAGCCGCGGTGCCTCTGTCCTGCGGCTGCTCGTCAGCCCAGAGGAAGAAGTTGCAGGTGCTGGAGCTGCACTTGTAGAACTGGCGGCCCTTGTTGGGCCCGTCCTTGCGCACGGTCAGCAGCAGCGCCTCGATCCCACAGTTGCACACCACGGCGTTCCCATCGTCTGCAGGAGCTGCAGGAGCAGCCCTGGGGGTCCTGGAGGAGTTGATGGACAGCAGGTGTCCCCGTGCCAGGTTTGAGGTCCCCCTGGCTTGCCTGGTCTCACTGCTGGCTCTGTTCAGCGAGTGGTTGGCCTGCAGGTGATGCCCTGGCTGGGTGGACGATGCAGGTTGGGATGATCTATGCAAGTATTTGAGGTCCAAAAGCTCTTTCAGCATCTCATCACAGCCTCCAATGCAGCCAACGAACTCCAGGGGCATCACAGGGGGAACGCTGCCTTTCTTGAATTTAAACTTCAGTCTGCAAAGAAAGAAGAGTCAAAGTCTCCCACTTTCTCATCAAC
This sequence comes from Hylia prasina, assembly GCA_013397195.1. Lineage (NCBI taxonomy): Eukaryota > Metazoa > Chordata > Aves > Passeriformes > Sylviidae > Hylia > Hylia prasina. The sequence continues at coordinate 332,856 of VYXD01016589.1, read as the reverse complement.
AGAGCTCAATTTATACTTGAACTTTTATTTACTGTTTTGATTCTGCTACATGGAGGCCAGTTTCCCCACCCCTCTTCTTTCCATCCCGAAGCCAAGTGCTACTCCAGCTTTCCAAGACTGGAATGAAAACACTTGCCCAGCCTAGCCCATGGAAGCCTCTGCCCCAGTGTCCAACAAGGGATAACTGGCATGACCTACCTGTGAACTGGATGGGGTTTACACACATCACAGATGCTCTCGTCCCTGGTCACATCCAGCACAAAATCAGGGAACCAGACTGCAGCTTTACAGGCTGGATAGCCCATGCAGCTGAGGTAGAACCTGCCGTGGGACAAAGGCACTGGATGAGGAAAATGCAAACTCAAGACAGTCGGGGATCCATTCTCGTGTCTTCTCAGCTATCAGAAATTGTCAAAACTGCAATTTTACAGGGGAAATACTTATTTGAAAAGAGACTGAGCTGAGTCCGCACAGCTCATGTAGCTGGTGGAGTCAGCGAGCTGCAGCCCAAGGTTTCCAAGCTTTTACCAAAGGAGGTAAATGAATGCCTGGAGAAACACAAACCAACACAGGAGGCTACAAGAGGGAAGGTCACCAACCCGCCATTCTTCCTGGTCTTCAGGACCATGTCATTGTTGCACTGGGGACATTTCCGAACAGAAACGGGCATTGCTGGGTACACCTCATCCTGCTCTGGAACTTCTGCAGCTTCTCCCAGATACTGAGCCAGGGCCTGGTCCAACCTGTAAAGAAATGAGCAGAGCATCCTGGGTGTCTCTGCAAGGAGCAATCAGGTGCTGCAGTGACTCAGAGCCTGCTGCCCCCCACACAGCCCCCCTGAGCTTCTCCACGAGCACACTGACTCAGCACCATGTTTATGGAACAGGAAAGGTGTGGGTGCAACATCAGAGGTCAGTGCATGTTGCCATCCCCAAATTTAATCTTAACTGCTCATCCTGATTTAAACCCTTAGCTGGGAGGAATTCCTGAGAGCGTGCCAGGCTGCCAGTCATCCTTTCCCATGCAAATGCCTACACATAGGGCAGAGCTCCAGGGAAACTGTGTGACAGGATCCTCCACTCCAGGCTGAGCCCCAGATGAGCAGCCAGCACCTCTCAGCAGAGCAAAGGAAGAGGACAAAGACAATACTCACTTGTTGGCTCTGGCCACAGCTTCAGTGAAGACTTGCTTGTACTTTTGGACCTGCTGCTGCAACACCACAGATTTGTCTTTCTTCCCCTCACAGATCAGTTTTAGATCAGCCTCAAGCTCAGCTCGAAGGTCAGGCTTGGACATCTCGTAGCCCATGGAATCATAGCCTGAGGAATACATGGAACAGTAAGCAAGAGGAAGGAGCAAGTAAAGACCCTGCCACCTTTGTAAGGGCTGTGCCCTCACCTTCCACCAGCCCCATGCCCAGCTGGCCGGGCAGGAAGCGCTGATCTGCCGTAAGCCCCACGTACATCCGCGTCTTGATCGTCTCGATGTGCTCGGCGTGCGTGGCATCGGTCCCTGCAAACAGAGAGGTGTCAGTCAAATCAGGAGCCAAGAAGTGATTTCTCCTGTGCCCGGGGACAAGGACACAACTTGTGGTGAGGAGCAGCACTGCCCTCGTGCCCTGCTGGCACTGAGGCCAGCAAGATGCTGGTGGCACACCCTGGACATGGAACTGCCCATCTCCGTGGGTACTGGAGGTGTCCTGCAGGCTCCTGAGGACGTTTGGACTTTGCCCTCTATATCCCTTTATTCTACATATTTAAGTGCTTTCTCATGCAGCAACATTTGGAGAATTCTCTGGGGACAATTCCCTCTACCAAGAGCAAGAGGCCACGCTGCCCAATACTGACCAATGCCGTGTTTTTCCATGAGGGCAATGAGATCTGCCTCTGTGAGGAGCAAGGGAGGACTGGTTTCCCCATCCACCATCTCCACCGTGCTGGGCTGAAAGCGAGACCCTTTCTGATACAGCGGGATAACCTGAAGGGAAGGAGAATCTCTTTGAAACTGCTTCCTGGTCCATTCCCTCAGGACACAGGCTCTGAATGTAACAGCCAGAAATGGTCAAAAGATGTTTTGCAGAGAGGTCTGAAGTTGGCAGTGAAGTGCTACTTTAGCCTCTCCCACTTACGTTACTCAAGGGGATTACCTTATCACTCCACTTGTCATAAGGATACACTTCCAGGTAATTTCGGGCCAGGATCATGAGTCCTTGAGCAATGAACTGCTCGTTGGCAATGTCAATCTCCACAGTTGTTTCCTGTCCTTTGGCATCCTGAGAGCAGCAAGCCAAGAAGTGGCGCACGATGAATTCGTAGAGTCTCTGCTCATTGCCCTGAGATCAAGCAGTGAGAAGGGTGAATGTCCTCCCAGGTGAACAAGACATCACAAAATCAGTGGGATCTCGGGTGAGGATTTTGTGCTAATGACCACACTGAGACTTTCATCTTTATTTATCAAACAACTCATCCAGTTCCCTCTGGTTACACCCACCTGCAGGTTGCTGGTGTATTTTGTGGGGTGAATGGGAGGGTGAGCCTGATCAGATTTGGTTCCACTCCGAGGGGTTGGCCCACCCTGATCCAAAATCCTCTGTGCAAACTGTCCCCAGTTTGGGTCCTGTGTTTGCTGTTCTACCAAAGCAGAGAGGTTCAGCTCCTTGGGGAAAATGTTGGTCTCAGTTCGAGGGTAACTAATGAACCTTAGGAAGAAAGACAGGGGAGAACTTTGAGAGTTGCTCCAAGATGTTTCCCATTTCGAACAAAAGGCCATTTAGTTTTAGAAGAATTCAGTTTACCAAGCCAAGTCTTGCTTTCTTACCCTTTAGTATAGAGTTTTTCTGCTATTGTCATTGTTTCCTTTGCATTTATTTTCAGCTTGCGGGAAGCCAATTTTTCCAGTTCCTGCATTGGGAAGAGCCAGAAAACCCAAAAGCATTAATGGATAATTCAGAGCAGTGAGTAAAACATCTGTTCAAAGCTCTTTTCAGAGGAACCCTTCCCAGAGTTCAAACATACCACAGTGTCCAGGGGCAGGGGCCTCCATTTGCTCTTTGGCTTGCTCACAACATCAACAACAGTTGCTACCGGATCCTAAACACAGTAAGCAAAAACATCTCCTTTAGGAGTTTACACAAACTGCTCTTTAAAAGTCTTGAACAAGACAGATACAGGGAATGTTTGGCTGAATCTGGATGGTGCAACTATTTACAAGCTTTCCTACCTCCATACACATCTGGTAAAGGACCAGGCATGCTGTGTGATTGAAGAGCCGGTTCCTCTTCCAGTTGAAGACCACGCTGCCATCTTCATGGTCGTGGGTCACTGTGATGGACAACAGAGCTGGCTGACAGAACAGCCACAAAATACACAGTAAGCAAAGGAACTTGGAAACCTTCCAGCTCTGCTCAGTGCTCGTGGCAGAGGAAGAGGAAACCACCTCTGCAGCGTTTTGTGTTAGCTGCTCCAATGTTTTTCTTTTCTATCCACATCAAACCCTCAAAGATGGAGCCCAGGACTGTGATTCCCCAAACATACCTTTTATTTTGTAGAAGGCTTCAGGAACAAAGGCCTGGATGGCTTTAAAGCGTTCAACTACAAATCCCAGTGTTGGGAACTGGCAGCTGCCATAGCTGATCAGCTGATCTGCTAAAATATCAGGGAAGATCTTCCGCAGCCTCAGAGTCTGGAATCTGGTAAAGGCAGCACCTGAGGAAACAGAACAGGCACCACAACTGAATACAACAGTGCTGAGTGATAATCACAGCATTTCAGATCCTTTTAATGCTCTGAGCAATAATTTTACTCTGTTTAATACTCAGTTGAAGAGCTTGTCAGTGTTGCATGAGCTATAAACTTAATATTTGCTTCAAGGAGAAATTTCCCCATTTCCAGAGGAATTTCTTCACAGAAGAGGCTTTTAAACATTGGAATGGACCTCCCAGGGAGGTGGTGAAGTCACCATCCCTGGAGATGCTCACGAAACAACTGGATGTGGCATTCAGTGCTCTGGTGTGGTTTACAAGGAGAGGATCAGTCACAGGTTGGACTCGATCTTGGGAGTTGATTCTCTGATTCAAAGAGCACATTTCCAGTAAAACATAAGATGTCATTTAATCGTATCTGATGTAAAAATCAGGATTATGAGACTACAGAGGGCATTTCTGCCTCATGTTGAGGTTACAGTAACAGATGTTTACGTGCCTATCCTGAGGTCCAGCTCCTGCCTGACGTCGACAGCGTCGCTGGTTTTTTGGTCGGGCTGGGTGAGGTTCTCACAGGCTGATCTGACAGCATGAAGTGTGATCTCGGAGAATCGGGCTCTGAAAACCTGGAGGTTTGGCTTCACTGCCACATACACACAGAAGAGAAGTCAGAGTGACTCAAACACCAACAGAAAGGAGCAAGTAATAAACAGCTACTGAGAGGGCAAGCTGCCAAGTGATCTACAGCTTTCCAACAGCTGGATGCACTTCCAGTCTATCAGAGCCACATATTTATTAGAATTAGCCAGCATTTAACCTGGACACAGTAAAATTGAGAATTTGCCTCTGCTAAAGGAGTTGTTAAACCATTAATGGAAATCAGACTGATGAAGATGCTCTACACACCAGCTTTGCACACGTGGATGATCTCAAAGCCGATGTTCTCTCCTTCTCGATCGCAGTCAGTCCAGATCACCAGGGCTTGGCACTGCTGGATTTCTCGTTCAAGGGTTCTCTGAGAGGAGAAAAACAACACAGGGAGAACATTCCAGGCCACTTGCTCTGTCATTTCATTGCAGAATGACTCACTGAACACAAAATGCAATGCGTATCCATGGAGATGGGTTGTTGCAATAACATTTTGTAATTGTGTGTCTCGGGAGATCAGGCAGCTTTCAAAAGAATTGAGTCATTTATTTACATCTAATTCTGTTAAAAAGTTTGGCTTGGAGGAGGTTGTAGCACAATCTGTTTTCTAAAAATGTCTTTTCTGTAAAAGTGAGACACAATCATCAATTCCACCTTGTTGGAAAAAAACATTTCTTTTTTTAGCTGTTCCTTCACTGCACTACTTGTACATGAACAAGAGTTTCAGTGTCACAAATGAGCAGCATATATAGTCCTAGGAAATGTAGGAGGAATTTGCTAAACTGCAGAAATTTGGGTGTTAAGGACAAAAGTAAGCTCATCCTTCTGTCTGGGACAATATTTGTTGAGCCAAATTTTTTTAAACAAATTCATTGAACCAACCTGAGCTCAGTTTCAAAGTCTTAACCATGACGTACCTTGATATCCAGGTAATTTTCAGGGCAATACTTCTCAATTTCAGCATCAAAAAGAGCTAAAGGGTTGCAGCTATGCCTGGAAAACAGAGGAGAAACGTGTGTGAGCATCACATAAACTAAAACACCATTTGTGAGACACTAACTGGTGCTGTCTAAATACTGGAATTAATGTATTTTATTACAGGCCTTGTTTCAGACAACAGAGAGTTGACATGAAATGCTGAGTAACATTTAAAAGCAACAAAATGAAAAGCCAGACAGAGAAAACAGCATATCTGGAAGGCAACCAGCAGCATCTCCTATTTGAAGCCCAGAGTACAGAAGGAGGTAAGGCAGAGAAAGCACATTGCTTCTCAGAACAGCTCCTAGCTGAACAAAGAACACAAACCCATCCCATTTTGGGATCAGTTTAATTCTCTGTGTGTGCCTTGGTGTATTTCAACCAGTATTGTCTTCAGGGGGTTTTTGCATTCTGAAGACAGGAACTCGGAACAATATTTTGACTATTTTCTATAAAATTTGGAACTCATCACCCTGCTCTGTGTCCGAGTCCCTCCCTGCCCCTTTGCCTTTGAGCTTCCAGTGTCCCAAGGATGTGTCAAGGAGGTGCTTGCAGTGTCAAGGATGAGAGCAGGAGGTGACAGGCCCCTCCTGTGAGGGGCAGGAGGTCACAGAGCTCTTCCTGCCAGGGGCAGGAGGTGACAGGCCCCTCCTGTGAGGGGCAGGAGGTCACAGAGCCCTTCCTGCCAGGGGCAGGAGGTACCAACCATTTGCGGAAGGGCATGATAAAATCATGAGCCAGTAAATGTCCTGACACTGATGTCATCACCATGGTAACGTTCTGCAAGAGACAGAGCAAGGAAATTAGTGCCCATCACTCACCAAAAAGTACCCACAGCCTCAAAATCTCCCTTTAGTTCTCATTTATATGATTAGTGACACCTTTCTCCTGTTAATCACAGAATGGTTTGGGTTGGGAGGGACCTTAAAGCCCATCCAGTGCCACCCCCTGTCATGGCAGGGACACCTTCCACTGTTCCAGGCTGCTCCAAGCCCCATCCAACCTGGCCTGGAACACTTCCAGGGCTGGGGCAACCAAAACTAATACATCATAACAAGATCTACCCATGGCCTTATCCTCAATTTTTGTAGGAAGCTCCCAATTCTAAAGGGCAACATATTTTTGACAGACATAAAACGAGAAAGTTAAAAGATTTAGAGCAATAAAACAGGTGGCTGAGCCAAGAAAACAACATCTGAATTTTCCTCATCTTTGGGCAGAACATCCTCATGGCTGGAGCCATGTTTGTAACTCCTGACAAATGGCTTTTATTAATTAGTATTTGTACTTCATTAACCCAGCAGCATATTGGGAGAAAACTCTTACCTGGCCAAACATCTGGTAGTCGTATTCATAGATCTTGTTGAACTTGGAAAACCCTTCTCGCTGGAAGGAAAAGGAGAGTGCCTGAGTTTCTGGCTTTTAACAGGACACAAACTCTTAATTCCTTTTTTTTAATTAGTTTTTTTAACAGGAAACAAATCCATCCCGCCTCGCTTTGTCCACAGTGGGATGGAGCACAACAGGCACCTGGCAAAGGAAAACCAGGAATTGCAGCAAGGGGATGGAAATCTCCTGTATCATTTATGCAGACACTGAAATGGTGATTTCCAAGGTAAGAGGATTTTAAACCATTCCTAAAGGTGGTTCCAGGCTTATCTCCCCACGAATAATGAGGATTTATTTAATGGGGCTGCCCAGTGTTCAGAAACTCCTGACAACCTCCTGTCTTGTTCCAAGTGACAAGTAGTGTCCCCAAGGCTACCTCCCACCTAACTGGGACTCATGGAAGTTTGTGGATTGTGTATTTGCTGCTGTTTTTACAGAAGCAGGATGGTGGGACTGTCAGTGCCCAGGTTCTCAGGAACACCTTTTATTCAAATACAGGAGGTTGGAGCCACGTGGGGGTCAGCCTCTTTTCCCAGGTGACAAGATGTGAGGAAAACAGCCTCAGGCTGTCCCAGGGAAGGTTTAGGTGTTCCTAAGGGAGGTGTTCAAGGAACAACTGGATGTGGCACTCAGTGCTCTGGTCTGGGTGCCCAGGTGGGGATCACAGGTTGGACTCAATAATCTCAGAGGTCTTTTTCAACCTCAGTGATTCTCTGCTTCTGGTCTAGTAGCACCTTAGTTTGGAAATTCCTTTGGAAACAGCAAGTGATTATGCAAACTGTTACCACAGCAGCAGAGAGTAGAAGTCTGAATTTTTCTTCTCCAAACCACAGCCCGTTTTCGCTTTACTTGGTGACCTCCAGTAAACCCCTGACAGTGGCTGATGCTGCAGAAGTGGTGCTTTTAGACAGGAAATGCATGGCAATAGATGGTGTTGGTTTCTGTCACCCACTGCTAGCCCAGGAATGACCCAGGGAGCCCTCACCATGGAGCTCAGTGCCTGGAGAAGGCAGCCCGGGCAGAGGGAGCTGAGTTCCCACTGGACTCAAACCACAGGGACCTGAGACTCCCAAATACATTTGAGCCAGTGGTGTTTCTCCACAGAACAAAGCCATCCTTGTCCCTTTGTGCATTCAGGGACAAGAACAGCGCCAAGTGTGCCACGTGCTGACGTGAAGCATCCATGCCAGCACTCTCGCTGGGGCTGCCACATACGACACGGATCCTCCCCAGCCAGCTAAACCACCCCTGTCTCCGTGCACCAGGGAGCAGCACGGTGCGGGGCGTTCCTACCCGCCGCATCCTGCTGTTGGAGAGCAGCTCAGCGATCCCTCGGGCGGCATCGTTCTTCTCTGCCACGCACAGGACCTTGCGGATCCTCTGCAACGCCAAGTCCTCCGCGGCCCGCGAGAAGAAGCGCCAGGGCTGGGGCAGCATCCTGCCCCTGGTGAACAGCCGCACGTAGAGGTTCATCCCAGGAGGTGGTGAGGCCAGGGCATGGTGCTGCTCCGCGTCCTGGGGCCGGATGCTGCCGGGAGGGAGGGATCGCCGGTGTCACCCCTCGGCCACCCCGGGAGGCTCAGGGCAGCCCCTCGGCGCCGCACGGGGATGGAGAAGGCGTCACCCCGCGGCAGGCACAGCTGTCGGGGGGTCCCGCAGCCTGTCTCTCGGCCCTCTGCTGCCCTGCTGCGGCTGGGGCTGCCCTTTCCTCCACGGCCGGGGCAGCGCAGCCTCCTCGCCACCCCTGATTCCCCCTCGGGCTGTCCCTTACCTGGGGCAGCGTAGCCTCCTCACCACCCCTGATTCCCCCTCGGGCTGTCCCTTACCTGGGGCAGCGTAGCCTCCTCACCACCCCTGATCCCCCCTGGGGCTGTCTCTTACCTGGGGCAGATCTTTCCCTCTCCTTTCGCCCCGTTCTCCCCTCACCTCCCAGGTCTCCCGCGCTCCGCTGTCGCTGCCCCTCACCGTCACGTCCTGCCGTAAAGCGCAGCCGCTGCGGCGGCACAGAACTACAACTCCCGAGATGCCCCGCAGCGCCCCTCAGGGTCCGCTGCCGCTCCACCTCGGTTTTCCCCCTTTTCCTCCGCCGCTGGGTCCGTCCTGGGGTCGGTAACGATAAAGGGCGGCGATGGCAAAAAGAAACAACTCCAGCTGAGGAAGAGGAGGAGGCGGCGGCGTCGCTTCCTGCCGGCGGGGTCGGAGGCCGCGCGTCATGTGACTCCAAGATGGCTGCGGGGCCGTGAGGAGGCGGCGGCTCCGGCCATGGCGGCGGCGTGAGGGGGACAAGGGGCTGCGGCTNTGCGCCGGTGCCTCCCGCGGGGCCCGGCGGTGGCGGGGGGACCGGGGGCGCGTCGCTGCTCCATGTCGGTCCCGTCCTGCGGGAAATATGATCAGCGCCCCTGACGTGGTGGCCTTCACCAGGGAGGAGGAGCTGGAGGATGATCTGTACCGCGAGCCGCCCCTGCCCGAGGAGTACTCGGTGCCGCTGTTCCCCTTCGCCGGCCAGGGCGCCAACCCCTGGGCCAAGGTCGCCGGCTCCAAGTTCACCCGGGACTTCATCCTCATCTCCGAGTTCTCGGAGCAAGTGGGGCCCCAGCCCCTCCTGACCATCCCCGATGACGCCAAAGTGTCGGGCACCTTCGATCTCAATTACTTTTCCCTGCGGATCATGTCTGTGGATTACCAGGCATCCTTCGTGGGGCACCCTCCTGGCTCTGCCTACCCGAAGCTGAACTTTGTGGAGGATTCCAAGGTGGTGCTGGGGGACTCCAAGGAAGGGGCCTTTGCCTACGTGCACCACTTGACCCTGTATGACCTGGAAGCCAGGGGCTTTGTGAGGCCCTTCTGCATGGCCTATATTTCTGCTGACGAGCACAAAATCATGCAGCAGTTTCAGGAACTCTCCACCGAGTTCTCCAAAGCCTCCGAATGCCTGAAGACAGGGAACCGGAAAGCTTTTGCCAACGAGCTAGAAAAGAAACTGAAAGATCTCGACTACACCAGGACTGTCCTGCACAACGAGACCGAGCAACAGAAGAAAGCCAACGACAAGGGGTATTACACAACCCAGGCCATTGAGAAGGCCAACGAGCTGGCCAGCGTGGAAAAGTCAATCATCGAGCACCAAGACCTGCTGAGGCAAATCCGATCGTATCCCTACAGGAAGCTGAAGGACTCTGAATTCCACCCCTACGAGCCAGAGTGTGCCCTGGACCGGGCTGACGTGGGCAGCGATCAGGACCCGGCTGCCTCTGAGCCCGGTGAAACTCACCTTTACACCCACGTGCCATCCTACACCCCCAAACTGATCAAAGCCAAGTCTGCTAAGTGCTTTGACAAGAAGCTGAAGACACTGGAGGAACTCTGTGATGTTTATTTTTTCACCCAGACCCTTGACCAGTTGCACCATATCGAGAGGACTTTTCGAGGTGATGTGTGTTACCTCCTGACAGAGCAGATCAGCCGGGCTCTCCTAAAGCAGCAGAGTGTCACCAACTTCCTCTTTGAGGACGTGTCTTTCCTGGATGAAAAGCCTCCTGAAAAACAGTACAGAAGCTGCCAGGGGCTCGGCCAAGATGCCATAGATGAAAAATGTTCGGAAGAGTCCCTTGCTCCTAAAGTGGTCATCAGCCTGGGCTCCTACAAGTCCAGTGTGGAGTGCGTGCCCATCAAGATGGAGCAGGAAATGGAGGACTCTGAAGAACCCAAAATGTCCGAGTCGGTGACGTCTGAGCACCAGGAGAACCTGGACTATCTGGATGCAGATATCAAAGGCAGCATCAGTAGCGGGGAGAGCATCGAGGTGCTGGGAACGGAGAAGTCGGGATCGGGGCTGACAAAATCGGAGAGCCAGGCCAGCCTGCCCGTCATGCCCAGCCCCCAGGCCGGCCGGAGCAAGGTGGGCAGCCGGCGCACGGTCAGCGAGGACAGCATCGAGGTGCTCAGCACGTGTCCCTCCGAGTCCCTCATCCCAGAGGATTTCAAAGCGAGCTACCCAAGTGCCATTAACGAGGAGCCCTACGTGGATGACGACGAGGGAGGCCTTCGCTTCGCCCCCAGAGCGAACCCGGGCGTCGATGATGGGCAGGACGGCGTCTCAAAGCAGGAAAGCTTAGTGCAGGTGGATGCTGCCTGTTGTATCGGGAAGGAGAGTCCCAACTTCCTGGAGCCCCTGCCCGAGCTGGGACAGAAGCCGTGCGAGGAGGACGGGGTGGTGCGGATCCCGCCGCAGCCGTACCGGGCGGCCGAGCAGGGGCTGCGCGGGGGCTTCCCCTCCCACGACGGCCTCTCGGGGGGGCTCCTGCCCTACGAGCTCGACTCTCGCTACCTGTCGGGCAGCAGGGAGGTGAGTAAGAGCAGCCTGGACGAGTGCTCGGACTCCACGAGCTACATCAGCAGCGCTGCCTCCACGTGCTCCGACAGGACCCCGTCTCCCGCCCACCTGGGCAGCGCGGCCAGGGAGAGGCACAGAAAGAGGGCGGGGCAGAACGCGCTGCGCTTCATCCGCCAGTACCCCTTCGCCCACCCCGCCATCTACTCCCTGCTCAGCGGGAGGACCCTGGTGGTGCTGGGGGAGGACGAGGCCATGGTCAAGAAGCTGGTGACGGCGCTCTCCATCTTCGTGCCCAACTGCGGCGCGCACGCCAAGCCCGTGAAGCACTGGGTCACCTCCGCGCTGCACCTGGTGGATTTCCAGAGGTGGAAGTTGATTGGACTCCAGAGGTAAATGCAGGGATCTGTTTGCTCTGATAGGGTTGAGGTGTGTGGGCAATGGGTGTGCAGGGGAAGGCTCTTAATTACGAACACAGCTGCCACATTCTGCTGGTGGGATTTATTTTGGAGGAGGAGTAGACTTCTCTTCGTATCCAGCCTCACTTGAAAGTTAATGTTTAGAACTTCTGCTGGGCACTTGCTGCCTGCCTCAGGTGAGTTACTTGGCCAGGAGGTTTTTGCCTGGCAAAGCAGAGAACACACACCTGAGTCCTGCTGGGTTCCTGGATGATCTGATACAAGTGTTCCTGGAGTGCCTTGTGTGCTCTGCTTTGCCATCTCCTACTGGAACTCTTCTCACATTTCTAGCTGAAATTTTAGGGTGAATGGTGCTGTGCTGGAGGGGAGAGGTTTTTCTTGTGGAGCCTATTGAAGAGGTGATGAGATCTGTAGGTCAGAATTAGAGTGCAGCACCTCGGTCTGTGCTGGCGAGGAAGAAAGACCCCTGGAGCTGTGCAGGAGCAGTGTTGGGATTGTAGGAAACCTCTGCTTAGGGTAAGAACTGTCCAAAAAACAAATGCCCCTTCTCAACACCCATTCCTGAACTGTGTCTTTACAGCTCATATTAGCAAAGAGTGTTTGCTCAGCTCAAGGGCCCTGCCCTTGTTGTTGTTATGAAAAGGATTTTTTCATGTGTTCCAGGATGTTTTCCGTGCTTTGGGTGCAGGTATGGCAGGGAATGGCCATTGCTGTCACCAGTGTGGAAAACATGAGTCAGAGTGGCAGACAGTGCTCAGAGCTGGGCTGGAACAGCTCCTGCAGGACTGTTTGTAAACAGCAGGAAAATTAAAACACAGAAACCTGCTTTCTGAGCTGCAGAGTATTGTATTGCTGGGGGATGTGGATGGTGGAATTATCCAAAACTGTGAATTTGCTCTCATTTCTATGCTTGTGAGGCAGGATGACAGCTCTGCCAACAGCTGCTCATGAGCTCCCTGTCTGTCAGGGAGGTTTTTAAAAACCCCAAGTGTTTACTTGTTGCTCAATGTTTGTGGTTAGATGCAATTTTTATAAACAGAAATCTTTATTTAAGAACTGCCTGTAACATGTGTCAGTCATTTCAGCTCTCCTCCGTGGAATGTTAATTAAGTGTTCAGTTTAATGTGGGTGCTTTCCACAAACCATTTGTAGGAGGGCTCTGGGAAGGAATTTAGACTGAACTATTTATTCCAGGAAGAATCTCGTGTCTCCTAAGGCCAGGTGCTGCCTGGGCACCGGGGCAGCCCCTACACCAGTTAGGGCTCCCAGTTTGAGGCCAGGAGCTGTATCTGAGCCCAGCCCATTCTCTGTCACCACAGAGAATGGAGGAGCTGAAGGGTTTTTGTAGGCTTGTAATTTGCATTTCAATAACATTAGGTTAAGCTTGGTGGGTTAATTGTATCGTTGTGAGCATGCTGTGCGTTTCCACCTGAGCGACAAATAGCCAGGCTCAGCCACGGGCTGTTGCGGGTTAAGGATGGTTCTCTCTTTTAGCAAATTCAGAAGGTTCTGCTCCACTCGGGGCTTCGACCACCTCAGAGCAGCTTCCCCCCAAAGCGATTTGGGGGGAGCATGGAGCTCTTGGAAAGGGGGGACTGCTTTGGGTTTCTGAGTCACATCGAGAGGCTTCCAGCTGCTCTAAGATGTGTCTGTTCACCAGAGATGTCCTGTCACTCCCTCTCCATCTCACTGAGGCAGGAAGCTGATCTGAAGTGTGGTGGTTTATGCTGTAGCATGCACAGTCCAGATCAGGGCATGTGGGCATCCAGGGAATGGAGGTTTCTTTGGGATCTGGCAGGCTGGAGAGCCTATTTGTCCCCTCCTAGGCTTTATTCCCCCCACAGAGGTCTCACACCAACACCCCAAGCAGAGGAAAACTGCACGGGCATTCTGGCACGGGGTTCAGGGCGCGGACACACCCTGCTGCTTAATGATGGCTCGTCTCCAGCCGTGACCTCTCTCTTGCTGTTGCAGGGCAGTGTCCCCTGCCGGGGTGAACGTGCTGCACGCCCTGGGCAGGTACAGCCGCTACCTGAGCATCCTGGACGCCGACAGCAAGACCCTGCGCTGCCCCCTCTACAAGGGCACCGTGGTGGCCCGGCTGGCCGACCACCGCACGCAGATCAAGCGTGGCAGCACCTACTACATGCACGTCCAAAGCATCCTCACCCAGCTGTGTTCTAAAGCCTTCCTCTTCACCTTCTGCCATCATTTGCACCTTCCCATCAGCGAAAGGGAGTCGGAGGAATCCGTCGTGAGCCGCAGGATGAACTTCCTAAAGCTTCAGCTGGGCCTTGCCAACGAAGATATCAAAATCGTGCAGTACTTGGCCGAGCTGCTGAAGCTGCACTACATTCAGGAACCGGGGCGGGGGGGGAACCCCCTGCTCAGATTTGACTATGTTCCCAGCTTTTTGTACAAAATCTAGCCTTGCACAGGCTGTGTGCCCGGAGCCTGGCAGAGCTCACCCGTGCTTGACATTGCCGCCGCCTGCAGTAGCTCTCACGCGTCGGGAAGGGGCCGAGGTGTTGGTGTCTCTGCTCCGCAGAAATCCGGGTCCTTCGGGTTTCTGGGTGTTCCCCGTAGCCAAAAGCGTAGATGTTCCATCACATAAACCATCAGGCACTCTGTAAATGTTTAGAAGAGGCACTGGTAAAGTGGGTCACCCCAGGGGGGGTACAGCATGAGGGGAGGTGGGATCTTGGGGATCAATACTGACGAGTGTGCAGCCCCCCATATAGCACAGCGTCCTGCATGCTTCTGCCAGAACCCTGAGCACTCTCAGTCTCTTCCACGGAGCCAGGGCTGTGACCAGAGGTGTAAAGGCCGTGTGAAGTTTTGTATCCGCTGATGTGTCTGTCATGTGAGTGTAGCTCAGAGCCCCCTGGCAGACTGGCATCTCATGGGTCTGTGCACAGCCACAGTGGATGGTGTCCCTTCCTGCACTTTCTGAGTTTCTGGGCACTTCCCAGGACGGGTTGTCCCTGGGTGAGTGGGAACACAGTGGAGGCACACGTGCTCCTCTGCAGAGAGGCTTTCCCAGTTTCTCCCAGTTTGTTAAAGTCAGGAAGGTGGAAGCACTCCCTAAGGCTGGCAAGCCCCAGGCGGTGGCTGCTGTGAATGTAGAGCACTGTGCCTTGTTCATTTGTCATGTCTGATGTGCTGGGCAGCCTCCGAGCAGGCTGGAGGGAGACTGGGAATCCTCAGAGCCTGCGAGGTCAGGGGTGGCTTTTTACAGAAGGGAACTGGAGGAGGGCATGGGCCCTCTTTTTAGGTGCTTTTTGTGATGGGGAAACGATGTGCTTCAGCTGGAGCCATGCTGTGAGACAGCAGGCTGTTACCACAGGCTGGTGAGGGACAAGTGCTCAGGAGAGATCGGGGATGAATGTACTGGATTCTATGTTCTATCCATAATAGTTTATTTTATTTTATTTTTGTTGAGCAGTTGGCACTTGTGGTAAAACAGGGCTGGCATCGCTGCGTGCTGCTCCTGGCTGAGCCATTGTCACATCCTGACTACCTCTCCCAGGGCTCCTGGGTGGCTCTGGATGGGGCAGAACTGCTGCTCTCTGAGCCTGGGCACTGAGAACTTTTCCTTTCAAAGCTTCTGTGCCATAAAGGATGTACCACCAACGTGGTGACACTCCTGGATTGTTCCTGTCCGTGCCGAAAGCTTTGTGCCCGGGCACAGCGTTTCCCTCTGGAGTCTTGTAGGTGATGCTGGGCTCAGGCTGCTCTGCCCAATGCCACGTGGCAGCAGCAGCTCCCAGGGTACTTCTAAGTAAGAAAAGTCTTGCTAAGAGAGCTAATTGTGGTTTTAATTCTTTTTAATGCTGATTATGGGGTGAGAACAGCTGAGATCGTACAAGAGCTGATCTGTTCTTTGGTTTGTTGGGTTTTTTTTTTTAAACTTCTGTTTATGGTGATAATGCGAGGCAGCTTTGGAGGTGAATGTGATATTCCTTCTGAGCCTGGGAAGTTTCTGTGTACAGCCTGAGGTTCCCCAGCCTGGCTTAGACCACACTGAGACTTGCTGTGAGACCTGCACTCCTCCAAAACCATGTCCTGGGTGCAGGGAGGCTCCTTGGGGAGTCTGTCATTTTGCACCAGCATCTGTGCCTCAGGACTGTGCCACCTCCTGCTGTCCCCTGGAAAGGGCTCTCTGGGGTATAAACCAACAGGGCAGAAAGGCTGTTTTTAAGGTTATTGCTGTTTGTGGCCTTGTGGGTACACTCCAGAGGGATTTCCTGGGTCAGGGGTTGCTTGTGATGGTGTTTTGGGGTCACGGTTGGAAGCAGTGTGGAGTGGCCTTTGCTGAAGGTGAGCAGTGTCTCTCTGGGGCTGCTCACCTTTATAGCATGTTCAAACCTTCTCCTGTCCTACCTGTGCCCTCCTGTCTCATGTGAACTGAGTCTGCTGGTGAAAGGCCTCCATGCTCATCAAATTGGCTGCTCCCTGAAGTGGCTCAAGGTGCCCCCTGATGGATTCGTGCACACCCAAACTTCCACTTAAAGCTGAGGTGAGATTCCCTGGGGGAAGAGGCATCTCAGTAGATGAGTAATGCAGGTGACACCAGGCAGATGAAAGCTCCCAGCATCCTGCTCTGGAGCAGTGCTCTAAACAGGAGCTTGTTCCCTGCTGAAAAACTACCTAGTGCTGTTTGGGTTTAAGGAGAGGAGGGAGGGACAGACTTTTTTCCTGCTGACTCACTCACATCTTCCTCCAGCATGGAGTGGGAGAGATGATTCGTGGTGGCTCATCTTAGTCACGGTGGTCTCGACCTGCAGTGTTCAGCTGTGCTCATAAATTGATAAATAACCCACTTGCTCCCTCTGTCCAACCTGTAGTATCTGATATTCAAGGTCGTGTTGAGCAATACTTGCACTACCACCTGTCTGACCTGCTTCACCTCTGCTCTGACTGGGGAGGATGCCCCGGGGACTTGGCTGGAATATCAGTCATTTCCTGATTCCCAGCAGGAGCTCTGGGATTATCTGCAGCTGGGAGCTGTGGAGAAACACGCCCTGGAGTGCTTGTCCTCCTCTCAGCAGTGTAACCTCTGAACTTGGGACTGGAATGAAGGACTTAACACTGGGCTGTGGCACCTCAGTGCATTTGGAGCCCTCTCTGCTTGTGGTGGCAGGAACTGGGGGGATTCCGAGTGCAGCTGGTGTTTGGGAGCTGAATTCCTCTTTCCTCTGTAACTTCTCTGTCTCTCTTCTTCTGCTCCTGTACAGTACAGATCCCTGTATTGGCACTTTAGGACTTTTCCCTATCTTTGGTGTGGTACCTCACCAATTTCTGATATTCACAGACTAACAACAAGCCACAACCTTTGCACTGACAGCTCCCAGCCATGAGTTTCTGGCACGTGCGCCGTCGTCCTGCCTGAGCCATCCTTCCACGGGGAGCAGGGCGGGTTCCTGGCAGTGGCAGTGCCACCCTCGCCAGCCTTTCAGCTGCCAGAGCCGGCGGTGCCCCGCATGGCCGTCCCCTGCTTCCGTGAGTGCTGCCAGCCCAGCATGTCCCCGCTCCCGCACGGCCGCGCCGGCTCCCTCCTGGCTGCCAGGGACACCAGGTGTTCCACCTGCCCGAGGATTCATCAGAGCAGGAGCCTCCCCCTGCCAGGATCCACTAACCTGCTGCTTCCAGCTCCCACCCCAGGAGGGTCAGCCATAGCTGTAGGTGATCTTAACCCTACAAAGGTTTCATTTCTCAGAGAACAGTGCTCAGATTTCCTTTCATCTGATAGCAATCACTTCTGAGCAGCTCCACAGCTGCCTTGCCTCGGCAGGGAGGAGCTGCCTATACTCTAGCAATATTCACCGTGGTGGGAGAGGCACTCCAGGGGTGGGAGCTGATGGCTCTGTGCCCCCAGGCTGGTTCTTTGGGTTTTATTGAGCCCGAGGGTCCTGAGCCCCCTGGTCTGGTGGTGGGTGCCAGCCCACGCTGCAGATTCCGGGGGCTGGGCAGGACCCGGAGCTTGTAGCAGCACAGTGAGAAGGCTCCTGTAACAGGGTCTGAGGGAATTCAGGGAGCTGCCCAGGCTCTAGGAGAACACCTGCCCCAGAGCACAATGTCAGAGCACCAAACTGCACCCCGATGTTGTGGAGGGGTCACAAACCCCCCCACCCACTGTTCCCCGAGACGGATTTAACTGGAAGGCAGAAGCAGGGTACCCGGTCCTGCCGGCGGCACGGCTGCTGGCACGGGGATGGGGCTGGGCTCAGAGCTGTCTCTGAGGGCTGCCAGGAGGCTGTGATGAATTCCCATCTTATTTTAAAAGCACTGTATCCTATTCCTGCATGTTGAGTTCCGTGTGTGTGCCTGTGTGTGCCGAATGCTTGCGTCAGTAGTTAGGGCGAGTGTGACCGGGAGAAATCCAAGAAGCATGTCTTAGTGTCGTGCTGTAAGTGTTACTGCACAAGAGTTTAACAGATGTTAACACCAAATGACTAGTCTGAGAAATGTACTTTTAAAAAAAAAAATATTTATTTGGGTTCAGATATTTTTGAAATACAAAAAAAAAAGAAAAAAATTGGTCGTATTTTTTAAAGCTTATGATTCTTGTCATACATCGTGGTTTAAATTCTTAATTTTACCGTGCTTATTAAAAAATGGTTCAACCTAAGCTTTGTGCCAAGGGGTCTGAGAAAATACTGGAGGATCTGGTTAGGATGGCATGGTGATCCCAGGAGGGATGTTTGGGACAAGGCTTGTCATAGCCTGTGGAGGTGGCAAGGCACATAGGATGAAGAGGAATCCTCGAGGCTGAAACCAGGGGGACCTTTAGTGGCTGTGAGGTTTCTTGTGCAGCTGGAGCCCCATCCCTCACACTGCCATGGGCAGGGTGTCCAGGGAATGTGGACAGACCAGCCTAAATCTCTTCTGCTGCAGGAGCGGGATGGCACCTGGCCATGAGGTGAGGGTGACCTGGTGCTTGGTCCCAGTGGTGACACAGTGGTGAAGGGCTGGTGTCCCCACGGGGATTTGTACTCATGGGGTCCCTGTGCCCCACATGGGAGGGGAAAGGGGAGTAAGAGCTAAAGGGGGAGCTGCTGCTGCAGTTCCACAAGGAAGTGCTGGGAGAAGGCACTGGGGTGTTGGTCTCAGGCTGGGGATTGTGAGCCACAATCCTGGGTCCTCCCGTGGCTCTGGGAGCAGGCATGGCAGTGTCCCCTTACAGGACAGGCAGCCCTGGGAGTGGGAATGTGGCTGCGAAGGCTTCTACCTCTTCCTTCAGTGCCTTCAGCTCCCCACGGTATTTTGGGTCCTCCAGTTTGTCCTTGAATTCCTTCAGCGTGGCCTTGGGGCTCATGTCCTTCTGCACACGCAGGGCCACCTCGATCCCTGCCAGGATGGGAGATGTCTTGGTCAGCCCTCACAGCTGCTGTATCCCACAGCTCTCCCAGCCCTGCTGCTCCCTGGGACACAGCCCCGCTCCCTCCCTCCTTCCCACCTGAGGGACTTGCTGCCCTGGGAAACAAGTTGGAACTCCTGAGGACAACTGGGAGAAAACTGCGAGAGGGACAGGCTTTCACCCTGTGCAGTGGGGAGAGTTTGGCTGGTCCCAAGCTGTGGCCTGATGTCCTCCCCACATCCAGATGTGGTTATTCCTCATTTGTGGGTGTGCTCCCTTGCCAGCTGTGGGGACAGCTCCAGCATGGTTCAGCTGGTGCCTCCTCCCCCGGGGGAGCTGCCCTGGCCCAGGCTGGTGCTGGAGCTGAGGCCCTGCCCCACAGGCCCCGGCTCACCTCTGTGGATGTACTGGGCCACCTTGCGGAAATCGTCCTGCCGGAAGCCGCGCGAGGTGAGAGCCGGCGTCCCGAACCGCAGCCCGCTGGGGCGCAGGGCACTGACATCACCTGCACCACAACCAGGCACACATCACCAAACCTGCCACCGAAACCACCCCCTGGGGCATTCCAGCCTGGCTCCCGGAGCGGACCAGGAGCTGGCAGGGCTTGTGGGATCCCTCACCAGGGCACGTGTTCTTGTTGCAGGCGATGGAGCAGAGCTCCAGCACCCGCTCGGCCCGGCCGCCGTCTGTGCCTTTGCTGCGCAGGTCCACAAGGATCAGGTGGTTGTCAGAGCCCCCTGTGAAGAGAGGGGTTTGGTGGGCACGTGGGCTTGGGGAAATGCTGCTCCCGCAAGGAAACTTCAGCAGAAGAAGACTTGAGATTTAATAAGGGGTGAGGAATTGTGCCAACAGAGCCCTGCCCATGGCGTCCATGAAGCGCTGCCCTGGTCAGCCCCCAGGGTCAGCCCCATCCCTCTGCCGAGATGTGTCCTCACCTGTGACGATGTCGTAGCCCATCTCCATCAGTGCTGATGAGAGTGCCTTGCAGTTGGCCACCACCTGCTGCTGGTAAGCCTTGAACTCGGGTGTCATGGCCTGATGCAGTGCCACAGCGATCCCTGCAGAGAGGTGGGCCAGGGTCAGTTCTGGGGGGCTCCCACCAGCAATGGCATTGCCAGCAGAAGCCATACTGGAGCTGAACAAACTAATGGACTGATCTTTCCTTTCCCCTGACTAGGCTGGTGGTATCACCATGAACCAAAACACCAGATAGGAAGGGCTTGGTCACTCCTCGGGCAATGCTGGATCAACCAGCTGCCTTTTGCCAGTGTCCCCAGGCTGTGAGCCCTGTAGGGCAGTTGGTGCCTCCTGTGCTGCTGCTGGGGGTCCGAGCCGTGCCAGGACACCTTTTCCAGCTCCCTCTGCCATGCTGGAGCTGGCAGCCAGCCTGGCTGCATACCTGCAATGGCGTGGTTGTGTGGGCCTCCCTGGAGCCCAGGAAACACTGCCTGGTTGATGAGGCTCTCCAGGTTGTAGAGGGTCTCCTTGCCTGTCTTGGGGTCCACGCTTCGGGTGCCTGCGAGACAGGGAGGACACGGTCACAAGGCAGCACAGCCACCCTCTGCACCCTCAGAGAAGGCACAGTGGTTGTTCCCCTTCAAATCTGAGCCAGGGTTAGCCCAGGGAAGCTCCCAGGATCCTCCTGCCCTCCCTCCTTCCCAGCAGGAGCATGAAGGAGCGTTAACGTGCAGCGTTTCTCCCGGCACCCCAGCCAGGTCGGGCACCTTTGCGGTAGAAGATCATGCCGGCCCTGCAGCCCCGCAGGGTCTTGTGGGTGGTGGTGGAGACGATGTCGCAGTGGTCGAAGGGCGAGGGCACCACGCCGGCGGCCACCAGCCCGCTGATGTGCGCCATGTCGGCCATGAGATAGGCCCCGTTGTCGTCGGCGATCTTCCGCATGCGGGCGTAGTCCAGGTTCCGCGAGTAGCAGCTGACACCTGCGGGGACGGGTGGTGAGGAGGGGACAGGAGCAGATGTGCAGGGCAGCCACAGCTCCTTCCCCGGTGGTGGTGTTGGAAGTTTCCTCCTGGCACTGCAGCATCCGTGGGCTTACAGGGGTGCTGCTGGCTCCAGGGAGCCGCCCTCACACCACCAGGTGTGATCCTCACCTGCTATGATCAGCTTGGGGTGGAAGAGCCGGGCGTTCTCCTCCAGCCGGTCGTAGTCGATGTAACCGGTCTTGGGGTTGACCTGGGAGAGGAAGAGGAGGGTTCAGCCACCTCGCTGTGGTGAAGATCAGCTGCAGTGCTGTCCTGCAGGAGAGGGTGCTGGAAGCCTGATGCTGGTACTTTTAACTTGAAGAGGCACCAACACTTATGATAACTGCATCCTGGGTCTGGCTGGAGCAGCTCTGTGTACCTTGTAGGGCATGGACTCAAAGAAGACAGAGGTGGCAGAGATCTTCTTCTTGTCTGTCATGAACCCGTGGGTGAGGTGGCCACCATCGGGCAGGTCCAGCCCCATGATCCTGCCATGGGGCTCCACCAGGGCCGTGTACACCGCAAAGTTTGCAGGTGACCCTGCAGGGAGAGCACACTGGGCTGGTTATGATTGCTGGGGCACACAGAGGCCTGGGCAGCTGTCCTGGCTCTCCTGAGCACCCCAATACCTGAGTAGGGCTGGACATTGACTCCCCACTTCTGGGGGTCCAGCCGGTAGGCCTGCAGGGCTCGCTTCTGGCACAGCCTTTCCAGCTCGTCCACAAACTCTGTCCCTCCATAGTACCTGCAGTAAAGGACAGGGCAGGGGGTAAAACCAACCTCATTACTCAGAACAGTCCTGTGACCAAGCTGGGGAGAAACTGGGGTGATGCCCCGTTTGTACAGCCACACCAGATGTGACCCTGCTGAGACTGTCCCATGTGTGGCCAAGGCAGAGGCTGAGGAGGTCAGAGCCTGTCCTAGAGGAGCCTGGCTGCCAGCAGAAGGACATCACTTCCTTCCCTGAGGTGAGGCCTGGCAGGATGGGGGGTTCCTCTCCCACCCTGTGAGGGTTTGGGCCTTGGCCCCAGCCCCGTACCTCTGTCCTGGGTAACCCTCAGAGTATTTGTTGTTCATGCAGGATCCCAGGGCCTCCAGGACTGCTCGGCTTGCAAAGTTCTCTGATGCAATTAACTCCAGCCCCAACCTCTGCCGCTGCTTCTCCTTCTTGATGATGCTGTGCACCTTTGGGAGAGGAGAGAAATGGCTTCACCCATGCTGGCTCTGCACGGAGACGTGGATGCTCCACCACAGGGACAGGCCTTGGAGCGGGGCCTGGAAAGGTGCTGGAGAAGGGATCCCTTCTTGGTGCAGCTGATCCCAGCCAGTCACAGAGAGGGCACAGAGGATGGATGGGTTCCAGCAGCTCAGCCTTGGACCCTGCCACGTCCCTGGCTCACAAGGTCAGCATCCCCACGGCTGGTTGGGGGATGAATGAAGCAGCTGGGCAGGAGCCAGGCAGGGGCTCTCACCTCGGGGTCGTTGGTGTCCAGCGGCTCCATCACCATCTTGTTATGGGAGGCCCAGAGCTCGGCGCTGGGGAGGCCCTGTGCTGAGCTCGCCATGGTGCTGCTGCTGGCTCTGGGTCACCTGCCGGGGGAGCAGGGAGTCTGTGGGATGGCAGCAGGGCTGGGTGCCTGCCCTTCTCCCTGTGTGCTGCCTGCTGCCATCCCACATGTTCCCTGAGAACAGCCACGGGCTGATGGGTGAGGAAAACACACACAACCTTCAGGCTTCCCCTGCTGCTTTAAGATGGGTTTGTTAATTACAGTGCTTTGATA
This sequence comes from Hylia prasina, assembly GCA_013397195.1. NCBI lineage: Eukaryota > Metazoa > Chordata > Aves > Passeriformes > Sylviidae > Hylia > Hylia prasina. Next base: position 310,272 of record VYXD01016589.1, on the reverse strand, counting down.
ATGTCTGATTCTCTTCCATCACCACCCCTCCCTGAGCTCCCCCTACCCAGCTCAGCAGTGCCTGACATTTAATTTCAAGGGCAGTGAAGTGCTCATGCCCACAGATCTCCATAAAAAATTGCTGTGATGCCCAGCATGCTTAAACCTCTTGGCTGCTTTCCCTTGGGCAAAATCCCAGCAGGTCAGAGTCCTGCCCCAAACCCTGACTGAAGCATCTTGTGGAGCTGAGAGGCCCTGAGAGGCAGCAGCTCTGCCTCTGCTTGGTTCCATGGCATGGGTGATGCCCAGGCCTGGCAGGAGCCCTCTGGCCCAGTTGATGCCACTGCAGCTCTTGGGGAAGGAGTAACAGCCCAGCTGCTGCCTTGGCAGAAAACCATGCATCTTTTTACTCATTAACCCTGCAAGGATGGGTGAAGGTCCGTGAGCAGGTTATTAAGCAATCCCACGTGGTTTCCTTTCAAAGTCCATTCACAGTGCCCTTGCTGGGCAGAGATGCTCAGCCATGCTCTGGCCCAAGCCCAAGCCTCACTGGCAGGGTGGGAATCCTCACTGCCAGAGGCTGGGCAAAGATCTGCGAGGGGAAGTGCTCTGGCTCTGGGCAGGATGCCTGGGTCCTGCATGTCCCGCAGCTCAGGTTGTTGCTGCAGCACTCACACTCACTCTTCTGGCTCAGGGGGACAGAGCTGCCATTCCCCGTCAGGATGAGACACCCTCCCACCACCATGTCCCCTCTGATGGTGGACGCCTGGCACCTCACCTGGGGAACCCCATCCCCGAAGCTGTACCTCCGCCTAGTTCTGCACCCCCTGTATCCCCATTCCATCACCTTCCACATCCCGAGAGCGCCCCTCTGCCCTGCCCCGGGTGGCGGGGACCGGCGCTGCCTGGCCGCTGTCGTGCCCCAGCCCTGCTCTCCCCACGCCGCACGCCCCGATCGGGCCCCGATCCTGGCCCTGGCCCTGGCCCCGCTCGGTCCCGGTCCCGGTCCCGGTCCCGGTCCCGGTCCCGGTCCCGGTCCTTACCTGATCCTGATTCCGCCCCCGCGCGGGAGCCCGCGCGCTACCATAACCCAGCCGGGCCCCNCTGCCGTCACCCCTCTTCTGCTGTCACCCTCTGCCGTCACCCCTCCTCTGCCGTCACCTCTCTTCTGCTGTCACCCACAGCTCCAGCCCAGCCTGCCGGGTACCCCCAGGTGCTTCTCCCCAGCCCTGCGGTGTTCCCACTGTCCCACGACTTCCCCCATGAGCCAAAGGAAGGGACACTCCAACACCTTGCACCCGGCAGGGAGCATTTCCAGGAACCCCCAAAACCCCCCAGCCTAGACCGCGTCTTCAGGACAGCTGATGTGCCAGGTCCTGGCACAGGTCGGGCACCTTGCCGCAGTTGTGGGGAGCAGAGCTGGCATTGTCCCCGTCGCAGCAGGGCACCGGAGGGATTTCTGAGTGCTCAGAAGGGAGAGCTGCCAGGGGGATGAATGGCGCACGCAGGAGAGGGGCCGTTTTCTTCATTCATCACATCCGAGTTAGTGGGTGGGCTTGGCCAGCTGGGCCAAGGGAACCTGCACCCTCTGGGGCTTCAGGGGTTAAATCAACACATCGCAAATTGAGGAAGAAGATTCTGGAATAAGTGATCCTACTAAATTCCTCGTGATCCCAAGCTATGGGAAAATGGGGCGGGCCAGTGTGAATCACCCTAGAGAGAAGCAGCGGAAGGGGAGTCAGTCAGGAGGGTGAGACCACCCGCTGTGGGCAGAGCAGCCAAGGAACAGCTCGTGGAGTCCTGCCAGGATCTGCCAAGGCAAGTGCCAGGATGAACAAGAGAGAGACCACGAGAAGGGTGGACTCACCAGAGCGTAGTGGGTGGGTAAAGGGCCTATGGTTACACTCGGGTACAGCTCAGGCCTTGTTCTGCACCCCCCTGGAAGGGGCTTGGTGAAGAAATAGTCTCTTAAAATCATTGTTACCAGTCTAGATAGTTTTTGCTGTGAAAATTTGTTACTGGTCATCCAAAGAGGACTCCTGACAGTGGGGGGGTCTGGGTTTCCCTGGTTTTGCTGCCGGCCCACGCTGGATTGCTGCTGTGGGCTGTTGATAACACACTGACACCAACAGCAAAACTGGGGCTGGTTTCTCTGGTCGAGGTGGTTTCTGTGAGGTGCTACACATGCTGTAGAGAAGTATTTTATGTTAACTATAAATTAATTTATCTAATCTGGCTTTTCATGCACATTTGGTGCACAGTTGCTGGCAAAGATTTTCAACTCTCTTGAGCTGCAGGTAACAGCTCTGTTCTAATTTCAGGTCTTGGCTTGCTAGTGATGGACAGCACCTCTTCTTCCCCTTCCCCTTTCTCTGCCAGCTGCCCCACGGAGCAGCCTGAGAACGCCACTGACCACGACTACTACTCTGGCCTCCAGAAGACCATGCACATCCTCTCCATGGTGGTGTACAGCATCGCCTGTTTGCTGGGGGTGACAGGGAACGGCCTCGTCATTTGGATTGCAGGCTTCAAGATGAAGAAGACGGTGAATTCCATCTGGTTCCTCAACCTGGCCATAGCTGACTTCATCTTTACCTTTTTCCTGCCCCTCAGCATCGCCTACACCGCCCTGGGCTTCCACTGGCCGTTTGGGAAGCTCCTGTGCAAGCTGAACAGCACCATCGCCTTCCTCAACATGTTTGCCAGCGTCTTCCTCCTGACGGTCATCAGCATTGACCGCTGCGTTTCTGTGGCCTTTCCCATCTGGTCTCACAACCGCAGGAGCCCGGAGCTGGCGGCCAGGATCGCGCTGGGGACGTGGGTCCTGGCTGTCCTGCTCAGCTCCCCGTACCTCGTCTTTCGGGACACTCTGGTCAGCTCCAGGAACGTCACCAGCTGTTACAATAATTTCGCGCTGTCCGATGACTACACGTCCGAGGCAGCGCGCAGGCTGTGGAGGATGCGGCACAAAGCGATGATCGTCACGCGGTTCTTGTGTGGCTTCCTCATCCCCTTCATGGTGATTCTCATCTGCTACAGCGTCGTGGCTGTCAAGCTGAAAAAAAGGCAGCTGGCCAACTCTGCAAAACCCTACAGAATCATCATTGCTGTCACAGTCTCGTTTTTCCTCTGTTATTTCCCCTATCACGTCTTCTCCTTGCTGGAAATATCCAAAAACTCTTCCAGCCACGAGATGAAACTGGCCCTTTACATAGGGATTCCCTTGGTTTCCAGCCTTGCTTTCTTCAACAGCTGCATCAACCCCATCCTGTACGTCTTTGTGGGGCCAGATTTTAAGGAGAAGTTCCGCCAGTCCATCCTGTCGACCTTTGAAGGGGCCTTCAGCGAGGAGTCGGTCCTGGGCAGCCTGACCAGCCGGCGCAAGTCCCGGTCTGCTTCAGAAGTAGAGGTCCCAAGGGTCTGAGCAGGTGCTGGTGTGGAAGGGACCATTCTTTTCTCTGCAATTTCCCTCATTTCAGAGCTCAAATCATAGGACTGGGGACTGTGAAGGGCTGCACTTGCTAATGAGGTGTGATTTCCTGTTTTGGAGGTGTCTCAAACATGCTATGATTTAACACACAATGGGAATGGAAGAACTCTCTGGAGCTGCAGCAAGGTGGGTCAAAGTAGCAGCATTTTACTCCTTGTGCCTTTTGACTCCTGTTTATGGAGCCTTTATAGAAAGTGGCTGTGTGTATTTTTTGTGGGGAATAGAATAGTGAGTAAGAGGCTCATCTTTTGTCAGGCAGGACAAATCAGTGGTCGTGCTGCTGTTACTCAGATTTGTTGAACAGCATAACTATTTCTGAGCAATGCTTGTCTCTGTTTGTGTTTGATGTTCCCAGCCCCTAAATAGCAGAGATCTGATACTTTGTGCTGTTGGTGAATGAATATTAACCTCCAATAAACTTGTGTGAAACAAACCCAGCCTGTTGTGTTGCCTGTGGGATAAAACACTTGATCCAACCTGACTGAGCAGGTTCATCTTTGGTAACAAAACAAGTAGATAAAAAGATTAACTATCTAGAATTTGGAAACAAACCACTGGTATTAGCAGCAGCTCTATGAGTGAGGCAGACAGGACATGACCTGGGTGTGAGGACTTGCCTGGGGCATCTGATTGCCAGACCATGGTTATGGTTTATTGTTGGGTTTAAGACCTTTGGGTACATTTGAAAACCAGTGATTGGGAGGACAACAAAGAACAAGTGGCTGAGCTGAATCTGGCCAAGCTTCATGTTTGCAAACTGTCCAGGATGAAGAAGGTGGGGACTTTCTTACACGCTTCATAAGCCTCTGGAACTCTTACATTTTTGTGGGTAGAAAATGTTGGTCACAGGGAACGACAGCTCTGAGGCGTTGTAATTTCCAGCCCATCCTCGGCAGCTGAGTGAGCAGTGACTGTATCACACCTCCCTCTCCTGCCCTACCCAATTTACCTGTAAATTGGTCCAACCTACCAATTGTCCTGTTCATCCTGTCAGAAACCTGCCTTGGAGCCTCCCTGCTCTGGTGGCTGGAAAATCTCTGACTCCCAGCCGGAACGTAGGAATTTACACGTACCTCACTGTTCTGCATGGATGATGTGACGAGTGAGAGCTGTCACTTGAACATGTTGGGGATTAATTATGGGCCTGCTGGGCCATGCAGTGTTGAATGAAGGTCGTGATCCTAAAGGCACACATGCACTTAACCTCACATTCATGCACAAACCCACTGAGAACAGGGAATGTAACATGACCATCATATGTCAAGCTTGAGTGAACAGAGAGATTTAACCTTTGCCACAAATTGCTGCCTGTCAGGGAGATAAAACTGCAATGTTTGCAATGCAGCACGTAACTCTGGGGCTATTTACTTGTTCCTGGAGGTAAACTACAGCATCGATTGCCATGTCAAGGTTGTGCAGACCCACGTTTGCTCTTTCTGGTTTTCCTTATCTGTTTGCAGAGTCCACATAATTCCTTGTGACAAGAGTCTCTGTGAGTGTTGGACCAAGGCCTCAGACTCCTGTCTTGGCTCTCTCCTCAACTCTGGCAGCCTTGAAGGTCAGGGTTTGAAGTGTTGACCTGGTTTGTGGTGGGAAGGAAAGCAAACTTCCGGGTCATTTGGAGATCCAAGGTGGGTACAATTCCCATGGGACAATGTGATTTAAGTGAAGCAGAGTGTCTGGATGATCTAAGGAATTACCATTGGAAAAGCTGCAGGTAACGGAGCAGGATGAGCTTGAGATGGAGATGGATTTGTCATCCTGGGTCTGATCCCTGCCCTTTGTGCAATGGGAAACTGAGCTGAGAGCAAGGCTAGCCAGGCTGCCAAGGGACTGCTTCCAAGATAAATCTCCCATTGTATCAAGTTCCCTCCTGTTCAGGCTATCTCATTATCACAGGGATAATTGTCAGTCCCTCATTCCCAGCTAGGAGGCAGTTCATTCTCTCTGATATTTCCATTTGCCATATGCTTATCTAGAAAAGCTGGAATGAAAAAAAGGGGGAAACGCTTTCCAACAAGCAATCTGAGGAGCGTGAACGGCTGCTTTGGCAGCTGTGCCCCGCTCTGACGCAGCTTTGCTGTCAAGGCTCTTTCAGATGCCATGGGAGGAGTGGAACAGCCTGAACCCCCCAGTATTTGCAGTCGTTGAGAAAGGTGCTGAACCCGCTGCCCTGCAGGTGTGAGGCCTCATTGGTCCTGCAGAGGGGCTGATCCGACAGTCCCACTCTTACAAACAGCAGGCTGGGGTGGGCAGAGCCATTGGGGTGTTTGGGGTCCAGGCACTGAGGTGTGTGTGGTCCAGGCTGTGCTTGGGGAGACTTAGCTGAGAGAACAAGAAAGTTTTTAGCAAGCATTTTAGTCAGTGATCTCACCACGAGCAGCTGTTGCTGCCTTGCTTTGGAGGAGAGATTATTGCAGGTGACTCTGGAGCTGGGAGAAGCTGCAGAGATGTCAAGGAGGACACCAGCCAAGGAGGATGTGGCAAGCAGCAGCAAAAGTGGACAAAGTATTTTTCCCCTGGGACCTGGATGGGAGCAGGGAGATAAAGACTGGGCTCAGAATAGTTATGAGGAAAGAGGAAGGAGCAGGAGCTAAGACAGCCTTGAAAGTACCAGCAGCAGGCTAGTGAATGCAAATGAATGGGAGGGACACTGCAGCAGGTGAGGAAATTCTCATTAAGGAGGGCTTAATGAGACAATAAAAGCCTCTGGGAAGCCTCACAGACCCTACACCTCTCTTCTGGTGAGACTTTCCTGGTGAGTAAAATTTTTAAGCGTCCCGCTCTTGAACTTGGGGAATTGACTTGTTTGATAAGGTCAAAGACAGTCAAGTGGTCTGAGAGCAGAACCTCTTCTAGAGCTTGCTGAAATCAGGCAGGAAATAATACAGTGAGTTAGAGGAGAGGTTCTGGTAGAAAGCTTCCCTGTGAAGGAGATGTTGGTAATAGTGTCAGTAAGTGGGGTAGGCTGAAGATACCTGGGTAAGGCTCAGCCTTTTTTTGGTGTAGCAGCTGGGTGAGGGTCCCACACCCAGCATAGGCATGCTCTTGCTGATCCGGGGCTGGTCCTGGTCAGAACCAAACTGGGGAGGAGACAGGATACTCTTTGTTGGTTGCACTTTGCTGCTTCCCTACACCTCTTCCAGCTCCTTTTTAGTGTAGGGGCCCAGGCTGGTACCAAATCTTTCTTTACATCCCCCAGTTGCGCATGCAAAGCACAGGATCTGCTCTCATATACTGACTTCTGCTTTAATCTGCAAAGTTGCTCTACAGTGACCACGTCAAGACCTTCCTGTGCTCACTAAATGCCTGCACAGGGCACAGTGCGTGTGTGCTCTTTGGAAAGGAGCTGCAGCTTAGTGAGGCAAATGGCAAATCACGCTGGGACCCAGTCGGTAGGACAAGGAGGAATACGACACTAATTAGTGTTTGTCACAGACTGTGCAGCTGTTCAAATGCCTAAAATGGCATGATTTCACTGTGCAGTGCAACCAATTTTGCCTAAAGGCCAATCAAAGGGCAAACCACTCCCATAAACATCAGGTGATGTAGGTGAACAGGATGTTACACAGACTTTGCAGGCCAGAGCTGCCCACGCACAGCAAAGCAGAGGGAATCCGTGAACCAAACAAGAGGCACCACCGCCGGCTTTTGTTTCAGGGCAGTGCTTGTCCAAACCCTCGCCCTGATATCCAGCTGAAGCCACCTGTCTGTGCAGGACCTGTCACACTCCAGGTATTCCCACAACCCTCTCGTCTCCTTGTTGGGAGGCTGGTTGGAGATAACCCCCTGTCTGTGCTGCAGCAGATCTGTTAAACATTACAGACTGACCCGGAACCGGGAGTGCAATTGGAAACAGGAAAAAAAACCCCCGAAACTGGGGGAGTCCTTCAGTCAGAGCTTTGTGACTCAGGGGGAACAGGACTGTGACAAATGAGTCTGTGCCTGTTTCCCACAGACAGCCAAGCAGTAATATTTGAAAAAGCAATGAGTGCTGTCTAGTGCCACAGCCCTTTGCACGGAGAAGATGTGTTCCCTGCTCCAGGATCTTTATTAAAGCACTTTGCTTCCCAGACATGGGGAGTGCTATTTCCAGATCACTTTCAAGATATGATAAAATTACACCTCCTTCCATCAATTCCAAAATGCATTTATAGTTGCTTTGAGTTCTGCCTCCCTAGCTGGGTAGTGTCCAAGGCAGAATCTTCTGGAAACTGGACACAGTTGTTCCCCAGGCAGTAAAGATGAAGGTAGGGGAGCAGGAAGGTGATGGATTTTTGTCTGTGCTCAGTGTGCAGGTGTCTGTTTGCTGCAGAACCTCCCTGTGGGCTCAGAGGGGCTGTGTAGGCTAGAGGATGTTTTTGGGATGCCTTTATTTGTTGGGAGAGACCAAACCTATCCACAGGGCTCTGTCAGGATGAAATCAGTGTTTCTTTGGTGCACTGTGTCTGACAGTTCTCACTGTCAGCTGGTTTGGTAGGTGAGCTTTAATATCTTGGTGGGTTTTTTTTGTTTTGTTTGTTTTTTAAATAAAAACAACTCTAAACAAACAAAAGCCAACCTGGCTGAGCAGTGATGGATGGAGCTCGGGAGCTGGGGTGACAGCAACATTTATCTTCTCTCAGGTGATGGATGCAGGCTGTCGTCCAGCCCAGTGCTGGATGAGCAGTGCCCTTCACCTTGGCTGGACTAGGTGTGGGGTGGGGAAGTTTTTTTGCACATCTCTGCTTGCCAGGGTCACATCTGGATTAAGAACAACGTGCCTCTGTGAGCCAGTGAGTTCACACCCAGCAAATTTTCAGAATTCCGCAGATGGCTGCTAATTGAATCATTGTAAATGAAATAAAATCCATGTGCACATCTTGGAGCAACTGTTTATTGAACTCTTAGCGTTTGGATAGAGTATTGTCAGATTAACAAATCCCTCTCCCTTGGGAGATGAAATTTAAACTGGTATTCCTTTGATCAGGAAGACAGAGGTGGGAAATAAATTGGTTTTTCTCTCTAAGAAAACAAAGGCAGTAGCCTTATAAAAAAGGGATCGGAAGACAGGATCACTTAGTTCCTGGTCCTGTGGTTTGCTTAAGCAATGTCAGGAATTTGGGGCAGCACAAATCAAACAGTCAGCAAATTCTGAGTGCCCTGGGGTATTGAAAAATGCTTCTGGGGAAGGCTGCTAATTGTATTATGGGTCAGTGCTTCACCATGTGTTGTTTCTGGTTGTTCTGCATTAAACTGCTCGGCCACACCAGCCTGTAGTGGAATCCCGCGAGGGAGACCAATGCTAAGAGAAATCTCTGCTGCTCTGTGAAGAGGCCAACAAAAAGCTCAGCCCCCTTCCTTTTTGTCCTGAAAGCCCTGCAACAAAAAAAGAACCTGCTTGGGTCAATGATCCTGAATCAACTGTGTGGAAGCACCAGCCTGGAAGCAGAAAAACATGGACTGGGAGTGGTGGGGGCGGCGAGGGATGGGACTATTCCCTTCCACCTCAGTGTAATTTGGAAGAGGATGTAGGAAAGGCAGAGGATCACAGCAGCATCTCTGAGGCTGATGGCCTCTCTGCTCACATATTTCTAACAGATGTCCTGGCTTTGTGGAGCCTGCAAGTGGAGTGCTCAACATCTGCTCCACAGCTCCACGTTAAATGGCGTCTCCTTCCCCAGCTCCGACTCCGCTGGAAAAAAAAATCAAAAAGGGAGGCAACCAGGTCTTGGAATGCATGAAGCAAATGTGAAATCTGGGGAAAACACTGGCCTGTGAATATTTAAAGTGGAAAATGCAGCTTGTAGTGGCAGAAACATGGTTTCAAGCTATGAATTTAATGTCCCTTTGCAGGCATGTTTGGTGAGCTGGCCTATGGCTTTTCCTCCTCTTTCATGTTAAGGCCAGCGTGGACAGAAATATCTGCTGGGATGATCAGCCTTGCTCTAGTCCACCCTGCAGTCTGGGAATAATCAAATTTAATTGCTTTTTGTGAGAAAATCTGCAGCAAAAAGTACCTGATCTGTAGCTTTATGCTAAATGCTAAAATTCTGATCCATAAAATGCTGCTCAACTTGGGCGTACTGAGAAGTGTAATTTAAAACAGGTTCTAACTGTGCAGTCTGGGGAAAAAACATGGTGTTTGGGTTTTGTATTTAAAGGAGGGATATGTGTCTGTGTGGGATGACTGCAACTTCCTCAAAGCAATTTTGTCATGGGTGTCTTGGTATAAAGCTTTTTTTTTCTTTTTAAACAGGGTGACTGAAATAAGAGTCTCATGTCAGATGACAAAAGAATCTTTGTGCAGTTCAACGGATGGATGCGGCAAGGAAAGTCCTGAGAGGACTCTGGATAAATCGTATGCGCTTTTGACAAGGAACTGAGAGCCCACAGATAGTTCCTGTTCTTAATTTACTTTGCAGAAATGCTTCTTTTTCTATAAACACTTCGCTGGTGGCAAAGGCCAGATGGTAGCTCGGTGTCTGGCGGGGATGGAGATGCCCAGAGCAGAGTTGCAGCCACCCTTCCATCCCTCTCTGGTGGGATGTGGATGTGGCAGCTCCAAAATAATGGTACCCCGTGGATATCACTGCATTTTTCCACATGGATTTTGCACCGGGGGTAATTTTTGATGGGGGGGGGGGGCAGCTGAATTGTGGTGTTGGGGTCCCCCCATCATCCCAGCTGGGGACTCAGAGCTGTACTTTTTCAGCAAAGGACAACAAGGCTCATGACGGGTCTAGAAAATGTGTTTTGTAAGGAATGGTTGAGCTGGGTTTGTTTACTCTGGAGGATGCTTAAGGGCCTTTATTTTCTCCAACTCCCTGAAAGGATTTTGTAGTGAGGAGAGGGGGTGGTCTTGGAAATGGCCTTAAACTGAAACATGGGAGATTCAGATTAGATATCAAAAAAATTCTTTTCATTGTCCGTGTGGTCAGGCCTTGGAATAGGTACCCAGGGAGGTGCTGCAGTCACCATCCCTGGAGGTGTCGGAAGAGGCATCCGCATCTGGCGGTGGGTGATGCGGTTTCGTGGGACCGCTGGGTTGACGATCGGACTGGA
>VYXD01016589.1:259914-299584 GCA_013397195.1 Hylia prasina | reverse complement strand
ATAGGGTGGCGGCGGGTCCCCCGCGCGCGGGGGGGGAAGGGGGGGGGGGCGTCGCCTCGGGCCCGCCCCGCCCGCCCGCGCTCCCTCCCTCGCGCCCCGCCGCCATCTTGCCCGCGGAGCACCGGAGGGGCTGAGCTCCGCCGCCGCCTCTGCCTCTCCCCCTCCTTCCCCTCCGGCCGGGCCGCCTTCTCCCGGGGCCGGGGGGCCGGAGCCGGCAGGTAAGGCCTTCAGCGAGGGGCACTCCCGCCCGCTCAGCCCAGTTCAGCCGGCTGTGTGAGGGCAGGACATCCCCCTTCCCCACACGGGGTTCCGACGCCTGAGGAATGGGCTACATCGCCCTCCCCTCAGGGGATGGAGACCCTCTCCTGGGCGGCCCCTTTTCGGGGTTGCTCGGGCCGCCCGCAGGTCCCACAGGTGAGGGGCAGCGGCGTGGGGCTGCGGCGTGCCCGGGCTGCTCTCGGGGCGGAGGGGTGGGATCCACGGGGACCACAGGGCCTGTGTAACCCACCTGGAGCATCCGAAGGACTGGTAGGGAGGTGTGGGCTGCAAGGTCTGTTAGCCCACGGGGATCGGCGAGTGTGGAGGGAGAAATATTCCCTGTGGGGAGATTGGTAAGAGGGTGCAGATTCCCTCCATCCCATGGAGTCCATTCCTTAGTACCACGGTTATCCCATCCAGTTATTGCTGCCTCTGTTGCTTTCTGCGTGGACATGCTCAGTTCATGGAGGCATAAAGCCATGTGTGCCAGGTAATTGTTGTGCTCATCATGATGTGTCTGTGTAATTGTGTGCAGCCCAAAAGGAAAGGCAGGAGTTTGTGCTGCAGCCTGTTCTGTGGTGCTTGTGTTCAGCCTTGGAAGGTTGGCCCCCCTCAGACCAGAGGGTTATGGTCCCATGTACCCCTGTGGAGTCATGTCTTTGCACATCTAATAAAGTTTTGTGAGCTTGCTTTCATCCCAACACCTGTTTGAAGGGTGATATATCCATTTTACTCTTGAAATGCAACTTCCCTGCCCACACACACCATAGCCCACTTGTAGCTGCTGAAGTACATCCACAAGAAAGTCCTTGACCTGTAGTTACGTGAAGAGCAATGTTCACTGCTGCTTGTAAATAAATCAGTGTATTGTGGTGTAAAGTGCACCCTCAGCAATAGTTGGAAGCCAACACCTCATCTTTTCAGATCTTACAAGGCTCCTCATTTCCCTAATCTATGGAACAAAGGAGACAGACAACTGGATAAAAATGTGCCTTCTGAACATTCTATGAATGCTCCCACTAACATGGAAAGTTTCCTCCACGCCGTTCCCATCCAGGCACACAAGCGGGGAGCTGTCAGGTGCTGTTCTAAGACCTAAAAGCATTTCAGGTCTGTGCTCACTCTGGTGGAGCTGAGATGGATCTTGAGCACCATCATGAATATTTGAAGGGTGATGGCCATTAGTTGACAGATGGGAGTTGCAGACAGTGAGTGAGCAGCAGTGCAGAGAAACACTAACTAAGACATGGGGGGTTTTTAGGTGTTTAATTTGAGAGGGATGCAGGTCTTGCTGTGGGGGGGCTCTGATTTTAGTGCAGTGCAACATTCNCTGAAAGGATTTTGTAGTGAGGAGAGGGGGTGGTCTTGGAAATGGCCTTAAACTGAAACATGGGAGATTCAGATTAGATATCAAAAAAATTCTTTTCATTGTCCGTGTGGTCAGGCCTTGGAATAGGTACCCAGGGAGGTGCTGCAGTCACCATCCCTGGAGGTGTCGGAAGAGGCATCCGCATCTGGCGGTGGGTGATGCGGTTTCGTGGGACCGCTGGGTTGACGATCGGACTGGATGTTCCTGAACCTCTCTTCCAATACTGACGATTCCAAAATTCTAAGATTATTCCGTGACTCCAAGACGCCGTCCCGGTCCCCAGGAGCGCGGCGGGCTCAGGGATAAGATGGCGGCGGGTCCCCTCANCGCCCGCAGGTCCCACAGGTGAGGGGCAGCGGCGTGGGGCTGCGGCGTGCCCGGGCTGCTCTCGGGGCGGAGGGGTGGGATCCACGGGGACCACAGGGCCTGTGTAACCCACCTGGAGCATCCGAAGGACTGGTAGGGAGGTGTGGGCTGCAAGGTCTGTTAGCCCACGGGGATCGGCGAGTGTGGAGGGAGAAATATTCCCTGTGGGGAGATTGGTAAGAGGGTGCAGATTCCCTCCATCCCATGGAGTCCATTCCTTAGTACCACGGTTATCCCATCCAGTTATTGCTGCCTCTGTTGCTTTCTGCGTGGACATGCTCAGTTCATGGAGGCATAAAGCCATGTGTGCCAGGTAATTGTTGTGCTCATCATGATGTGTCTGTGTAATTGTGTGCAGCCCAAAAGGAAAGGCAGGAGTTTGTGCTGCAGCCTGTTCTGTGGTGCTTGTGTTCAGCCTTGGAAGGTTGGCCCCCCTCAGACCAGAGGGTTATGGTCCCATGTACCCCTGTGGAGTCATGTCTTTGCACATCTAATAAAGTTTTGTGAGCTTGCTTTCATCCCAACACCTGTTTGAAGGGTGATATATCCATTTTACTCTTGAAATGCAACTTCCCTGCCCACACACACCATAGCCCACTTGTAGCTGCTGAAGTACATCCACAAGAAAGTCCTTGACCTGTAGTTAGATGAAGAGCAATGTTCACTGCTGCTTGTAAATAAATCAGTATATTGTGGTGTAAAGTGCGCCCTCAGCAATAGTTGGAAGCCAACACCTCATCTTTTCAGATCTTACAAGGCTCCTCATTTCCCTAATCTATGGAACAAAGGAGACAGACAACTGGATAAAAATGTGCCTTCTGAACATTCTATGAATGCTCCCACTAACATGGAAAGTTTCCTCCACGCCGTTCCCATCCAGGCACACAAGCGGGGAGCTGTCAGGTGCTGTTCTAAGACCTAAAAGCATTTCAGGTCTGTGCTCACTCTGGTGGAGCTGAGATGGATCTTGAGCACCATCATGAATATTTGAAGGGTGATGGCCATTAGTTGACAGATGGGAGTTGCAGACAGTGAGTGAGCAGCACAGCAGAGAAACACTAAGACATGGGGGTTTTTTTAGGTGTTTAATTTGAGAGGGATACAGGTCTTGCTGTGGGGGGCCTCTGATTTTAGTGCAGTGCAACATTCAGACCCTCTGGGGGCTGAAATTCTCTGTTTGTGCTCAGTCTGTGCACAGTTTGGAAGTTCTGATGACAGGCAGGTTTTCATTCACGGCACTCGAGCAGAGCTCAGCCTTGGCACCAACAGATTTGTTGTTAGGAAGTTCCTGACTTGACTTTGGCTCACGAGAGTGAGTCGTGTTCCTCTGACAGAGCTAAACTGAGCCAGACTGTCTGCTTGTAAAGGAGGTGTGAAGGAGTGTCATTACAGACCTAGCCAGCTGTTCCTGTAAATACAAAACTCTCCTTTTAGTTGTTGTTTTGGAGCACTTAATAGTTGATACATCATCAGCTTTTTCTAACCAATTACATGTGGCTATTAGTTAATTCTGTTTCTCAGCAGGGAGATGTTTACCAGGAAAGAAGTCACTGATGTAGCTGTAACTTCTGTTTACTTTGGTTTAAATTTGCCACCCTTAAATATTTCCAGTCTCCTACATAATGCTGAATTGGATGATGAAAGATTGGATTATTTATGCAGCAGAAGTGAAGTGCAGCAGGATTTTGAGTTGAATGCTGCTTCAGTCTATCCAGGGCTGCTGGGCATTGGGATCTTTTTTTTTTTCCTTTTATTTGACTAAAATTTTATAGTAGAAGTAACCATGAAAATGTGATTTACAGAGAATAATAAAAAGATGGAATCCCATCAAATCCTTGGCGAGTTTATTGGTTTTGCCTTCATTTGAAACAAAAACCAAATTATACTGATTTCCTCCTGATATTTTTCTCCTGTTTTCACAGGAGAAATATTGCTTTCAAGGAATGACAACAGCTGCTTCAGCAAGTGGATTTGCTGTGCAAGAGGTCATTATTTACAGCTGCCAGCTTTATTGAATTCTTCCTTACATTTCATCCTTATTTGTAAGTTTATAAGTTTCTTCAAAGTATTGAAAAGAGACTTAGCTATGGAAATAGACTCTTCTAGCCAGGGCCCAGGAGCTCTTTTTAGCTCAATTCTGCCCCTGACTGTCTTTGTGATTTTGGAAAAGTCAATAAACGTTGCTCAGTTCTGGAAAATGAACTGGACAAGCTGATGGAAAAAAGTATCAGTGTTACTGGATGATAGCCTGAGGAAAACAGTTAAAATGGAAAAAAAACACCTTGTTCTAGAAGGTTATCTTGGGGGATCTTTGGGGAGCTATTGAAGTGGGAATAACAGATTTTAAGGATGCTGGACTATCCAGGGTTCTGGGAGACTACACTTTCTAAACAGAGAAAATGTGTGTCTTGTTTTGCTTTGTTTTTTAACATGGATTTAAACGACCTTTGATCTCTTGCAGTCTTTTAGAAGCGGCAAAACAACTTAGGGTTGATGTTTTGTGTGCCATCAACTGAAATTGGGGCCATCATGAATATCACCAAGGGTGGGCTGGTGCTGTTCTCAGCTAATTCCAATTCCTCCTGCATGGAACTGTCCAAGAGGATTGCTGAGTAAGTGAAGTCTGCAGGGAATCTTGTGATCTTGGGGTCGTTCTGGTGGGATTTGTTTTACTGGGCACTTGATTTCCCTATTTAAGGAAGGTTACATGGGCAAACTGCCAGGATTTGCAGGGATATGGAGTGTGCTCTGTTGGAGAGTGTATTTTAACAGCTCAAGAACAGAGTAACTTGTGTTTGAATTGTGCCCTGGCAGGTTGAGATTGGCTGCAGCATTTTATAGGAAACACGTGGGATAATTAATGTTTGCATAGTGTTAAATCATCATGAAGAAGTTTTTACTCCTTGTAGTGGGTTTTTTTAAGGCAGGACAGCTACATCCCTCCTGCTCTCTGTATATTTTGAGTGGGAACATTTCTTTAGCTTAAATCCATGAATAGTTTCAGCAGAACTTTTAGGACTTAAGTACATTTTTACTGTGCTGATTAGGATGTGTAACATCACTGGGAATATTAAACAGGATGGATTTCTTCCAGAGGCTTATTTACCTGAAGTTGGGTGTGATAGGAAGAGAAATGGGAGTGCAAAGGAACTCAGGTTATGTGTGGAAAGAATTTGGGTCTGAGTGCATACTCTGGTCTCCTGTTTGTAGTGATGGGGTCTAGTTAATGCTGGCTAGGAATAAATACAGCTGATAGTATTCTTCCATTATCCATAAAATAGTGCTTGCTACTCTTTCCTCTTCACTCCACATTGACTTCTTTCTATAGAGAAGAATGATTTAAAAGCAGTATTTTTAAGTATTGTACACGTGTATGTATAGATATATATATATAGGGCAAGAAATACATTAAAAATTACAAAATGTTACATGATTTAGTATTCCAGGATTTTTTTTTCTTGCTGCTTGTTCTGAGCTTGACAGGAAAATAAGTTTAGCATATTCTGCAGTGCAACTTTTGGAAACTGGAGGTGCTTTTTAAAGAGATGTTCACTGTAATTACTGGCTTTATGGTTTGGGATTTCCTTCCCTTGGTTTTCTCCCGTGGAATGCAGCCTTTTCAGTAACTGTTGCATTATATGGCATTCACATTTGATTTGCCCTTCCTCTGCCCTTCCTGACTTCTACCTTTTTTCTGTTCCCACAGGCGCTTGGGAGTTGAGATGGGGAAGGTTCAGGTTTATCAAGAGCCAAACAGAGGTGAGCATTTAATTAGCAAAACTGGAAATGCACCTGACACTGATTTGAATGTATTGATTCCCCTTCTCTAAGGCTTTAAAAAGAGCTTTGCTCTTGCAAATAATACATATTTCTCCTCTTGGCAGAAACACGAGTGCAGATCCAGGAGTCTGTGAGAGGAAAGGATGTGTTTATCATCCAAACGGTTTCTAAGTGAGTGTTTGAAGACCCTGTGCTAGCATTTGGTGTGGGCTGTCCATAGGAATGCTCCTGGTTTTCATTTTTAATCACCTTTTATGTTTGTGATGCAGTGTAATAAGCTTAGATTAACCAGACAGAGGGTTTTGTTTGTTCAGGGTTTTTGTTATTGGTTTTGTTGGGTTTTTAATATGTACACAAAGGCAGCTTTGGCATAAGGTAGCTTCTGTGATTTTAATTTTTAGTGACTGTATCAAGAAAACCTTCCCCTTGGTCTCTGCATTCCTTCCCTAAGTGTATTCTTTTGCTTATGTCATTCTCTTTAAATTCTTCTCAGCTCCCTGTCTCTAGCACCATCACAAAGTTAAGATGTAGGAGGAATGTTTCCTGGGCAATATGTCCTGTGATTCAGAAATTCTTTGATTTTATGTGAAAAGAACTTTACAAACGCTAAGACATTTTTTTTAATGGCAGCAGAAACGTAGATCTTAGTTGGTGACCACTTCTCCAAAAAATGTGCCCTCTCCATCTCTGCTGGGTGTAAACACTGTGGTGAATACAGGATTTTTATGCAGCACCTACAGAGGCAGATGTTTCTCCTTGCAGGGATGTGAATACCACCATCATGGAGCTGCTGATCATGGTGTATGCCTGTAAAACCTCCTGTGCCAAAAGCATTATTGGAGTGGTTCCTTACTTCCCCTACAGCAAACAGTGCAAGATGAGGAAAAGGGGCTCCATTGTCTCCAAGCTGCTGGCCTCCATGATGTGCAAAGCTGGTAAGAATGATCAGAGCAAGGGGGGCTCCTGCTGTCACCTTCCAGGTTTAGAGAGATCTGTACACAGATTTGGACTCTGTTTAAAAACAACTGCCAAGCTTTTCATGGGTTTAAAACCTCCGTAGAAAGGAGAATGTAATCAGAAATGTTTCCAAGTGATGAGTTCATAAAAAACACAAATGTGCTACAGCCATTTTTACATTGAGTTGTACTGAGCTGGCAAAAGGAGTCTGCTGGGCTGCTTTGGTATCCACCTCTCACAATACCATCCTTTGCCTTTCTTAGAGTCTGGAACAGTTGTGCCTTGTCATTTCTGCCTTGTTTTTTACTTGTTGGATGAATGCACTTTGTCCTTTACATTTGAGACCACGTGGGAGAATGAGATTATTCATTTTCACAGCCTTCAACACATTTTCTACTTCTTTCCTTTCACTCCCATCCCTGGGAAAAAGCAGGCAGCTGTAACAAACTGTGTGATCTGGGTTGTTATTTTGAGAGAAGTGGGTTTTGATTGGGAGCTTGGCCCATTTTTCAGGAGTTCAGAACTAATGAGGGGGCACAGCACAAATCAGCACTTCCATTTTTTCCCGTGTCCAGTGGAGAAGGCTCTTGCCTGCCTCAGTGTGGCACTGCAGAGTCACTTATGTGCAGTGTTCTGAGGTTCTTTTTAAAAAAAGTCACTGTAGAAGCCTCAAAACACATTAATGCCAGTGTGCTTAAGAGGGACTAAAATTAATTTATTATGTACTTTCACTTAGTGTTCTCATAGAGCTTAGAGATTTTCTGGAGAAACTGCAGGGAAACGTAGAAAAATAAAGTGTCTGTTCACTCTTACTTTTATTGATGGCTTCTCTGTATGTCTTATTATTTTATTTTAAAGGGCTAACTCATCTTATTACCATGGATCTACATCAGAAGGAAATTCAGGGCTTCTTCAATATTCCAGTTGATAACTTGAGAGCATCCCCATTTTTACTCCAGTACATCCAAGAAGAGGTGAGGAAGGCCTGTTATTACAGTTGGGTTTTTTAAATTCTCTTTTTGTCATGTCTCAGGGCATCTGAAACAAATCCCTCTGAAAAGATTAACTCTTCAAACTGAATTTTAAGGGGGGAAGGGTCATGTTGGGCAGGGAGTGGTGTTGGGAGCTGTTGGTTCTTCTCTTCCCCATATTTAACTTTTTCCTGAAGAGCTGGTGTTTCCTTACCCATGCAGCAATGCTGTATTTTTCTTAGATATATTCCCCTAACACTGAAAAAACTTGGATTTTCTTGCTCTTGATGTCCTCCTCCTTGTCCTATTTCCAGTTTCCTTGACATTCATAGGACAGGCTGCTTGTGTGGGTATAAATGTAAATCACATAATAAGAAACAGCTTGGAAGTTGTAAACTCTGAGAGAGCCTATTGATTGTGCTCTGAAAGTCAGGCTGGTGGATGGAAATCTCACCCATTGTTTGTTCAGACTGCATGTCTTGACTTGAGGAGCTTAACTTGGGATGTTCCATGCCTCCATTTCTCCATCTTATTTTTATAAGGGTTTTGAGAAGTGCTGCTGGTAGATTCGCCTGTACAAAATGTGCAAATGATAATTGTAGGTATAAGGTGCACGTTAAGCCTCTGACTAATGGTGATTTGGAATCAAGCAAGTGCTTTCTTCCTGGTGAGAGAAAAGGTTTAGCTCACTCTTGCTTTTGAATCCAAGCTCTTTCTTTTTATAGAGGTGGGAATGCCTCAATTTAAAAAACAAAACACACCCCACCCCACCTCCTTAAAGAAACCCAAACCAACATGATTTTGTTATGACAGTGTTTAAATCTGTTTGGGGAATCAGTTGCCATTTTAATTCTTCATTATCATTTCATTTGGTAATAGAGTCAAAGAGGATGGCAGAACAAAACTCCAGGCTCTGGCTTTGCCACAGTCTTGTGTTCCAGGAGAAAAATGTTGCATGTTGTAAGCACTTTCTAATTTAAAAAAAAAGAACAAAAATGGAAAACCAAGATACTAGACAAGTTTTGCCTTTATGTGTTGCTTGAAAGTGTGGTTTATAGTCAGTAAAAAATCATGGTCTTGTTTTGGTCTTGAAGCACATTTTGATTCCTGAGCTTTTAATGGTTTACACAGAATTGTTGCAGCTTTGAGTCTGGCACTGCTGTGCAGTCTAACAAATGACCATTTGTAGACATCTGAAGCATGTGGAGAGAAGTTCTAAAAGATACTTTCATTCTTCATCCCTCTGCTCATCCCTGAGGGGACTTTCTAAAACCAGACTTAACTGAATGGATCTGATCACATGGGATCTGTACTGGCAAGTACCTTCACCAGTCAGATCATTTTTAGTATCTGTGCTTAAAACTTTGATCCACTGGTGCTCAGGGGGAATCATCTCAACTTCCTGGTGGCCACAACTTGCTGGATATCCTGTGCTGGGAATGCCAGAGCTTTCAAAGCTGTGGGAATCATGATGGGATGTTCTGAGGAGCGTGAAATGGAGAGTCCAGCTTGATAAGAATGGAAGTCACTTAAAAAACATTTCACTGAAAGGAGGATGAGGGCTTGTAGTTGTTCCCTGTTGGAATTTATGCCTAGATGTGAAGAGAATCACTCTTCTGGGATGAAGACAGTCCAATCAGTGAAATTCCTGTGGTGTGTTTTCCTCTGTGCTGGCAAACGTTGGATACTTTGTGGCTTCTCTTTCCTTTGCCAAGGTGTTAATCCCAGAGTGACATAGCCCTTTGTTACATGCACTTGTTGACACCTCAGTGTCTTTGGGATGACATTTCTGGCTTTCTGACTTCATTTATGAAGAGCTGAGAACAAATTTGGTAACTTGGCAGGAGAAAAGTGAGGCAATGGTGTCTGAACTAGATCAAAGCCTTTCTTATGTCGAGTGACAGGCCCTGCCTTGTCCGTGCCTTCCGTCATGTTAATCTTTGTAGCCTCTTGTATAACTGGGTGTTTGTAAAGGACTGAACGTGCTGAATTCCCACTTTATGGGTGGAGTCACTAACATTGTGGGTTATTAATGTTGCTGACGTCCTCAGAAAATTTCTTGTTGGTTGAGCCTTTGCCCAAATTCAGAACTTTTTTTTTTCTCCCCCATGCCCATTTCAGGTAGAGCTTTTGGAAATAATCAGGCAGTGCAGACTGTATACTGTGGATAAGGTTGTGGAAGAGCTTACCTTGCCTGTGTTTGCAGAAACCCCAATATTCCAGTGCTCTGGAATGGGTATTTGACCTCTGACAAGGTGGTGAGCTCCATGACATGGGTGTCAAACCCACAAATCTCTGAATTCCATCCCTACCAGAACAATTTGCAGGTGTTTATTGGAGAGTCTTCCATCCCTTAGTGGTGAGATTGTGAAGACTGGACCTGCTCTGTAGCACTTGGCTTGGCTAGGACTGTGGTTTTCTAGGACAGACAGGTTCTCTTGAAGCTGCTCTCCATAGAGATGGATCATCCCAGGCAGCACAGTGAAGGAAAAGGCTGAGTGTGCAAGGAGTGGGGTAAGGTGAGACGCCAGAGGGAGTGCAGGAAAGGAGAACTGGAAGTGTGAATGGTGGAATGCTTGGGAAGTTACCAGCCAGATGAAGCTGATGTGGAGTCACTGTTTGCAGGGAAAATGGAGACGGGGATAAGAAACTTTTGAGAGGTGGGGACTAAAATGCTGGTTAAATGGGGATCAGGAGTCTGGAGTGAAAAACCAGTATGAGAATGGGGCAGGGGAAGCAAACTCAGGAGCAGACTGTGCTTGTGAAGCCTGGCTGAAGAGAGAAACCCAGACTTCTGCTCTGATCCCTCTGGTGCTGTCAGCATTTGCAGCAGCATCTCCTCGTGCTGACCAGTGTGGGAGAGTTTGCAGCACTGTGAGATTGTGCCTCCAGTGACTCTGCAAGTTCTGTCCCTTCTGATGGTCCATAGAAAGAGTCAGTATGATGTGACTTTTCTTGGGGTACTCTGTAAGACAATAGGAAGTTGTAAAATGCTGGGGTTTAGTGATTAAAGACAATTTAGGTTGAACAGGAAACTTTAATTGTGATGGTTTCCTGTTCCTTTTGACACTTGTGGGTGTAACCCTGATGTCCTAAAGCAGTTGCTTTTCTGTTATCTGTACTATAAAATGGGGTTTATAAATGGTACAGTTTGAAGTTAATATCTGAATTTTCTAAATACATGTTTTTACTGAGCTGTCAACCCTGATCAGGTACCACGGACTCTTGAGGTTGCTTTCTTAGGTAAAATGTTCGGTGCTTAAAATTCTTCTGGCAAAATAAAAGTTCTCTGATTCTTACTGAGTTTAAATTTGTCTAAAGATATGAAGTGGACATTGCTATCTGTTATTTACTACAGATACCAGACTACAGGAATGCTGTAATTGTGGCCAAATCTCCTGCGTCTGCAAAGAGGTGGGTAAGATCTGCTCTCTTGCCTTAGAGCAGGAAATCTCTGTCGGGATTTTGTTCTTAGGCTCAAGTGAAGGACAAATACCCAATAATTAGAAGATGCAGCCTTCACATCCCTCCCAATTCTCCTCTGTCAGCTGTGTAGTTTTTACATCATCTCTGTAATCATAATGAACCTAAGGGGAGTAAAAAGAAACACACAAAAGGATGCTGTAAATCAGTGCAGTGCTTGTGGTTAAGAAGGTTTTTAATCATGTTATATTTGTGTGCATTTACATTATAAATCTCCTGCTGTAAAGGAGGAAAAGTGGCTGGAAGTGTAATGCCATTAATCCAGATGAGTTTCTTAACATGGGCATAGCTAAGAACCTGGCTGATCAGATCCTAAATACATCTGGTGAAACGGGGTTTGCTGTTTGACATGGTTGTGATTGTGAAGTCTTTGGTGGTTGAATGACTGTTCTTCATTCATGAAGCTTTTTAGTTGACTGTTCCTAAACTCTGGAATTCCAGTGCTGTCAGCAGGTGCTCTAAGAGTTGGGTGATGGTTTAAGAGATGCTGTATTTGCTGTGATGACAAACCAAGAGTTTGTGGAAAAGATACTTAGACTTCCATGCCAACCAATTGTGATACTCTGTGTTTTCCGTATTTTCTGTAACAAATCACCTTTTGTCATCTTTTTCTCCAACAGTACTTTTTGTGATTTCTTTTGTTTTGGCCAGGTAATTTTACATTTGTTTCTTTTCCATTTCTTTTCCACGGTGTCAGTATTGCCTCTTGGGTGGAGGCAAGTGTTTGTTGCAGCATTTTAATGCTTATCCAGTCATTGTCAATGGCAGCAAATAGGCAGATGAGCTGCACATCATGCAGTGATTTGTGGAGGAGAGGATCCCAGAACTGTATTGTTCAGCTTCTTCACATGTTCCTATGAGTATTTAAGGACAGTATTTGAAGAGTTACATTGTATTGGTAGAGGGATAATTGGATGTTTCAGCCTAATCCAGACTGAAAACAATCTAGGAGAATACTTTTGATGATGCCTGCTTGTGAAAAAGAACCCCTGCATGGTGAAGTTCAGAATGTCTCTGTGGTTTATGAGCTCGTTGGAAAATTAATAAATCAGTTGGCTTTCAACTTTATTCAGTTTAATACTGCACTTTAAGGTAATTAATATGGTTTTATTGATAGGATTATTCCTGCTAAGTCGTAATTCTCAGTGTTTGTAATAATAATTACCTCTAATTAACTGCTTGCAAAAATCTTATAACTGTATGATAACCACAGGGTGGAAGATTCTTCATTTTTAATTAACTGAGTATCACAATGGGCAAATTATTCTCTGGACTTTGGATTGTTTGGATAGTGAAATAAGGCTTAAGGACAGAGGAGGTGATTCAGGCACAGGTCTGAGGTGCTGATGTTAGAGCAGAGTGAATCACCCTGGATGTGCTGGGCTTGCTTGGAGCAGAGGAGGCTTGGATGGGTGGCTTAAGGCAGGATCCCAAACCCTTGGGTGTGCAAGGTAAGGTGGGATGGATGTGCTAATTTGTGTTTGCTGCTTCCAGTATCTGGGATGCAAATTCCTATTTTCCTGACTCTCTGCTTTTCCCACTCCCCCAGCTAACCTTACACTTCCTTACAGAAATTTCTAATTTTGGTTGAAGAAATACTGGAGTGTGAAGGAACTTCATGTCAGCTAATTAGAAAATCCAAGCTGTTCAAGTCCAAGTGTGGTTTGTCAGGCAGAATGATCATCTGGATTCCCTTTTCCATAGGGTATCTCAGGTTATGTGTCAGCAGGTCATGGATATTGTCTTTATTTAGTACTAAATAAATAGCTGAACGCTTGTTTTTTCTTTTTATATGAGTATTTTTTTCCTATTAAATATAGACAACCCAGACATCAAGGCTGTTCTTGGTTACTGTTAGATGTGCCCTGCTCTAAAGCATGGGATCCCAAGGATGCTGAAGGCTGGGAAGTGTTATTTTGGCTGTTGGGCAAAGCAGAAGGGAGTAGTCAGCATTTTGTGACTCGCAGCATTTACCCTGTTACTTTAAGGTCCATATGGGAACATTGAAGGTTATTCTGACTTTAACAAACCCAATAAAAACAAGATATTGAGAGGCAACTGACTTCTTCTATGAATTCTCCTAAAATTTCAGGCTCCTTTGACTTCCCTCTGGAACATCACAAATAAAACGAAGATAGCTTAGGATTGTATGCATGGGAATTATTTTCAATGTAACCTTGGGCTGTTTTAACCCTTCCCCTGCAGGGCACAGTCGTTTGCTGAGCGCCTGCGGTTGGGGATCGCCGTGATCCACGGGGAAGCTCAGGACGCCGAGTCCGACATGGTGGATGGTCGGCACTCCCCTCCCACAGCCAAGTACGTCGCTGCTATCCACCCCAGCCTGGAGATCCCCAGTAAGTAAGTGTGTGTGGGAAGGTGTTACCTGCTCTTTCCGTGGGTTTAGGGATTGGGTTGGGTAGGGATGGACTGTCTAAAAGGAGTGGTTGTTCACAGAGGAAAAAAAAATCACGTTTCGTAGGGGGGGAAGATGATGCTTCTTGCTTGAATGTGGATGTGACCTGCAGCTGCACCACCAGAACTGCAAGGCATAAATCCAGCGTGGGTGTCAATGGGTGACTGAACTGGTTGTGTCTGCAAGCCACTCTGTTTCTGTCCTGAAATTAAGAATTAATTGAATTGGTAAAGAGTTCAACTATAAATGAATACAGTTAACATTTTAATTAAGCTTTAAAAATCCTGCTGGTTTTCTCAGTAGTGATGTTGAAATAGTTGTTGCTTTATGTTTCTAATAGTGATGACCCATCAGATCAGACATTTCCATAGTTCAAATAAATTATATAAACTTTCTCTTTCCTTTCTCCTTTCTACCCCTCTAAAAAACATTTGCCATTAATCAGTGCTGATTCCCAAGGAAAAACCACCCATCACAGTTGTTGGAGATGTAGGAGGAAGAATAGCTATCATTGTGGTAAGTGAGATGCCATCAGTTCTCCTATATCATATTAAACATGTTAAAGTTGCAGAAATCAAGCAGCTGTTCTGTGTCAGCCACTAAACTTTGGTTTAGTCACCAGCAGAGCAGGTGGAATTGTGCTCAGTGCTTACCTGAAGGGGGTCAGGTGCTGTGTGCACACCACAGGAGGGGAGGTCAGCCTGTTCCTGCTGCTGAGTTTGGAAATGCCAGGGAGGCTGAGGTGATGGACTTGTTGGAACAAGTCTGGAGGAGGCCACCAAGATGATCAGAGGGATGGAGCAGCTCTGCTGTGAGGAAAGGCTGAGAGAACTGGGATGTTCAGCCTGGAAAAGAGAAGGATCTGGGGTGACCTAACTGTGGCTTTCCAGTACCTGAGGAGAGCCTGCAAGCAGGATGGAGAGAGGCTATTTATAAGGGCCTGCAGTGACAGGACAAGGGGGAATGGCTTCAAACTTACAGGAGAGTAGGATTAGATTGGATGTAAGGAAGAAATTTTTCCCTACGAGGGCAGCTGTGGCTGCCCCATCCCTGGAAGCATTCAAGGCCAGGCTGTGTGGAGCTCTGAGCAGCCAGCTCTAATGGAATGTGATGATCTTGGAATGAGATGATCTTTAAGGTCCCTTCCAACCCAGGCCATTCTAAGATTCCTTGATGCACTCATGAATCCTCTAAAGCAGAGTGTAATCTCAGGCTTTGTCAAACAAAAGGACAACTTTCTCATAGTTTGGGGTGTGTTACACTTGCTGAGGCTGTGCTGTCAGTCAGATGTGCTGTGCTGGTCTGTGTGGTGTGGCAGACCCTGGGTGACTCCGGGATTTTGGCAGGATGACATCATTGATGACGTTGACAGCTTCCTGGCTGCAGCTGAGACCCTCAAGGAGAGAGGGGCCTACAAGATCTTTGTCATGGCCACCCACGGCCTGCTGTCCTCAGATGCTCCCCGGCTGATCGAGGAGTCTGCCATCGATGAAGTGAGTGTGGAGTCTGAGCTCTGATCAAGTCATTTGGGGCCTTTCTGAGCAAGCAATTTTCTCCTGATTTGATTATTGACACATGCTGGCATTAAGGATTTAGGTGGGAGGTTCCTGGTTCAGGCTTCTTATGGAATTGTGTGCTGGAATATTAGCATTCACATGTCTTTAAACTGCAGCAGTGGGAAATGTGGGAAGTGGGGAGATACTGTCAGTATCAGCACACCTTTCCCTCCAGTGGGTGGGATATTTTTGTACCTCCTCTGGATCTGTGTGGCAGAATGAATGAATGAAAGGAAGGAGGGACAGCGCCATTAGTTTCCATGGATACATGAAACCTATGGCAACACATGGCTCTTCCTAAGCTTGTGACCCTGACAGTAATGTAAAGTGTTATTTTGTCAGCCAGGGTGGTTTTGTGGGATCTGTAAAAACTCCCTTTCACACTTCCAGTATAAAAGGTGGAAAACATAAAGGAGCTACGTCTTCCTGACCATTTCTTCTTCCTGTAGGTGGTTGTTACAAACACAATTCCACATGAAATACAAAAACTTCAGTGCCCTAAAATCAAGACTGTGGATATCAGCATGATCCTGTCAGAAGCCATTCGCAGGATCCATAATGGGGAGTCCATGTCATACCTTTTCAGGAATATAGGAGTGGATGATTAAAGCTCCTTCCTCTAAACAAACACCCCGGGCCAAACTGGAAGCGAACGGAGAACGAGCTGTGAAGCATCGTGCTTACCTTATTATTTCCATTGAGCCACTTCTTGTTTTCTCTTGGTTTAAGTATCCAGGTAGAACAGTTTTTAAGAACTTTTTTTTGTTGTTTTTCCCTTTGCAGGTTTTTTTTTTTTTGGGGGGGTGGGGGGTTGATGGGAATAAACATTTTACAAAAAACTGTTCTAGTTGCTTTTAGGTTAGTTGCACTATACAGGATGGAAAAATCCCACAAAACACTTGAGGCAAGAATTTGGCTTCTAAATTAAGCATTCCTTTTCCAAAGCTGCTTGCTACAAGTGCTTTAAATGATAACAAAATGAAGTGACTGTATAATATTTGCATTTTAAAAGCCAAAAAGGTTGTACTGTTGTATGCAGTTCAGTGATTTTGTAGGAGTGCTTTTATAGAAAAGCATATGGAATATGCACCTGTATTTATTTTCTGCAACAAAGAATAAAGACTTGTTTTGTGTGAGCTTTCTAAAAATGTTCATGTGCTTGTCCTTTGTCTTCTAAACTGTGTGCCCTTAAATATGGCAGGTGGATGTCAGGGAGCAACAGGGACTTGCTCAGACAGTGGCACAGATTCCCAGAGAAGCTGTGGCTGCCCCATCCCTGGAAGTGTCCAGGGCCAGGCTGGACAAGGCTTGGAGCCACCTGGGATAGTGGAAGGTGTCCCTGCCCGTGGCAAGGTTTTGGAATGAGATGATCCCTCCCAAGCCAAACCATTCTGTCATTCTTTGGCTTGGGAATGTCATGGGGGGTGTAGGTTCCAGCTGGTAAAATCCAAATCAGCTCATCCCAGGTAAACTGGAGGGGGTTTTTATTGAGGTTTCTTGCCTGTCCTGAATGCGTGGATGAGCTAAAAAATACATCATAATGCAGAGCTGAACTTGTCCAGGTTTGTTTTCCCAGCCCTCGTTGGGCAGGTGTGGTGGAATGGCCGGCTGGCTGCCAGGCAGCTCCCAGTCCCAGACACTCCAAGTTCCTCACCTGTTGCAGAGAAAACAGTGGTGGAATTGATGAGCATTTAGATGTTGTTTGGTTTAATCTTTCCATCATGTCCCACAAATGAGTATAAAGCTTTTGGCGTGTTCAGAAGTGAAAATTAACCTTTGTTGACACCGTTTCTATGTTTTGGAATGAGATGATCGGACTTCTGGAGGGTTCATTGACTTTAAAGGACAAAACCCAGCTGCTTTCCTTAATGTTAATGGATACACCGGGCTGATTTATTGACACGTGTGGGTACTTTGGATGTGTTAATGCAGGTCAAATTCCGGCTGAGCACTGAGGGGGAAGGTTGGTGCCTCTCAAGGATGTGCTGAGCTGCTCCCGGTGCTGCCGCGGCTCCTTCAAAGAGAGGAGAAACGCTGACCTGACTCAGCGATGGGCACATTAACTGCACCGTGTTTATTGTGTTAATGAGACCTTGTGGCAGCTGCCACTTGGGAATGAGCCAGACAAGCGCAGCAAACTGATGGTTAAATACCCCAAAACAAGGAATTCTAAGGTGTTTTCCCGTGCCTGTCTCGTGCTGGCCTTTAGAGGAATTGCTGTGTCGTCTTTTCTCCTGACAGGAGGTTGCAGCCAGGTGGGAGTTTGTCTTTTCAGTTAACAAGTGACAGAGCAGGAGGAACCAATCTCAGGTTGCTCCAGGAGAGGTTGGGTTGGATATTAGGAAAAATCTCATCTGGGCACAGGCTGTCCAGAGCAGGGGTGGAATCGCCAGGGATTTAAAGGCACTGTAGATGTGGTTTAGTGTGGATTAATGGTTGGACTCAATGATTTTAGAGGGCTTTTCCAGGCCAAATAATTCAATGAATCTGTGATCTCTTCTGTGGGGGTCTCTCCTGGTCAGCCCTTGCTGCCACGCCAGGCTCCACCTCAAGCATTCATCCAACTCCTGTTTGATCTTTGCTTTAAAACACAGAAAACCCCAAATTTGCCTGGTTTCATGCAGTGCAATTATGATACTGATGAGGAATTTGGGAACAAGCTGAATCCATGAGGCTGGATGCTGGTCCTTTGGCTCAGTTTGGTCCAATTGATAGCATTTGGAGTGGTGGAAAGGGAGGGAAGCCTCACTCAGACATTTTTCAACCCCGCCCATTTCTGAGACACCGAAATCAAGGAGTTTTGGCTCCCTGGGGGGTGGAGAGGGGTGGGAAGCAGTGGAGGCCAGGCTGCCCACCCAGGTGCCTTTGGAAGCACAATTCCTGCTGTTTAATGATAAATGCCCTTGGGCTGCTAAGGAGCTACTGATTCAGTGACTGTCCCTGTGAGGCAGAGGAATGAAGGAGCTCAATTCCACTGCTGGATCTGTTACCCCCTCACAGCAGTTCAGCCTTGCTGACCTTGTTGTAGTTGTTTATTTTTCCTTAAACGTTGGCGTGGGAATATGGGTAAGAGTCTTTTGTTGCTTTCTTGTTTGAATGGGTTTTCTTTTCAGGCCTGGCTTTTCTGTGTGGAATACTTGAAAGCTTCTATTATTTTCTTCTTGTTTTCACTTGTGTGTTTTGGGTGTTGTGCTGTGTGGAGCCAGGCTGGAGAGCTGGGGGTGTTCACCTGGAGAAGAGAGAGGTCTGGGGGTACCTCAGAGCCCCTTCCAGTGCCTGAAGGGGCTCCAGGAGAACTTTACACAAGAGCCTGGAGTGATAGGACAAGGGGAATGGCTTCTCAGTGCCAGAGGGCAGAGTCCAGTGGGATATTGGAATGAAATTCTTCCCTGTGAGGGTGGCAGGCCCTGGCACAGGTTCCCAGAGAAGCTGTGGCTGCCCCTGGATCCCTGGCAGTGTCCAGGCCAGGTTGGATGGGGCTTGGAGCAACCTGGGATAGTGGAAGGGGTTTGGAACAAGATGAGCGCTAAGATCCTTTCCAATCTAAACCATTCTGGGATTCTGTGACTTCCTCTGTTTTGTACAAATACTCTGCCCCTTTCACCCCCTATGGAAAGGCTCCTATAGCCTGGGAGCAAGGTGGAATTAACCACAGGATTAACCAATTAACCATCTGTCTGCTGGGTGTGAGCAGCTCTGCCCCTTGTCTATTACAGGGTGTCAAGCCAAATGCCCTGATAACAGCCCTGATAACAGAAACAACGATCAGCCACAGCACTTTCAGATAAAAACTCTCCAGTTGCATTTATTCTGCCTTGCAGAAAAATCCTGGCCAAAGCTGTGTCCTATTAGCCAACCTGTCTGCTGGGGATGGCACTAGGACAGGAACATCCTCCCTGCTTCCCCCTCTCCAGGTGCTTCCTTTGCTATTCATGGCTCCAGGTACCCGGGGTGCAGCCACTCTTTCGTGTAATTAAGCTCGGGTTGCAGAGCTCCCATTAATTACCGAGTCTCCTGTCTCTTGGCTTCTTGTCTGGGAGACTTGGGTGCTGGTGCCTTGTCTGGGTTTTTAGGGAAAGGGTGCTCTGTGCTGATCTTTCTTCCTCCCAGTCTTCCTGCAGGGTGAACAGGAACACTGTCAGCGGCTGTTTCCTTGCTGGGAGAGACACGGCCGGGTGGCCAGTAAGTCCAGACAGACTTCTGTCCCTCCTGTGACACCAGGGACATCAGCACCACTGCCACGCTGAATCCCCCCTGCTTTCTCCCATGCTGTCACCTCCTCCTGCCAGAATTTTTGTCCTTGGAGCTGTGTTTCCCTTCTCACTGTTGGATCTTCCCACAGGCTGCTCTGAGCTGGGGAGGGATCAGTGGAGCCAAACATCCGTCTCCACCATTCCTGCACGCTCCTGCTGACTCCAACAAACTGTGGCTGTCCCAGGTTTCCTTTTTTCCCCGCTCTTATTTCTGTCTGGTCTTGACAAAGTGGCTGTTGGTCCTTCCCTTGTCTGGCCCTGGCTCCTTGCACGGGGCCACCTCCAGCAGGGTTTGTGGCCACTGTGGCAAACACAACGTGTGGCTCCTCATCCTCCTGGCGACAAGAAAGTCATTCCCAAACCCAGCAGGGATGTCCAGATGAGCTGGGTTGTGGAAGCATCACCTTCAGCCACCTGAATTTTATGTGTAAAGGGATTTTCTTGCTAAATACACACACCCCCCTCACCCCACCTGGGGGCTTTTGAGCCACACTTTACTTTTAGAAGCGACGGGGACATCTTTGCGCTGTTGCTCCAGTTCAGACCTTATTTTTTCCCCACCTCCTTTTCCTGCGTTATGCCCAAAGCTGGTCCAGCTTTGGCAGCCCTGGGGAGCCGTGAGGCGCCTGTGAGCACCTGCAGCTCCTGCTCTGCTCCCGCAGATCGGGCACGTCGCTCTCGGCCAGCAGCGAAGGCTCCGGGCTCTTCCTCGGCCTGGCCCGGACGTCCCCGGCGCTGCCCGAGGGGGAATCGCTGTCGCCGGCTTCGAGTGGAATGTAAGAAATGTGTGGTGTCATTAAGACAATGAGTTCTGTCGCGGCAGATGGGCCGTTTCACAGCCTCACAGAAAGGTTTGGGACCAGGGGGGTAATTAACACAGCCCTGCTAACTCGGCTTCTCCGGTGTCCTACGGTGAGGCTGGATCAGCTCAGCTTGGAGTGCTCAGGGAAAAGGATATTTTGGAGCTGAGTTCCCATTCCAGCCCCAGCAGCTCCTAACAGGGACGTGACTGAATAGGTCACCCATTCCCTGCTTCCCCACACCTTGTATCCAATGTCGTTGGGTCCTGGCAGGAAAAAAAGGACATTTGGCTTTTGTGGAGCTCAAGGAGTTGGTGGGAAATGTCCAGTCAGGAGCTGAAGGGCTGCGGGCAGCAGGTTCCTCTCCACCATGTCCCCGTACCCAAAAGGGTATCAGGGGTATCTGAAGCCATTTGTGGGTGTAAATGTGTCCTTGAGGGTGAACCAGGGCTGGCTCAGGAGCAGAGACAGGGTCTAGGACTGCAGTCAGCGTTGAGCTGCAGCACCATCCGTGTTTTTTTCTGTCTCTTTCCTCCTTCCTGACAGGCAGCTTATGCTCTCCTGGCACTGGCCTGGGTGTTTGTGCTCAGCTGGGGTATGTCCAGCTGCCCCGAGCCTGTCGTGGGGAGCGTGGCCTTGCACAGGATCCCAACTCCCAGGAATCCTGTGAGGCTCCTGAGTTCTGCTCTGGGAATAATGCTGTCCCCTTGCCCTCCCAGGACCACCCCAGCAGGAAGGGGCCTGCACAGGGCAGTGAGGGCTCTCCCTCTCTGGCAGACTGTCACAATTCCTGAGTATCTCCAGCAGAGGTTTGGAGGGGAGAGGATCTGGATGTACCTCTCCAGCCTGTCGCTCCTGCTCTCCATCTTCACCAAAATCTCGGTGAGTAGCCCCTCCTTCACCTCTGTGACCAATCCAGGACTTATTCCCAGCTATCCAAAGGTTCTCTTTGGGTTCAGAACTTGTGTAGCCAAACTGGGGGAGAGCATCTACAGCAGGATGCTCCAGGAAGAAGTGGGACAAAAAGGGGGAATTTGTGGGCAGATGGTGTCTGTGGCATCCAATGAGTTCAGAGATAGATCCAGCAGTGATGGTCCTTTCCCGATGGATGTGTGGCTGTGTCAGGATTCCCAAACTTCCCTTGTAGCAGAGGCTGTGGGTGAAATGTGCTCAGAGGTTGGGGCTGGGTTTGTCTCCAATCTCTGGCAGCGATCTCCAATTTCTGGCAATCCCAAAGGACCTGGGACAGCCAGGGACTGAACTGAGAATGTGTTAATTCCTTCGGGGCTCATAGGTTTTCTGAGGAAAGGAAATCTTGCTGGCTACAAGATACTCAAGCCTGTACAGCGCCTGGAAATCAGGCACTTTTGCACTGGGATGTTCTCCCCTCGTTTTAACCTCATTCACAACTCCCTGTGTGCAGCCTCACGCTGGTAACCACGGGAAGAGTTTATCCGAGGTAAAACAGCTCAAGAGCCTGTGATACCGGGTCTAGGGCAAGCAGGAGAGAGCCTGGCACAGACAGCCCCGGGGGGCTGGAGACAGCGAGACAGAGATCAAGAGCGAACAGCTCTGAAAAGCTGGAGAGAAAACCTGCCTCAGGGAGCAGAACTGCTCTCATGGAACAGGTGGATCTGACCTGGGCTCTGCTGGGGCTAAGAGAAATGTGCTTTTGCAGGTGGCTGGCTGCAGGAAAAAGTGCTTTTGCAGCAGCTGAGGCAGGAGGGGAGCTGCTGGTGCCCACACTGAGGCGCTCAGCGCCTGTCCCTGTGTCCAGCCAGCTCCGGCGTCTCTGGATGCCCCATCGCTCCCTGCAGGGCGTTCCTGCAGCCCCAGGCCCTGGGCTGAGCTGCGGGGGGATGCTCTGGCTGTCCCTCCGAGGGATGTGGAGGATGGAGCAGCCCAAGACCGGGCTCTCCATGCACATCCCTCAGTGCTTCGAGCAAAGGGAGAGGCTGCATCCACCCGGGAATCCCTGGCTCCAGGAGAGCCCTGTCTCCCTGTCCTGAGCAGGGGCAAGGCACGGTGCTTTGGGTTTAACAGGCAGGTTGCAGGGACGTGGCAGCCCTCTCCACAACCTCAGGGCTTCCGGAGTGGCAGAGGTGGCACTGGTGGCTCTGTGGCTGCAGCTGTGCCCTGTATTTCCCCCCACAAAACCATGCCCTGTCCTGCTGGGAGGGCATTCTTCCGTATAACTAATACTCTTTGTATCCCAGTCATATATGGGGGTGAAAAAATCCTACAGCACCATTCCTGGAATCACCTTGGTAGCTTTTGGAGCCCCCGTTCAGTCTGCAAGTTTGGACAGTGACACTTGGATTAATCTCTGACTGTCCTGATATCCAGTAAACTGTTGAGACTCACTCCCCTCATGTGTCACATCTCCTCCCTGCTCCCAGCAAAGATCCAGGAGGAGCTCAAGGGACATGCTGGAGCACCTGTGTGTCTGTGGTCCCTGGTCCTGTGATCTGTGGGGTTCTCACAGGTCCCTCCTGGTGTTTAAAAGGAAAGGAATCTAGGACAGGATTTGTGCTGGGATAATTTGTTCTTGCTGGTCTGGATTTGAAGAAAGAGATCGCTGGTAGCTTGAGGCTTTCAGTCTCTTCCCAGGCATGTCCCCTCTTCTCTCACCAAACAATGTCCTACTAAACCGCGGGGACATGCTTGGTCCCTTTGTTTCCCAGCCTCTCATGGCTTTGCCCAGAAGGGATGGATGTCCTGCGAGCTCCTTCTCAGCTTGGGAGGTGGCTGTGGTGTCACCTCTTGCCTAACACCAGATGAACCTGCAGATGACCCCTGTGCTGTGCCTGCTCCAGCAGGAACCTCTGCGGTTCTCCGGGCCCTCCTCCACACAGCCTCGCGTTTGGAGCTCCCTGGGCACTCCCAAACTCCTCTCCCTGAGCCTTCCCTCAGCCGGTGCCGTCCTTTCTTTGGTCTGCTGAGCTTTCTCTGATCTCTGAGTCAGGCAGGATGCAACAGAAGAGGAATCAGGCTAATAAGGGGATTATCTTGGCATCTGGCTCCATTCACAGTAAATCCTACAGACAATGGCTGTTTCCAGCAGTGGGTTGGGATGAGTGTCTGCAGACACGCGGGGCGTTGCCAAACTGGCCCCGTGTCCCCATCCCCGCGGTGGCCCAACGGGGAGCGTGGGAGGGAGGTGTGAAACTCGGAGCAATTAGGCAGGGCTGTGTCCCCAGGGGTTTGTTGGTCCTTGCTGGGGGGCCGCCTCAAAGCCCAGGATTATCTGGGCTTTTCCTGCCTCCTCTCCCTGCAGATGTTGTGTTGGCAGATGGGTTTTTGCCCTCCCAAGCTGAGACACTGCATCGGTGCTGCTCCCTCAGCTCTTCTCTTTGGCAGTGGGGATGACAGACCCTCCTCTTCTGGAAATCTCCTTTTTGGTGGAGGTTTCCAACCTTCCACATTTCGTGGCAGGGTGCAGCAGGGCAGCCTGAAATCCTGCTGGGAGATGGTTTCCCACCCAGCCAGGAGTCACACAGGCATCCTAGCCTTGGTAAAGAGCCCCTGCAGACTCCTCTGTACCCTGGAGAACTCGTTCTACTGAGCTTCTGCCTTCACCAATTGTTAATCCCAAACTGTCTCCAAAGCCAGCTTTTATTGGGAAGGCTTTAGCGGCAGTTGGGTAAGAACAAGTTTCCAGGTGAGGTCACTGGTGGAGGCAGGGATCTCTCTGGATTATGAAGCCTGACTTCAAAGGCTTCTCCTCTCCTCTTGAGGTTGAAAGGACCTATTTTATGAATAGGTCATGCCTGGTTTTAATGAGCTTGTTTTTGTATTTGGGATGTCTTATTAATGCCTCAGTCACATGTGCTTTTATTTTTTCCCACCCTAGCAGAATTGCCAGGAAGGGGAGGTGGAGGTACCTCTGCTTCCTCATAGCAAAGGCTTCGACTCATTTGCAGACGACTGCAAAAATGATTAAGCATTGAGAAAGCCGGGAGAAGCAGTGATGAAATATCTCGTCCAGGGCTGAATTTTCCAGCTGGGCTGTAGGGAAGGGTTGCTGGAGAAGGGGGAGAAAAATCAGAGGGGAGAAAACTTCCTGGGTGGGTGGTGCTGACGTGTCAAGAGATGGATCCCTCTGAGGGACGTGAGGAGCTCTGGAAGACACCAAGGATGCTTGGTTGGCACTGTGCTAGGAAGGCTTAGACTATTTTGGGTTCCCAGTTCAGGCTGTGGTGGGAGGAGGTGGTTGAGGGCCCTTGCTTGGGGCTTTTCTGCTTCCTTTGTCCCCTTGTGGGGCTGCTCAGGGGTATCAAGCTGTGGTTGGGTTGCATTTGTAGTGGGAAAATATTTGAGGAGCCACTGCTAGAGGTCATGGCGTGGTTGCCCATGAGTTGGTTCCTCTTCAGGAGGTCATTCCAGGGCTGAATTCCTTCCTGGTGTTGACAAGGGCTCTCCCAGACGCACGGCCAATCCCAAGTGCAGCTGAGGACACGCAGTACCTCCCTTGGGAATGCCAGGCATGACTGTGGTGTAAAGCCTGGTCCAGAAGCCATGGAGGAGGCCCTGAATTAGGATCCTCAAGACCACGGTGTAAGTGCTCTTCTGGCTGCTTTGATTTGATGTAGCTGAGGTTGTGTCTAACGTTGTGGGCTTGGGTGCTGGGGAGAGGCTTTTGTGTGGTGCTGAAGCTGGATGTGTGCTCCCCTCCTGGGCTTTGGGCTGGGGGAGCCCTCCTGGGCACCTCACAGCTCTGCTCTTCCATTGCAGGGTCCTGCAGGGCCCCTCTCCATCCCCTGGATGGAGATCCCTCAGCTCTGTGTGGGAATGTGCCGGGGCAGAGCAGGAGGGCAGAGCTGGGGCCAGGAGGGTGACATGGGAACCAGCACCTTCCTAATCCCCAGAGACTGCTCCCACATGACAGGGCAAGAAGCCCAGCTGCTGGGGGAGGGTTGCTGGGAGGTGTGTGAGGAGATGTCAAATCAGAGCCGCTCTCTTGGCTGTGGGAACCCGTCACAGCTCGGGGCCAGGGTGTGGAGTCAGCTCTTCTTGCCTCTTCCTGCCCCTCCTGGCCTCATTCCCTTCCCCACACAGTTTTTGTGAAGATGCCCCAGTTGAGCTCTGGGTGGAGGTGTGGTGGTGGCACTGCCACTGTCACTGTGCCTGGCCCTGTCCTCCCGTGGTGTCACGGCTTTTGCTGAAGGAGCTCTGAGTCTCTGCTTTGTATCTCACCTCCACCAGGCTGTGACCACCCCCACGGGGGTGCAAGGACAGCTGGAGCTGCCTGCTCTGCTCCCTGCGGGCTGGGGGAAGGTGACACAGCCACCCCCTGGGACCCTGGGCTTCAGGATTGTCCTGGTGTGTGCCAGAGGGTCTCAGAAAAAGCTCCATGGAGACCTGGATGCTGCTTTCCAGAATTTAAATGGCTTACAAAAAGAGGGAGACCCTCTCTTTATATGGCAGGTGGTGATAGGACAGGGGGGAATGGTTTTAAATAAAAGAGATTTAGATTGGATACAAGGGAAAAAATCCTTCCCTGTGAGGGTGGGGAGACCCTGGCACAGATTCCCAGAGAAGCTGTGGATCCCTGGAAGTGTCCAAGATCAGGCTGGATGGGGCTTGGAGCACCCTGGGTGTCCCTGCCCATGGCATGGGGTGAATTGATGGTCCTGAAGGCCCTTTCCAACCCAAACCATTCCAGGTCTCCATGTCCTCACTGTCCCCACAGGGGTGGCTGTTTCCCTGCTGCGTCACTCCTGCAGCAGCCCTTGGGTGGTGGATGTCACCTGCCCCCTGTTTCCCGTGTTTCCTTTTGCACACAGAGACAGATCTGTACTCAGACCTGCAGTTCTGCCTGGGCTGGGACCTTTACCTGTCCACTGCCCTGTGCTGGTGGTCACGGGGCTCTACACCATTGCAGGTGGGTTCCTCAGCATCTGCTGGCCTCCAGTGTTCTCCTTCCATTGAAACACACCCCTAACTAACCCTTCTGCTTTCATTTGGTTACTGTTATTTTTGCTCCTGGGGGGTTTTTAGGGGGTTGTACCAGTGGGGTTGGTGTCCCTGCCCCATCCAGCCAGTATCTGATCAGCTCTCTGGAGCAGGAGGTGACTCAATCCACGACCTCTCCTTTGTCATTACACCTTTCTGTTCGTAGTAACTCCTCCCCCACCGCTGCTCAAGCACTTTCCCGTGTGTGTATATCCTATTTGTACCAGCAGTGATCTGGGCTTCTCCTGTTACAGGATTATTACCATGGAATCTACAACCTGAGAGCCCTTGTCGTGGCTCCTTACCCTCCCTCTGGCCCTGCCCTCAGTGCAGCCCTCTGCCCTCCCTTCCCAAAGCTTTCAGGGATGTTCCTTGGCCCTGCTTCCCTGCTGTGGGACCGGCTGGTTTTGTGCAGGGTCAGCCCATACGGTGGTTCTGTGATCCAGGGGTGATGAGGCTTTGGAGCTGGAGCTGGAAATTGTGAGTTCCTGGCTGCCAGCCCCACTCTCAGCCCCAGGGGACCCCTCCAGCCCTTTGGGTTGTTGTTTTGGCTGGGACATTCCCTCCCCTGGTAGTGCCAGTGGAGACACAGCAGTGAACCCTCCCTCCTTATCTTATCCCAGCCATCCAAAGGGGAAACAATTCAAAATGTATCCACAACACGGTGGATTTTGCAAGGCTTTGGTTTCAGGCGAATCCCAGCTCGGGTTTTTCCTGCCCACAAGGGCTGTTGTGCTGTGAGGCACCTCGGTGTGAGCTCAGCCAGGTGCGATCCTTGCGTCACCCTGATCCCGGGAACATCCCTCCAAATCCCAGGCATGGCTGGGCATGGTGCAGCCCTGACTGCCCTGGATGTGATTTAGTGACTGGCGGTTTGATTTTTGACCCACTTTTTAAAATTCTGCCACTTTACCATGCTTTTGCTGGTGTGTTGAGTGATGGATTCTGGCTGGGGTTTGCAGCGGGTCCACAGGGAGAGCTTGGGATGGAAAGGGACAAGCTCTGGGTGGCCAAAGGGGACCCTGCTAAGCATCAGGTGCTGGAAAAATAAAACTGTAGGGCTGGGAGGAGAGCTGAGGGGTGCTCTAAGGGGGGACTGATCTCACCTTCATCCCATCACTCCCTAAATCCCAATGTCCTGCACGTGATCTGGTGTCCTCCTGACTGTGTGGAGCTGTGGGGCTGCATCTCTCCCTTCCAGCCATCCCTTGGCTCCCCTTCCAAGCCCCTGGTGAGGCTGCAGCCCCTGTGGCTCTGGGCTGCCCCTGCCACCCCATCTGTGAGGCTGCTGTCCCCCCCTTGCCACCAGACCCTCCGAGGAGCTGCTCCCCCTTCCCGCTGCAGCTCCCCCACCACGGCGTCAGCAGCACGAGGCTGGTGACAGGCATGGCCCTGCAAGCTTGGCTGTTTTATTGGGATTTTCTGACTGCTCCAAGCCCAAATCCAGCTGTGCTCCCAGCACTTTGTCCCGTGCAGGGGGGCTGGCAGCTGTCACCTGCACGGACACACTGCAGACACCCATCCTGGTCGTGGGTGTCATCGTGCTGGCTGTGAAAGGTGAGAGCTGGGGCAGCACAGATCCATTCAGAGGGATCCTCCTCCCCCAGCAGGGTGGCCTTGGAGATAAATATTCAGTCTGAGCAATCTGGTGGCCAAGATGCCCAGCAGGACCCCGGTGTGTAGCAATCACCTTAATAAAATCTGTGGTCCCCCCCTGTGTCCCCTCTGCCCCTGTGTGCCATCCCACCAGGGCAGATGCCATGAAACGTCCCCCTGGTGCTCCAGGTGGGGCTGTCCCCTGCCCTGGTGACATTCCTGTGGACACCACTGCTCCACAAGTTTGTGTCTCGCGCTGAGACTGATCAAGGGTTTGGCAGCAAAGCAGAATTCCCAGTTCTGCTCCGGGAGTTTTGGTGGGATCTCCACAGAGGATCCCAGAGCCCAGGGACGTGCCTGGAACAAAGCACAGCTGCAGGGGTGGGATGTGGATCCTGGTGCCCTGCTCCAGGTTGGAGTGAGGCTCATTCCCAGCCCTTCCTGAGCCCCCAGCACTGTTGTGTCTCCCCTTTTTCAGCCTCAGAGCATCCTTGGGGGGCCGAGAGCTTTTGTCAGCCCGGCTCTGCCGTCGGGGCTCTTGGCCCCGAGGAGCAGGAAGCAAAAAGTCAGGTCCCAGCTTCAAAGGCAGGTGTTTAACTAGAGAGGATGGTTTCTAGAGGCTCTCCTGAGATGATTTCCTGGGGGAGGCCGTGCAGGCAGGCAGGAAAGGCTCTGACCCAGAGCTGTGGAGACCAGACCCAGCCCAGTCCTGTGGCTGCTGCCCTGTGCCAAAGCAGAGCCCTGGACTCAGCAAGGTATATTTACAAAAGATGAAAGGACAGAGACCTTCTGGGGAAGGGGCAATAGCACTTAAGTACCCCAACAGCAGCACAGTGCTGCTCCAGGCAGAGCAGGACTTTGCCTGTCAGGGCACTAGCCACAGCCTGAGCATTGGACAGTGCCTGGATGTTGGGAATGGGCGTTTGGAGCTGTCCTTGGCCGTGGGGCTCTCTGAGGATTGTCTCTGCCAGCTGCAGCTGTGCAGAGGAGCCAGAGGAGGAGGGCAGGTAGGCAAAGCCTGGAAAATCCCCTCGGGGAGCTGCAGAGCCCGGCTTGTTTTGGCTTTGCTGCCTGCGAACGTGGCGCGGTGTTTGCGGGGAGGTGAGGGTGCCTGGCAGAGGGAACCATCCAGGGGAGCCAAAAGACAAGCTGCTGGTTGCACAGGTTTTTCCTCAGGTCCCAGGAGACCTCAGGACCTGGAGGTGGGTGTGCCCCAAGGGTGCTCGGTTTGCTCCAGCTCCTGTCAGGCTCAGCTAATAAAGGACACTCAGTAGAATCCCAGAATGGATTGGGTTGGAAGGGACCTTAAATCTCATCTTGTTCCACTCCCTACCGTGGCAGGGACACCTCCACTATCCCAGGCTGCTCCAAGCACCATCCAACCTGGCCTTGGACATTTCCAGGGATCCAGGGGCAGCCACAGCTTCTCTGGGCAAGCTGGTCTGGTGTCTCCCCACCTTCACAGGGAACAATTCCTTCCCAATATCCCATCTAACCCTGCCCTCTGGCAGTTTAAAATCCCTTTGCTGAACAGAGACCTTGGTGATGGCTCTGCCCAGCTCCGGCATCACAGATGAGACAGACTGGTCCATCCCACCCCCAGCTGCCATTCACCACGAGCATTTAATCCCAGCAGAGCCCACGGGCTGCACCCCAGCTCCTGCCAGCTGAGCTCCTGCTGCCTGCAGGGTTTTTTCCCCGCTCTTCCTCCTCGGCAGGCGTGGGTGCCGTGACTTGCTGGAGAACAGCTTTGGGAAGGGAGCAGGTCCGCACCCCCAGGCACAAATCTCTGCTTTCAGCACTCGGCCTCAGCCTCTGGAGAGCCTTTGTTGGTGCCCAACTCCCATGCAAAGCTTGGGAGTAGCCGGCGCCTGGATAAACCAAGCGCTGGAGCGCGGCCAGGGCTGCTTGCACAAGAGCAGGAGGAGTTCCCAAATGCTGACTCCCTGTGAGACACGGGAGGAGGGACTGAAAGGGGGGATGTTGGTGGGTGATGCCCCTTTGCCAGCTCCCCGAAACCTCAGGTCAGGGGGATGATCTGGGATGGGGACAGGCCCGTGGGCTGGTCATGGAAACGGCAGGGCTGCAGGGAGAGCGCTGTCCTCAGGCAGGAGGGGACAGTGGGAGGGGATGAATGCTTGGAAATTGGGATTTGATGGTGATTCCCAGTGCCTGATGTCAGAGGGATCTGGCACTCGGTCTAGAGACAGCAGCACTCGTGGGCATGAGCCTGTGGGAGGGAGACTGCTCAGGAGCTCATTCCCACCTCATCCTGCTGCCCTGCAGGGGACAGAGCGGAGGGTCAGGACTGCAGGGATGGAAAGGGGACAGCAGGAATCCACCAAGGGATGCTCGTGGCTCTTGCTTTGTCTCTTCCCTCCGTGAAGCCTCTGGAGCCTCCTCTCCTGCCCCACGCATCAGCAGCTGCCGTGGGTTTGGGGGTGCCAATGCCCCTCCCTGCTCATCTCCCCAGGCTGCTGCTGGGTGGCCCTGGGCTGCGGGGGGAGCAGGGTGGGTGCCTCCCATCCCTCCCTCCACAGAGTGATGCCTCTGGCTCCAAAATTCTCCTGCTGGAGGTACCGGGGGAGCTGCGAGGAGGGCTCATCCCGTGCCCCCCAGGAGCAGGGAGGCAGTGGGGAGCCCGGGCAGAGCCCAAGGCTGGCTGGCAGCGCTGCAGGAGGAGCACGGGGCAGCTGCCAAGGGCTCAGGGGCTCGCTTGCCAGGGCTTGTTCATGGCACATATTCCTTGTCAGGGCTCAGGCTCAGACCCCGGGTCCCATTCCCTAGGAAAAATGCAGTGAAAAGGGGCTTCATTTCTTATTTTTCTTTTACTGGTTGCTGGAGGTTTGGGATGGGGGTGCTGGGGAAATTCTTGGGGGGGAGTAGAAAATATTTGGCTGGACATTTGTGCCAAGGCACCTTGAGCTGCAGTTTATTGAGTCCAAGGCCACCCAAACTTGCATTTTAATAGTCTTAGGCGAGGTTCTCCTGCCGTGGGACCACGGAGCTTTAATGAACAGGTTGCTTTTTTACAGTACAAGGTTAAAAGAGGTGTGTCCCTTGAGGAGTCTTTGTGCCAGGACACGGGTCACCCTCCGCAGGGAGGGCAGACTGCAGTGGGACCTGCTGTGCAAAACGGTAACAGAAGAGTCTCTTAAATAACCAGAAGAAAACGCGATCAGGGACGATCCCTCCCTTTCCAGGCAGCACTCTGGGGTAGGGATCTGGCTGGGTTTTGCCAGCTGACCCCACAGACCGCTGGGTTTGGCTCCACTCCAACGACACTTTCCAGCTTCTAACGAGGCCGGAGGTTACCCCAGCCTGGAAGAGGCCTGTTTAAAGGCTGTGCCATCCAAGATTGTTCCCAACACCACCTGTCACCTGCCCAGGCACCTCATCCGAGACCCGGGCTCTGGAGATGTGCCCCGGACAGGGATGACTTTTGGGCTGTCCCTCACGACCTCGTGGCACTGGTGCACCGACCAGGTCAGTGTAAACAAGAACCCCCTGCCCCAAGGAACGTGGTGGTGCCTGGGCTCCACCAGCTCTGCAAGGCCACCGTCACCAGCCCCTACTGCTCCTTCTGGCCCGTGGTCTCGGGGGGCTGCTTTTTGGAGTCCACAGAAGCACCCTGGGC
Organism: Hylia prasina; assembly: GCA_013397195.1. NCBI lineage: Eukaryota > Metazoa > Chordata > Aves > Passeriformes > Sylviidae > Hylia > Hylia prasina. The sequence continues at coordinate 268,190 of VYXD01016589.1, read as the reverse complement.
CCCCGCAACCTTGTTCTTGAGGTGCTTGGACTGGGACAGTTTGGAGACGGGGATGCCCAGGGGTGTCCTCATCTCCTCGGTCGGCTTCTGGCTCTCGGGCACGGAGGTGAAGCGTCTGCCCGACGCCCTGGGCTTGTCTGGGGGCAGGGGGCCGGGCGCCGTGGGCTTGCCGGGGCTGAAGGCTTTGCTCTGCCAGTAGGGCTGGCTGCCTGCAATGGTCTTTTTGGGTTCTGCTGCCTCCCCTCTGTACTTGGTGGCCCCGAGGGGTTTCTCGTGCGTCGGGGAGCAGGAGATCTCCTTGCCCGGCTCTCTGCCCACAGGGGTCCTGGGCCGGTAGCGGTAGATGTGCGCGGCCTGTTGGGGAAAGAGCAGAGGCAGGGGTGAGCTCTGGCTGTTGGGAGGGTGCTGTTCCCTCTCCAAGGCCACCTCTTCACCAGGTGTCCTCATGGACAAATCTCCCTGTCCCTTGCCTGAATTCAGTGGCAGCTCAAAACTGCCTCAAATGTTGACCACGGCTGCTGGTCTGATCCCTGACTCTGGCACCAAACACTCCAACGCTCCCAGCAGCCACTTCCCAAGCAGCCCTGGCAGCCTGGAGGCTGTCCCGAGCCAAGTCCCTCCTGCCTGGAAATCCAGGACAAGGCATCTCAACACCTTGTCTCCAGCAGCAGCCTGAACACCCAGTTTAATCATCTCATCCCTGGTGCCAGCCCTGGAGAGCATTCAGTCACCCAGACCCAACCTGTGGGATTAGGTGACTGCCAGGCCCAGATGAAAGGACGGAGGGCTGGGGGAGGAGGTGGGATCAGGAGACAGCAGCGAGCTGCAACACCACTGCGGGGGTGGCTCTCATTAGCTCTCATTAGCTCATTAGCTGGGTTGAGACACACGTTTGGGTCGGGTCTGAGCACCGTGAATCTTAACTCTGCACTGGGTAAGGCCGTCACACATGGCTGTGGTCACCAGATGTTTATCTCCCCTCTGGGTGTGCCCACACCATGATCTGGAGGTGCAATTGCACCTGTGCAGAGGCACCGGGGGAGGTGCTGAGCCAAGGTGCTGATGGCAGGAGGAGCTGGGGCCAGGGGGTGCAGAGCTGGCTGTGCCAACCTGCCCTGCCTCTGCCGTGACCCTCACCGTGCTGCTGCCGGCACCTGCTCGATTGCCAGGCAGTCCCAGTGTCCCAAAGGCCTCCCTGGCCCTGGAGCTGACACCTCCTGCTTTGGCCAGGAGGGTTGTGTTAAAGCAGTTTAGCTTAGGTAGTCCGAGATTGATTTAATTAGGTGCTTAAAATCAGTGTTAAGGTCTGAGATGGCTTCAGGTGAGAAGGATCAAGGATGATTTAGCTTTTCTCCCCCGTGAGCTCATCATGTGCCCGAGCTGGGTGGTGGCTCCTGTGGCTCCTGACATGCTCTGGCTCTTGGGAAGGAGTTAAACCATGGCTTTCCCAAATATCCCACCCCAGGAACTGCCACCCTGTCCCTCCTGCCCACCAGCAGAATGAGGCAGCGCTGGATCAGGAGAGCCTGAATCCTGCGGGGTGCTGAGCACTTCCCTGGAAGCCTTTGGAGAGACTCTGAGCTCTTTGAAGCCAGCAGTTCCAATGGATGCTGCCTATTTAAGAGGGATTGCCTCAAAGCCCGAGGAGTGGCTGTGGATGGACACGGCTTGGCCAGAGCTTTGAGGTGTGATGGTTTGAGAGGAGCTGTGGGAGGAGGAGGCTGGACTCGGTTTCCATGTCACTGTGGGCACTCTTTGGGGAGGAGGTTGGATAGAAGGGGCGAGAGGGGTGGGATGGTGGTGGGGAATGGTTGCTCCTGGCTGGAGGATGTGCTGCTGTGGTTGCACTGGGCTTTTTTTGGTGCTGTGGTGTAACCCCAACCCATTACTTCTGTGGAGAGAAACCCCTATGTGGGCTGGGTGCATTTCTACACTGCATTTGGACGGCTCCAGCACTCGGGATGCAGTTTGGCAAGGAAGAGGCTGATGTGGAAGAGATGTTGGTGCTGCTCAGCTCTCCTGCCTGGCTCTCCACAGGTCATCATCCAGTGGTCCCTCTGCTAAAAACCTGAGCCACGCCAAGGCCGGCTCCATCCTGGCCAGCTGCCTGGAGGTGCTGCCCCTGTTCCTCATCATCGTGGCAGGGATGCTCAGCAGGGCCCTGTACCCAGGTAAGGGCCCCCCATGTGGCCGTGGAACTGCTGGGGTGGGGATTTGCCCTGTCACTGAGGGGGGGCTTGTCTGGAAACCTCTGCTCTGCACTGACCTGGGGGCTCTGCAGGTGGGAGAGGGACAGGAGAGGACCCAGGTGTCCCTGGTGCTCTTCTGGAGCCTGCTGTGCATCCAGGTATGAATGGGGTTGTGTGGGTAGGGAAGGTGATTTCCAGAGAGAAACTGTGAGAGGAATTGGTTTCCATGACATGGAAAACATGATGTTTGCCCTGAGTGAGCCTCCACCTGTGTTTTGGGCTATGCTGGGCAGTGGGCCAGCACCTAAGAAACGTGTACCCTGAAAAAAAAAATCATATTTGGGAGAATTGATGATGATTTCTGTCAGATTTCGGTTTTCAAGAGGTTAATCACGGGTTGCTTCAATTTATTATTTTTACACATGGGAGAAACTCTTCCCTGAACCTCTCCACTGAGTGCTGGCATTCCTAACCCTGATGCTGTGCTAATTATTTGCCTCTCATCAAAGGGCCAGAACAAGTTACTGCAGGAACACCAGCGTACCCACCCGTCCCCAGCAAGGTGGCACCAGGGACCTGGGCCACAGAGCATCAAAGACCTCGATGCTCCTTGCCCTGCAGGGATCAGGGGTATTTGATGTGCAAGGATTAAAGCTCTGAGCTCCCTGTCACTGGCTGGGAAGGGAGAAGCAAGTGGACTCTGGGATAGTAAATTTAATTCCCTGTAAATACAGATTAGATGCTCAGCTGGGGTAACCTCAGGCAGTTTCAGTGATTTCAGCTGCTGGTTTGGCCCTGGGGGTTTGAATGCCCCAAAAACAGCGGGCGGGGAGCCGTGAGAAGCCAGAACGCTTGGCAGGGGTGCAAGAGGTTGCACAGCTTGGGTGGAAATCGGGGGATGACAGTGTCACCACCCCTGGGTGGGATGGTGCTGTGACCTCGTGCTCCCGGCGGTGGGATCCTGGCATGTTCCCCAGGGAACTGCAGCTGGGTGCTGGTCCTGTGCGGTGACAAGGTCTGGCGTCACCCCTGGATCAGCCACAAAGCTGCTGACTGTGGCACTCGCCCACAGAGGCTGCTGTCCCTGTTTCTCCGCTGTCTTTCTCTGCCTAATTATGTGTCCGAGCGCTTTCCCTTTGATGCTAATTGCCCTGGCAAGGCGCTGGAAAACAAGCCTGAGAAGGACACGCCTGCACGCACAGTCTGTCCCCAGCTGGGTGTGATGCTGCTGGGCTGGGGATGGAGCTCAGCCAGTCCCAGCACATCTGTACAGCTGTGCCACCTCCTGGCCTCCACCCCCAGCCCAGCGCTGTGGGATAATCTTGAATTACCAAACCCCTCTCCTTTAACAGCCACCCCCACTGCTGGACACCAGGAGCTGTGGCACGGCCACCACGTCTTTGGTCAGCTCTTGGGTGACCGTGGCCACGTGCAGGGTGCTCTTCTCCTACACGGGCAGTGTGATCTCAGCATCTGGGGCAACACCAAAGGATCGGGATCACACCAAAGCTCAGGATGATACCACACCTCGGTCGAGCTGACAGGGTCAGCTCCAGGCTTGCAAACCTTTGCTGGGTGGAGGAACACAAGGTCATGGCAGAACGTCCTACCTGGGCGGCGCTGCTGGGGTAGGAGCTGTTGCCATCCAGGATGATGCGGGGCAGCATAGGCCTGATCTCCACGGCGTTGCTCCTCCTCCTCTTCGTCACGTCCTCCAGGCGCAGGTGCTTCAGGGAGGGGAGGCTGCCCAGGGGGCTGATGAAGGTGCCCCGGCTGATGTGAGGGTCGCTGAGCTTCCTCTGCACGGGCAGGATCTCCCCGTTGTGGGTGACGTCCGAGTTGGTTCTCCGGAGGGGCCCATAGCGATCCCTCACCTCAAAGTACTCGTCCGAGATGGAGGAGGCGTTGGAGCGGCGATAGCTGTGGTCGGCAGAGCTGCTGGAGTAGCTCTCCTGGTCACTGAGGGTGATGTACTCCTCCTCCTCCTCCTCCTCCTCTTGTCCCAGCCCGTTGTGGGTGCAGGGAGGCCCTTTGTCCTCCTGTGGAGCCGCCGCTGGCCGGTCGGGCTGGACGTGGCAGAGCTCCGTGGAAGCTCGGGTGGGTTTCTCCTCCCGCTCCTGCTTCCCACCCGTGTGGTCGGCCGGCGGCGGCCGTGTGTCACCCTCCAGGCCACTGCTGCTGTCACAGGACGCCACGACTTTGGTCATGAGGACACCGACAGGGACGGTCCTTGGCTTTGGAACTGGAGGCTTGACATCCTCCTCCTGTGGCTTCAAATGGTGGCCCAGCGGCGAAGAGGCAAATGTCCCCACTTGCCTCGTTGCCCAGCTGATGCCTTCGATGGGGGCTGCAGGAGCTTCCACGGGGGGCTGTGGGATCTGTCTGTGGCTGGGGGACAGCAGAGGAGGCTCCTGGTCTGAGTTCTTCCTGGCCTCCATCTCCCTGTTCTTCAGCATCTGCCGGTGCTGGGCGCTGGCCTGGGAGACGTCGCAGACTTTGATGCGGTTCATCTGCGACAGCTTCACGTTCTTCACCTTGGGGTCAATGATGTTGATGTAGCCCAAGACTTCGCTCCCAGGCTCGGGGTCAGGCTCCACCCAGGTGGGCAGGTAGTCAAACATGTTGGCTTTCTCCAGGTTCAGGAGGCCGGGGTGGATGAGCAGGGAGAGGTCGGCCACGTCGCCGTGCCGCTCTGCCCCCTGGCCCTCGGGAGGTGCTTTGCCTTTGTTGTCGCTCTTCTGGTTTTTGTCCTGGTTCTCGGATGAGGTCTTGCTGATCTGGTCGGCGCTCTTGGCCTTCACCAGGGCGTATTTGGGGTTTATCAGCTTCTTCACCACGGCGTTGGCAGGAGTCACCGGCACCACGGAGGGCAGCGTTACGGGCTCGGGTTCGGGCTCTTCGCCCACGGAGATGGACTTGAGGCTCACCCCCTTGGACATGAGGTAGAGCTCCTGGAACTGCTTGTCAAACGCCTCCACCACCTGCCCAGAGAGGACCGTGATGACGTTTCGGTCCGTCCTCGCCGCGGACCAGGTGAAGCTGGAACAGAAACACATTGGAGACTCCCTGAGCACTCGCTGGTAAATAACACCTCTCCCCAGCCCTGGCCTTCCCCAGGGACTGATGGTGCCAGCAGGGACGTGATCTCACTGTAAACATTAATAATGATAACAATAATGATGGGATGGATGAAACAGCTCCCATCCCAAATTAGAGTGAAAGATTCAAGTCTTGAGCACAGTGGGACTTGAAGTTAAAATGAAAGGTATTTGCGGTTGGTCAGTTTTTCACTTTGGTGGTGTCCCCATCTCAGTCTGGGTTAGCTAAGAAAAGAGACTGATAAGTGGATGTGTTATTTGTTATGGCCAGAAAGGAGGAAATGTTTCAGCTCCATGTTTATAAAACTTCAGGTCTTTTAGACCTGAAACCTGATCAGGGCAGGTCCATTTCTACCTAAGTAAGGAACGGTTTTCCTTTGAACAAACTGAAATATACTTTGTGTAGGAAACTGACTGGAAAAGGCGAGGTTGGTGTGAGGGCTGGGCCTGGCTGTGGTTTGGGGCTTTGGTCCTGCCTTGTGCTCATCAGCACAGAAACACTTGGTGTGACCCATCACCTCCAAGAAGGGTGGGTGTCCTAGACCCAGTGGTGTAGGGAGTAGTGGGAAACCCTTGGGCCCACTCCAGATCTCCTTGGAAAATCATCTCCTGTGGAAACCTGCCACGATGCTACAATCTCCCAGTTCAGGAGGAGGAGAGCAAGTCTGGCACGGGGTCCTTGGACCACATGGGTTCGCTCTGATCCTTTGACCAGCACCTCCGTGGGGTGGCCAAGAGGAGATGTCACTGATTTACCTGTAGGAGCCACACATGGCTCGATCCCCGTCCACAAACATGAACTTCTGGGCCAAAACCCCCTTGAACTTGGTGGCCGAACGGGTGAAGAACTCGGTCCCTCCGGTGCTGCGGACGCGCAGGTTCTGCAGAGCAGAGGCAGAGGCGTGAGCGGGGGCAAAGAGCTGCTCTGAAACCATCACCCACCTCCAAGAACACCCCTCTGGGTGCTCCACAGCCCCTCTAGGGAGTGGGAAGCTTCTTCCTGGCCGGCTCAGAGGAGGCCACAGCGATGGAGAGATACAAGAACTCGCCCAAGGCCCCGCAGTGACCCGAGGGCTCGGCTTGGAGAGTTTCCTGCTCTGCCCGTGTGCCAGGCTGTGTTTGCCATCTCCTGAACTCGGTGTCCCTGGTGCTGCTGCCAAGCTCCCCAGCTCCTGCAATCTATGCAAATGCCCCCATGGCAGAGGAGGTTCCACAGAACCTCCTGCTCCCAGCGGGAGATCTGCAGGGGGTTTTAGGGGCGGGTGGTGACAGGCAAATGTCATCCAGGACAGCCCACGTGGACCTGCTGGCAGTGGGTTTGTCCTCCCCCATGCTCCCCCTTTGCTGTGCTCCTAAATTTGGGCATCTAGTCCTGCTTTGAGGGGCTGGTGGGAAATCAGGCAGTGGGGAAACATCTTTTCACCCTCGGGAAACGAAACCTGGTGACGTGGGAGCAGGTCCCTGGAATGGAGTGGGGTGGAACTCCCATCACAGGCAAGCCAGTGATGCAGGGGCAGCCCTGGCTCTGTGAAAATGGTTGGGGTTTTTTATCCCCAGTCTGGCTCCTGTCTCTGGTGCGTGGAGGGCACTGGCACATTCCACAGCAGAGCAGATAGCATCTCCCAAGGCAAATGGGCTCCTTTTGGGTGGGGAGAAAATATTTTCTTGAGAAAGCACCTGCATTCCTCCTGTTCCTGCTGGGATGTTGGTAATGCAGTTGCAAAAGGCTCTGTGTCATCACTGGGTCATGCCCTCCATGGCTGCTTTATTGTGTGTTTTGGGTTTTTTTAAAAAAGAAAAGCATCAAAAATATTTGTCTTCCCCTCCTCCAGCCTTTCTCATCTGCTTCCCTGAGCTCTCCTCTCTCCCTGGAGACCATGACCAGGCACAGTCCTAAGCCCAGGTGCACCCCTAGTCCTTGTTCCCCCATGCCTGGCAGGAAAATTCAGTGCAGATGATGTGAAAGCAACAGCTTTCCTCACCGTGTTTCCAGGGAAATTCCACACACTGAACAGAGAGGGTTCGGGGGGGAACTTTTCATGAATTTCATGTTTTTCATACCATTTTCCTTTTTGCCTGCAGTGGCTGGGGTTGGATCTGGCGCTGAGCATCCTAATTTTTGTCAGTGCGCTGCCCTGAGGGGGCTGGGAACTGGCTGGGGTGGCAATTCCCATCCCTGCCCCGCGTTATCCCTGCACGTGTGGCTGCTGAGAGCAGCGACACCCACGGCTTCACCCACTCAGAACCCAAACTCAAGCGGCAGCCCTGGGTTTTTCTCCGGGAGCAGCTGCTCCCTTTTCCTCCTGGCCTATCCCTGCGGTTAAACTCTGCTCCTTTAATCCCCGCCGAGGCAGCGGGACGGCCGAGGAGCCGGGCTGGGTGAATCATTCCCCCGGAGCCGGCTGCTGATTGCCAAGCCCCGAGATAACGACGGGGGACCTTTCGTTAACATCTCCCGGCTTAAAGAAGCGGCTCCCGGACTCTGCCCTACTTTCCTCACCTCCTCCTGCATCCCGTGCCAGCGAACCGGCTTGCAACGTGCGGCAAATCCCAACTTCCAGGCATTTGCCGAGCTCTGCAGATGTTCTCCTGCTTTTCCAGTCCTGCCACCGGGCTGCTAATGCAGGAAAACACCGGAGTGCGTCAGCGCTGGCTTTTCTGGTCTGGAAGAGGCAGCAGCCTGCGGGATCCCAGACTCTCCAGGGAGTTTGGACGCAGGTAAAAGCTCGGCTGCTTTAATCGTTGGGAGCAGCAATTAAGCCAGGGCGGCAGAGTGTGGGGCTCGGCCAGCTCCCCACACGGGGGTCCCTGAGCCGGTCCCACCTGGCGGCAGCCAGGTGTGAGGGCGGTGTGGCTCCTACGTGTTCCTGCTCCGGCAGGGGCTGGCGCTCAGCCTAAGCAGATCTGGGGAGCGTGCCCGGGCACGGGCCCCGCCGGAGGGCATTTGGCAGCGTCGGGAGCAGCAACATCGATTTCCTGCCAAGCAACA
>VYXD01016589.1:222330-243372 GCA_013397195.1 Hylia prasina | reverse complement strand
CCCCCTGTCCCCTCTGTGGGGTGACCACCCCTGTCCCCGCTGTGGGGTGACCATCCCCCTCCAGCCATCCCCCATGGGCCCTGGTTTTGCTGGGAGCTTTCTGGGGTGTTGGGGGCAGAAAATCCCTGGGAGGGTTTGGGACAGGCTTTGGGGTGGGGAAATGGGGGCTGCAGGGAACCAAAACCACAGTGAAGGAGCACCTGCGTGAATGGAGGGACAGGATCACCTTGGCAGTGCTGGAAAAGGAACAGCCACACTCGAGGGCAACACCCAAACACATTTTACTGGCCCTAAATAAAAAATAATATTAAAAAAGCGTCACAATTTGCAGCTATGAACAGCACCTGCAGGATGGAATCCCCCTGGATCAGCCTTCCCTGGTACCCTGAGTCCTGGGATTCCTCTGGAGTTATGGATCCTGGTTGTGTCCTGGCTGCCTGCAGCCCTGCCTGGAGCTGGGGCTTTGCTTACAGGATTTGGAGAGGAGCCAAGGTTTGGGGTTTGGGCTCACTCCCTCTGTTGCTGTCATCCCACTGGGTTGTGGCTCTGGAAAGGTTTTTCTGGCCGTGTTGAACTCTCCTCAGTCCCTCCCCGGGGAGCAGCACTGCCAGTCCCATCCCTGGGCTGGGCTCAGGGAAAAGGGGAGCCACAGCTGAGGTGTCACCTGGCCAGGACCAGACGCCATCCTGGGCACAAAGGGACACGTGAGAGGGCAGAGGCAGCTCCGGTGAGTGGGGACAAAGGGGGCCGGGTCCTGCCCGGTCACGGGCACGTGGTGACGGTCACTTGTGGACGGGGTGGACGTGGCTCCGGGGGAAGAGCCCCACGCGGCCGCAGACCTTCCCCTGCCACCAGCTGGGGTGGGGACAGCCCAGGACCTCAATGATGTCCCCACGGAGGAAGGGCAGCTGGGAGCTCTCCTGGGCTGAGAAGTCGGACTGGGCTTGCACGAACCGGGGTCTCCTCACCTGCAGGGGAGCCGAGGGCAGGGGTTGGCAGGAGGGAGAGGGGTGCCCATCTGCCGTCCCCCCCAGTGGGCAGCACTGCCTGGGTCCCCAGGGTGACGGGGACACTGTGCCACCACGGGATGAGCCTTGGGTTGCCTGCTTTGAAGAGACAGAAGCCAGAAAAGGGAAGAGTGGAGTGCAGGGGAACAGGGCATAGGGACTCCCTGTTCTTGCTGCTGGGACACCCAAGGTGGGTGTCCAGGGGACCCTTGGAGGCAGCTGGCACCCTCTCCCTCCCAGGTCCTTCCCAACTCCCAAAGTCCAGTTTTGCCACCTCCACAGCCACTGCCCCAGGGCTTGGCTTTGCTGGAGTTTGGCTGGGCCCTGTCCTGACCTGGCTGGGCTCTGCCACCTGCCCTGGGCATCACCCCTGGCCCGAGGGACAGTGATGTGTGCCCTGCCCTGCCCTGCCCTGCTGAGCTGCTCCACGAGCTCTTCCTCCCTGCAGCACTGCCTGTCTCAGGCTGCTGCTCCTCACCCCCTTGAGCCAAAGGAAAAATGCCAACCAGGAATGTCCCTGTCCCCCTCTGCAGGGACACTGAGCCTCCAGGGGGCTCACGCAAGGGTTTGGGACCCATGGCCCCGTCCATGGTGGTACCTCCTGGGTGTGGTCCTCGTCCCACAGGAAAATCTGCTGCTCTTTGGAGATCGTGGTCGTCCTGTAGAAATCCACCAGCTTGTTGAGGGAGTTGAACCTTTCCTCCCAGAGGAAATATTTGCCGTTCCTCTCCCTGAGCACCTTGAAGTGCTGGACGTGCTTCCCGTAGCTGCAGAAGGAGGATGGATGTCACCCTGTCACCCCGGGGACAATCCGGGCAGCATCCCCTGAGGTGGGTAAAGCCTGGGGGTGCTGGCAAGGTCGGGGTGAGCCCGTGGGTCTCACTGCACCCTTCCTGTGGTGACAATGACACCGGGGTCATTCCTGGCGCTGCCACAACTCACCCCACAGGCAGCCGAAGCTCGGTGCCCGGCCCTGGCACAGCGAGGGCTCAGGGATGGCAGCGTGACAGCCACCTGGAGGGCGGGTGGCTTTGTCCGGGGCCACATCTGAGGCAGAGGCGTGGTGCGAGCCGCGGGTCCCGGCACACGCCAGGAGGCTGCGGAGGCCGGGATGACGCTCCTGGGGACCCCCGCGCTGCAGGAGGACGGGGCGGGCAGGATTTCCCTTGCTGTCACCACACAGGGTGAAATGCCCGCGCTGCAGGAGGACGGGGCGGGCAGGATTTCCCTTGCTGTCACCACACAGGGTGAGATGCCCGCGCTGCAGGGCCCCGGCGCTGCCCCCGGGCAGGGGCAGGGCCCGGTGACGCCCGGCAGAGCACGGCTCCCTTTCATTAGGGGCAAGAAGCTCCCCCGAAACGTTCAATTAGGGATTAAAAATGTGAGAAAGCGCTCGGCCGGCCTGGGGCCGCCCCCTGCTCCGCAGGCTGGGGCAGGGAAGGGGTGAGATGCCCGGGGGCAGGCTCTGCTCGTTGTACAGCCGGCGCCGAAGCCCTGGGGATGCTGCAGCCCTTCATCCCTTCATCCCTGGGGATGCTCCGGGCTTTGTTCCCCCGGGCTGGCCCCGTCAAACCCCACGGGGTTGTGTTTAGGGCTGTCCCTGCGAGGGACCCCGAGCGAGGCAGCGGCGCAGGGAGCAGGAGCAGCGGGGACGGAGAGGAAGGAGGGGAAGGTGCCGTGCGAGGCCGTGCTGGACGTGTCGGGGACGCGGCCCCGCGGCCCCTCCGAGGTGGCCAGGACAGCGCAGGATGCTCCGCCCTTGCCCAGCACACACGAGGGTGGCCCGGTGCCTCTGTCCCCAAAGCGGGGGCTGCATTCCCCTTCCCCTCCTGCCGCGTGTCCCGAAGGCACTCACTTGACGGAGAGGGAGAACTCTCCCGGGGCGCTCTCGCTGTCGCGGATCAGGAAGGCTCCCCGGTGATTGCGCTGGAGCAGCCGCTCCTCTGCCCGGTGCCGGGAGATCCTGCCCGCGTACCACCTGCGAGGGGCACCGGGGGCACCGGGCTGAGCCACGCGGGCACCCCGGGGGCTGCAGGCACCGGGACTCCCGGTGCCGCCGGGAGCGGGGTCTCCGTCGGGCTCCTCGCAGCGCTGGGACCCTCCCCCGGCAGTTCCTCCCTTTCCTCCCCCTCCTGCTCCATCCCGGCATTTTCGGGGGGCATTTTCGGGGTGCTGTGGGCGCAGCGACAGCCGCGACCGCATCCTGTCACCTGCCCCCGCTTTGCTGCCTGTCCCCTCCCCCGCGTCCCCCGGCCCCTCGTGGGAACAGCCCTGCCAGGGGTGGAGCAGAAAACCCTCGGTGCCAGGATAAACAAACCCCTCCCGCCTGCAGCACCAGCGTCCCCGCGTCCCACCCCTGCCAAGGCTGTGCCCGGGTATTTCAGGTCCCCGGGCCGTGAAGATTCTCTGCTGCTGTAAAAACAGAACGATCAGCCAGGGAGTTTAGCACAGAGGCAGCCCTGCAGGTGCTGCATGGAGGAGGCCGTGTCTCGCCCATCCCGGGTGTTATCCCAAGCTGGAGAAGCAGCGGGATGTGCCCCGGGCTGCCCCGAGCCCACGCGTTCGCTCTGGCATTTAAATGTGATTTACCAGGGGCTAAGGATGCATAAAACACAGGTTCAATCAGCGATGGATTAGGCTGGGCTTTAATAACGCCGTAATAGGATTGTGTTTAATGCAGTCGTAATCCCATAACGCTTCGTTGTTCCCCAATTATCATTTATTTAGCGGCAGCTCGGTGTGAGGGCTGGATTTTTGGGGGCACGTGGGTGTGCTGCTGCCTCCTGTCCCCTCGGGCACTGGCAGGCAGACCCCATCTCTGTGACTCAGTTTCCCCACGTGTGGGACCGTCCTGGCTCGTGGCAGACCTTTGGGAATTGGGATTGTTGCCTGGCTGGTGGGATGGTACTTACGGGTGTGGCTTGACCCTGATGTAGTTTTTGGGGACAAAGCCCTCGCAGCCGAACAGCTCAGCCTTGTACCAGTTCTGGTCGTCTTCCATGTTGAGGATCTGAGGTGGGAGAGGAGCAGGGGGGTGTCAGCCTGGCTGCCATCCCCTGGGAGAGAGGCTGAGTGGGGCCCCGTTGCTGCTCCAGACCCCACAACACCCACCAACCCTCCCTTGGGGAAGAAGAAGCTCTGGCAGTGCTGGCACACTCCGAGGAGTTTGGGGTCACAGAGCTGGAAAGGGCCTGGTGTTGTCCCAAACCCCTGCCCAGGGAAGAGGGTGAAATCTGCCCCTGGAGCAGCCAGGACATGAGCCAGGCCCTGCGTCCCCGGGACGGTGGCAGTGGGTGCTGACACCACTTCCGTGTGACAACATTTTCCAGCCTCCCACGCAGGGCCCCGGGGCCGGCACAGCTGTGAAAACAGGATCCGAAACCCCGGCCCTGGGCACGGGGAAAACACGCGGCTTTGGGGCTCGGGTTCCAGCCGGGCTGTGCCCCCGCCCTCCCCGGGGGGCTGCAGGGTGCCAGGGCTCCGGGAGGATGGGCAGGGAGGGGGTCCCTCACTGCCATCGCAGGGCTGCTGCCCCCAGGGATGTTCTGAGCCCACCCCAATGCCCGGGTGGGTGTTTGGGCACCTGCTGCCTGCTGCCGGATCCCTCTGACCTCCGGTGCCCCCCCGGACAGGGAAAACGGGTCCCAGCCCCGAGGGGCTGCCACAGAGCACGGCTGGTGGCACCGAGAGCCAGGGAGGCCCCACGCCGTGTCCCAGCTGGGGTTGTCCTTCTCTGAAGTTGTGCCTGGTGGCACAGGCAAGCAGGGAATGCTACTCCACACTCCCAAATCCTCGAGGTTGGCTCCTTGTACCCCACAGAAAGCCCCAGAAGCGTTAAAGTCAGGGACAAAGAAAGCACCGGTGTCACCATGTCACTCTGTCCCCTCAAAGCAACAGCATCCAACAACACACCCTCCTAGACGGTGACCCCTGTCCCCTGTACCTTCAGGGTGTCCCCTTTCCGGAAGGGCAGCTCGTCCTTCTCCGTGGCCTGGAAGCTGTACAGGGCCACCGACTCCATCGGGGCTCTGCCGGGGCTGCCTGGGGCTCGCAGCCCGCGGCGCGGCGGAGGGCAGGAAACCTCGCTGATGTCAGCGCTGCCGGGGCACCACGCGGGCCCTGCCGCGGCCACAGCTGCCCAGATGTGCGGCGGAGGCGGGGGGAGCCGTGCCAGCCCAGCCCTGCGCCAAAGGACGGCAGAAGGAGTCGGCGTTTCCTCCGCGGTGAGCGGCGGGCAGCGGCCGGGGTTTGGGTGGAAAGGGGACGGTGATGGGCTGGGCACGGGTTGAGGATTTTGGGAAGGGTAACGCCGGGTTTTGGGTTCGGAGGGCAGTGCTGATGGGGGAGTCTCTGGCTGAGCCGCCAAAAGGGGGCTTGGTGGGACTGGCTGTTCCAGGAGCAAGAAAATCGCGGCGGGTGGGAAGGGCAGAGGCGGAGGGAGGTGGGTGGGTGCTCACACCTGGTTTCCCTGGAATTCAGAGCGAGCACCGCGAGGCTCAGCTCCGAACAGGGAACAGCGAGCTTTCAGCACAGCTGATGGTGGCTCCTCGGGCCGCGGCCCCTCGAGGGGGGTTGATTTTTTCCCAGCTTTCTTCTGCAGGGCTTAGGGAATAAAAATCCATTTTAGACTAAAACTGAGCACTAAAACTCCCTGCTGCTCCCGTGGGCGTCAGGCACCGAGTCTGCAGGGCTCGCAGGCTGGGTGTCATTCCCGCTGGGAAGGTCTCTGGAGCTGTTCAGCCTTCCTGTGTGTGGGCCGGGGCATGGAAAATCCACCAGGCACTGCCTCGCTCTGCCACGAGGAATTAAACCAGGGACAGCTGCAGCGCAGTCCCTGCCCATGGATTTGGGCATTTTCCAGCGAGGAGCAGGATGCTGCTGCCATCTGCCCGGGGTGGGATGAGCCACGGTGCCTGTAGGGCCACTGTGGGAACATGAGCTCGGTGATTTGCCTCTCCCAAACTTTATTCCCATTTTCTGACAGCATCCGGAAAGCAAAGGTCCTCCAACACCCCACTGAGGCCACTCCCAGGCTCCCAGTGTCTGTGGGAAGCGCAGAGGGACGTGCAGAGGGTGTCCCCACACCCAGCCAGGCACAGTCCCCAGTGGGTCTCCTGGGACGTGCCAGGGGCACGGAGATGCTGGGAAGGTCAGACCGTGGGAAGAGGCTCCGAATGTGCTCGGCTGTCACATGGAGGATTCAGCAACTCCCCACGTCCCAGAGAGGCCCAGGGGATGGGAATGCAGCAGGAAATCATCTCGGGATGAGCTTCCTCTGCCCCTCAGCAGCCTTGGGGAGGATGGAGCTGGATGTTCCCTGGGGAAAGCAGCCCAGCAGAGCCGCTGTGGCCAAGGGCCTGGTCCTGTCCCTGCTCCATCAGCCCAACCTGGACGCTGCAGAGGCCACTCCAGGCTGTCCCCACAGGGCAGGGAGGTGTCTGGGCACTGGAAGGGGTTGGTGTGGGAGGAGGCTGCAGCCCAGGAGTGGGTTATTGGGGTGACAATCAGCTGTGACGGGGGGGACACCAGGAGCAGTTTGGGGGTTTGGCTTCCTGGGGCAGCAGGGAGGCCTTGGGGGCACCTTGGGGTGTCCGGGCTGGAGCCACACGTGGTCCCGCAGTGCCGGGGGGGGCACAGGACTGTGGGGTGACAGAGGGTCCCCAGGCTCAGGATAGGAGCAGGATGGGATCCTGCCAGCAGATGGCAGCAGTGCCCCAGGGGACGATGGGGACACTGGGGACACTGGGGACAGCGCCACCTGTCCCTCCACCCCTGCTCTGTTGAGGCAGGCAGCCCCTTTGACACCTCTGTCACCTCCTGCACCACAAGCCCTCCCCGACCCCCTTCCCTCGCTGTCCCGGCCGCGCTCCCCGCGCAGGCTCCAGGTCCCTCCTGCCCGCTGGTGGCCCGCTGGTGGCCCGCTGGTGGCCCGCTGGTGGCCCGCTGTCCCTGGGTACACGCGGTCACTGCGGGGGTGACAGCAGCACCTGCACGCCAGGAGAGGCTGGGCTGGGGCCAGAGAAGTCCGCGGCCCCTTTTCTGGGATGGAAGCCAAACGCTGCAGCGTTCAGCTGCTCCCCGGGCGCCCCATCCCAAGCCCCGTGCCAGGCAGGGTGGGATCCTGGGGGTCTGTCCCCTTACTCCTGTGCCCTGCATGTCCCCGGTGTTCAGAGGGACACGGGAGGTGCCACACGGTTGCTGTTGTGAGCTTTGGAGTTAGGTACTGAGCTCAGCTCAGCCTGCAAGGAGATCCCCGGGGATCCAGCGGATCACCCGAGGGCACAGAACAGTGGGAGCCCACCCTGCCCTGGGTATGGCCACCAGCCCACGCTGCCTCTCCCTGCAAGCAGGGGAGTTCCGTGACCCTGGGGACAGCCAGAGGAAGGTGCCAAGGCTCTGGCATTGCCCTTTCCAGGCTGCAGGGCCATTCCAGGCGCTGGGAGCCGCCTGGAGCTCCTGCTGACTCCCGCCTTGCCCAATCTGCCCAGCCCTTGTTTCATCAACATCCTGTGTTTACCTGGCTGCAAAGTCCCCGCGCGGGAGGGGAGGAAGAGGAGGGAGGGGAGCCTCTTCCCCTTCCTCTGCGGCCTGGGGAGTTGTTATGGACACCCCTCTGGCCTCAGTGACCCCCTTGCTCTGCCCCTGGGAGAGGAGGGGGTGTCTCAAGCCTGGCTTTGCCCCCCGAGGGGTTTTAGGCTGGGTCTGGATGATGCAGGGCTGGGCAAGGCGAGCCGGCTCGTTGCAGCTCCAGGGCTTTTCTCCCCGAGCAGGCAGAGGGATGGATGCTGCCCCAGGACACAGCAGCGTGCTGGGGGGCTGGGAATGCAGCACAGCCCTGGGCTGCAGGATGGGGGATGTGGGTAAATCCTGGAGGGTAAAGGCTGTAGCTGCCCGGGCATGGGATCAGCCCTCCGTGGGGATCCGGATGTCTGTCGAGGAAACGGGAGCCCCACTGAGGCCCCGTGCAGAGAGGAAGAGACATCCTGGGCTAGAAAATGCCGTGTCAGGGTCCCCAGATGGGATCTCAGTGTCAGCACCTTCCCCCAGAGCAGAGGCCACGTCGGTGACTCCTGAGTGTTAGAGCCTGTGTGTAACCCAAACCTCAGCCCACACTGAGGAACCTGTGTCACCATTTACACCCTGGTGCAGCTGAGGACAGAGCATCAGACCCCTCTGCACCTCACCCTATCCCCCAGGACCTGCAGGAAAACATTTACAGGAGGAGCAGGCACAGAGACGAGTGGCCACTCAGGGTCCAGCGTGGCCAGGAAAGGCTCCTTGAGGTGCTGGTGGTCTCCAGGTGTGGAGCTGCATCTCCTCAGGGTCAGCGTGGGTGCTTGGGGCTGGTACTGGGGTTCTGGGCTGTAAATCAGAGCTTGCCTGTGATGTAGGTGTGTTAGGAAGACTGTGCTCTCATGGGACAAGCCTGAGGGCAGGGGGCTGGGACCTCACTTTCTGCTTTTGGCCCCAAAAGTGGATCTGGAAAATGGACTGGAAGTCATGAAGCCTCGGGTGAGGAGTTCAATCCCAAACCTACACGAAAGGATCACTGACGGGGTCATCCCGAACAGCCTCTTCAGGAGGGACACAGCCTTGGATGGTGGCTGGGATTGGCCTCCTGGGAAAGAGCCAAACCCTGTTTTGGTGAGGAGGGAGAGCCCAGACAGAGCAGCCTGAGGGGAACAAAGCACGGGGGCTTCCTGGCAGCTCCCAGGACTCAGCTTGGGGCTGCTGGATGAGGTCACTGTCAGTGCCTGGCTCTGGGCACGGCTGGGATGGGGGCTCAGGCCAGGATCCTTCACAGAGGTGTGAACCATTAACGAGTTAATCATCAGGGCCAGCACAGCTGGAGGTTATTTGCCTCCCTGGGCTCTATAAAAGGATGTGGAGGACACATCTTGGGGTTGGGCTGATGAGAAGGGAGCGTTCTCTCTTGTGGCTGTGTCTTGGAGCTGCTCCTGAGATCCTGCTCTTCCCTGGGAGGCACCAAGAGCACAAGGTGAGCACAAGGTCCCTCTGTACGGTGGCTGTGTCTTCCCTGGTGTGACCTGGAGGGGATGGAGCTGTCCAGACCCACCTGGAGCAGGTACTCAGCATCCAGCTGGCAGCAGATCTCACTGTGGCTGTGGTGTCCTTCTCCTTGGCCCTGTCCTGGGGCATTGCTGTGGTCACTGCTGTGGTCACTGACACACCTGGGGGTAACTCTGGGACCTGCTGGGTGCCCTCGTGCACATCAGGCTCTGCTCTAAGCTGTGGGAGGAATGTTTCCTGCTGAATCCTGCTGTGGAAAGCTCTGATGGCGACTCCTGGGATGAGCAACTCTGTCTGGCCTCCAATCTTCACCCTTGGTGCTGGGCTGCTTGCCTGGCCTATGGAGAGGGCGAGGTCCCCACGCTATAATTTCCTCCCTAGGCTGGTGCTGCAGCATGGATGGGAGTGGGGAATGCTCTGCCGGCTCCTGTGGGTCCTCAGAAGCCATTCCCAGACAGCTGAAGCTGGAAAACCCCCCCTGTGCTGCATTCTGTCAGCACAGAGGGTCACGCCACCGCTTTGATTCGCACGGGAGACAAATGAAAAGGGTCCCTTTAACTGGAAGTTCCAAAGAAAGCGGGCAGGAGGCGTGGGATTTGGGTGTGGAGGCTGTTTGCTGCCGGTGTTTGCCGTGGGGGGAGGCTCCTCGCCCTCGGCAGGGGCTGGTGGAGTCACCACCCATGGGCAGGGGACTCCCGCCGGGCTTGTCTGAGGGGAACCGGGGAATTTGGTCACATCCAGGCGCAGCGCCGGGGCCTGAACGGATTCCAAGAATCTCCCCCTCAACAGGAGCAGCTGTTATTTTTCTAGGAATTAAAAAGAAAATCCCACCGCAGAAAGCCTGTGCGGCGTGCGTAGGTGAGGGGACCGTGCTGTCACCGTGTTTGTCACCGCCGTGACTCACCCGGGGAGGGGGGCTGCGATCCCCGGGAACAAACAAACACAAAAATAAATCGGCAGAAATTGTGAATGATCGCTGGCCGCCGGTGACTGAGCCCTCCGCCGGGGTAGTCAAATTTCGGTTCCTGCTCAGGGCTGGCTGGTTAACAAAGAAGTTATTAATAACCAATTAAGCCACGGCTCACGTCACGCCTTCCTCTGGAAGTGTGGCAAGAGCGGCCCTGGTTCCTCCTGGGGCTCCGTACCCACCCTGCTGCCTTGGGGGGACATCTGGGGACATGCCCAGGTGACACCTCCCAGGGCAGTGCGGGACCGCCAGCACCGAGGTGACCTGAGCGTGGCGCGTTTGGCTGAGCTGCTGGTGGGACAGAGAACGGCGTGTGGCAGGGATTTGGGCAGTGCCAGGGCAGGTGGTGACAGCCGTGGGGACACGGAGGGAGGAGGAGGCTCCCGAGGCTGGGGATGTGCGCGGTGCCACATCCCGGGAGCGCCGGATGCGCCGCGAAGCCCCGGAGAATCCGGGCACTGTGCTGCTCCTGAAACCGCCTATTCAGGGCACGGACGGCAGCACAAGAGGGAGGAAGCGGAGGGAAGATGGAGCACTGAAGGCCTCTGTGTGTGGCCGGACGGATGCAGGTGCAGCTGCGGATTCCCCGGATGCTCCACGCTGCCCTTTCCTGCGGGGGATGCACTCGGGAGTCCCCCCGGAGTCCCCAGCGCTGCTGTCACTCTGATTTATTCCTCTTGCCACACCGGCCAGTGCTGCCTTTTTCCCCCCCACCCCTGTAGTTCTGTGTGGATTCTCTCAAGTCTCACCCAGGGTTGTTGGGCTGTCCCTCGTGGCTCTGACCTCTCTCCTCAGCCCAGTATCTGCAGGAAATGTTGAGTAATTAAGTAGCTGTGAGAACTCTGCCCAGCCTGTCACCAGCTGGGGCTGAAATGAGCCTCAGAAAATGGGAGAATCCACACCAGTGGCTTTGCCTGTCCCAACCCACACCAGTGCTGCTGCACTCGCTGCCCTTTGGAAAACCAAGCTGAAAAAAGCTGCTGCTTTGGTGGCAGAGCCCTCTCAGGTTGCTTTTCCTAAGTGGTGATTTTTTCCTGTGCAAGGCAAGAGGAAAAACTGAGTGCAGATTTCTTAGGAAGCCACAATAAAACTGATGAATTCCTCCCAAGGGCTGTGCTGGGTTGTGATTTCTGACACATCAGCTGTGGCAATCCAGGGCAATTTCACTGAAGCCTCTCCAGATATCTGTGTGTAAATGAGAGCAGGATCTGGCCTGTGTTAAAGGAACACTGCCCAGGGGTTTTCTCCAAGATGTGTGTTCTTGCTTTCTGCTCTCTTAGCAAATGCAGCACTCCTAGGAGGCAATTCTGCAACTCAAATAGGAAGCTGAGGCACTGCTTTCTCTTGAAGTGCTCCTGTAGAGCTGGAAACAGCATTTGCTTCAATGGAAGAGTTTGAGATCCCCAGGAAAATGGGGATCTGAGCCCCCTCCCTGTGAAGCTGATGGCAAAGGAACAGCGTTGCTCTGACAGGGCTCATGATGTAAGGCACTAACATTAGCACAGGTAATAAAACCCTCCCCACGTAGGTGTGCTTGGCACAAGAGGCAGTAGCAAGCAAAGCATTTGGCAAAATCCTGTAAAATATCTGCTTCTACACCGTGTTCCTTTCAGCATCTGAAATGCGGATTTGTTATCTCCCTTCCTTCTCTGTCTTCCTCTCTCAGGCTGAAAGAGGAACAGGGGTTGGGTTTTGCTGGGGGGCTGATGGTCACTACAGGCCGAGCTGCTGGTGAGGTGGCAGCAGGACACAGCGCCGTGTTATGTCCCTTTGTCACATTAATGTTACATGGTGACGTCCTGCCGTGCTGGAGAAATGGCCTGGCTGGTCCTCCCTGCTGCAGAAACTGGGATTTCGGTGCCATTTCGTGTCAGGGAGGGTTAGGCTGGATGTTAGGAAAAGGTTCTTCCCCGGAGGGTGCTGGGCACTGCCCAGGGAATGGTCACAGCCCCAAGGCTGCCAGAGCTCCAGCGGCATTTGGAAAACGCTCTGGGGACAGGGTGGAGTTGTTGGGGTGGGGCAGGAATTGGATCAATGATCCTTGTGTGTCCCAGCTCCACGATTCTGCCTCTGGCACTGCCTGGGGGCTGGAGGCACCACGGGGCACAGGATGCCTTGGAAGGGCTCAGATGAGCAACAGGGGCCAGAGTTTGATGGTGGGCAAGCTCCAGCTCCAAGGGAGGGGACATTGTGCAGGGTGGGCTGGCTGGAGGAGCTCGGGGAGCAACAGGAACAGTCTGCAGTGGGCATCAAAGGACTGGGATCACTTGTGGGAGACCCTCAAAAGCAGCGTGGGAAGGGGCTACAGCCCCTCTCCAGTGTGGGCCACCAGTGTCTTCTCCCCACTGGAAACCAGATTAGCACCAATTCCATATCCCAACCTGATACCTGCTTGCTGCTCCCTCAGCTGGGATCAGGAATGCAGCCTCCAGTGGTTTGCAGCTGTGCTGTTCTTGGC
Organism: Hylia prasina; assembly: GCA_013397195.1. Taxonomy (NCBI): domain Eukaryota; kingdom Metazoa; phylum Chordata; class Aves; order Passeriformes; family Sylviidae; genus Hylia; species Hylia prasina. The sequence continues at coordinate 230,909 of VYXD01016589.1, read as the reverse complement.
TCCCCGGGGCAGAGACAGTTCAGTAAATCATTTTAGCATATGTTTAAACCTCCCTGAGCACCCCTGGGTGCAGAAGGCTTAGGGAAAGTGCCACGTGTCTGCAAGGCTCAGGGGAGGCTTTAGGCTTGAGGGTGGAAAACGTGCCAGTCCATGGAGAGTCTGGGGAAAGGAGCTTCACGGGGATGGAGCTTTTGGGAGAAGCCCAGGAGAGCTGAGGAAAACAACACGTGGGTGCTGCTCTCGGCCTCTGCTCTCAGAGATGATAAACACAAAAGTCTGGAGCCAATGTGTGGGAAGATAAGAACATCCATCCTGCTCAAAACCAGGTGTCCAGTCCAAAATCTGAGCCCTGGCGGTGTTTACAGCAAATGTTTGAGGATAATGGGAGTAGATAATTGGAGAAGAACTTTTCACTGAGGTGTGTAGTGATAGGAGAAGGGGGAATGGCCTTAAACTGGAGGAGGGCAGGGTTAGATTAGGTATTAGGAATTCTTCCCTGTGGGGGTGGGGAGGCCGTGGACCCCTGGAAGTGTCCAGGCTGGATGGGGCTTGGGGCAGCCTGGGATAGTGGAAGGTGTCCTTGCCCATGGCAGGGGGGTGGAGTTGGATGATCTCTAAGGTCCCTTCCAACCCAAACAAGTCTATATGATTCGCTGATGAGAGGATTAAGTGAGTGAGCAGACAGAATTCCAAGCTGTGTTCTCCTTGGATTCAGTAATTCTGGGCGCCTCCCAAACTGGAGCCCTGTTTGCAAGATGCATCTTGAAAGAGGCACCCTGAGTGACAGCATCTCCAGCTCCCTGCCTTCCCCCAGGCTCTGATCTCAGAGCAAAACAAGAGGTCCTGCCCTGCCTGGAGGGAAAACACTGGAGTCTCACGTTTCTCTCTCAAGTGCAAGCTGGAAAAGCTGATGCAGACACGCTCTGGAACGTGCCCGTAATGAAGAGCAAGGCACAGGGTGCTGGTGTGGAAGTGCCTGTCAGTTCTCATTTAAGGGTCACTTGGTGGCTTCTTGGAGGAAATGGCCTGCACAGCCCAGCCCTTCCTCCCCAAGTGCTGGAGATCCTGCTGAGTGCAAAGAACTTCTCAGCTGAAGCTGCCACAAACCCTTCTTCCAGCCCACTGGTGACACATGTGGGGTTTTCATGACATCAGGCATTTGGGGCTTCTTTAGTTTTCACCCTCCTGGACTGGATTATTCAGCTGATGTTTCACCAAAAGCAGCTTTCAGTGCTGCTAAAATCTGTTGTGGTTGTGCGTGGTTTGCACCCCATGCCCCTCCCAAAATGCTCTGAGTGACGTGGGAGCATCTTGAGGGACAGAGGAAACCTGCTGTCTGTAGCAACTTGCTCTGCAGTTATTTTTGATTGAGGTTATTGTGGTTTGTGCCCCAGAAAAGATGGGGCTGTGCACAGCCAGTTCCCAGCAGTGGTGGTGTTCGCCTCTCACCTTCTCCTGTCAGAGATGTTTGATTTGTAAAAATCAGAAGGCAGCCCTTCAAAGACCCCTCTGACTTCCTCTCGTGTTCGCAGCATCAGGGAGCGATCCTGTATTTCTCCATCTCAGTCCATAAGAATGTGGAAGCTCGTAGGAGTATTAATTACAGCCAATTATAACCTGCTTGACTGGCTGAGGTGCTCAGCTGGCTCCTGAGACCTGCTGTTGTTGAAGAGGAGCGTTTTCCTTCCACCAGGTTTTTGAGGAGCTCAGAGCAGGGCTGATCCACGGAGCAGCTTGGCTGGGTAGTGTTAGGACTGAACACGTTCTGGAGGAATTCTTGCCTGCAGTGCTGTGCAGTTTGTTTGCTTTGTGGAGTCCTGATGGCTTGTCATGAATCTCTTCCAGCCCAGCTGGTGAATTTTTTTAATCTGCTTGTTTATCACACGGGGACCATGTATTTACAGCTCTGCAGTGCTGTTTAAGGTTTTTTACAGAGTCCCTGGGAAGCCCTATTGAGGATGAGATGGGGCAGCAGGGACAAGTTTGGATTCACAACTGTGCATGCAGATATGAAAGTTTCAACTGGCTCTGTGAGCCTGGGAATGGAGGAAGTTGCTTGCAGAAGTGGGAATCAGAAACCCAGAAATGGGGCCAGCTAATTAAGCGACTGGCTGGATGCTGTGCAAACACAAACCAAACAGACAGCTCTCAGTTTTCATCTGTCAAGGGGGAAAGCTACCAGCTTGTCAGTGATGGGCATCCAGCTGTAATCCAGGGATGTGGCAGCACTGTTCCAGCCTCTCCGTTTAAAAGACGCAAAATACCCGCAGCTTCCAGGACTTGCTGTGCTTTGGGGGGGCCACACCTTTGGTGTCTGAGGGCAAGGCTCTGCAATCTGAGCTAAAACTGGCTGTGGCTGTGCAGCTCAGCTCCCAGGGTTGGTGCTGAGGTGGCTTTCAGGCATTGGATGCTCTGGGAGCAGAGCACACGTGAAGGAAGCTCCAGTTGTCCCGATGATGCCCCAAATCTCTCTGAGCACCATGCTGCGGTGTGAATAATGCTGATTTCAGTGTGGGAACCCCTGATTCTACCCAGGTAAGGGGTGGATGAATTGCTGCATCTGATTCCTGTGGGGAAGGTGATGCTTTCTGGGGGTTTTGTGCTTAAAAATGGAACTCCTTGTGCTGGACCATGTCCTCTGCCAGCAGTGGCCACAGGCTGGGTGACTGGTTGTAGGTACACATCACTCCCCCTTCTACAGGTGTATAAAGCTTTTGCCACCCTTTCCATCCAGGACCAGCCAAAATCCCTGTCCCAGCAAGAGGAGGAGGAGACCCAAATCCCAGAGGATTCTGTGTAACTCCTGGCACGTTCCTCAGAGCAAAGCCCACAGGGCGTTTTCCCTCAAGGTTGGAAACAGCTGGGAGGACTGAAGATAATCCCTGGCCATGTGAGTGAGGTCCTTGTGCAACTGCACAGGTCATCCTGCAGTATGGAAGTTATTATGGAGCCTCTATCAGTCTGAGGATGGGCCTGGGGCAAAAGGGAGGGTGTGACTCTCCGGGTGACATTCTTTGGGTGGCTGCTGGAATGAGGAGGAGGAGGAGGAGGAATTCTGATGGGTGACGTTGTCCATCAGCTCCATGCTGGCAGGAAGTCCTCTTGTTGTGACAAGGAGGAAGTCAAGAGGGATAGAACAAACTGTACCAAGCAAAAGGCAATGCCTGTCCTCCAGCAGGAGCTTACAGGCTCTGCCTTGGTGACTTGCTATGGGGAGCCAGATGGTAACAATAAATGAGCCTGACTTTGCTGGGCCTGAGTCTGCCACTCCAAACTGTGCAGATGGTCCTAATGGGTGAATGCTCCCTGCCTGGAAACAAGCAGCAGACACAGGCTCTTGAGGTCAGCTGTGTTCCCTGCGTCCTATAAACCCAGAAAAACACCTCCTCAGCAGTCAGCGTGGCCTTGCATGGCCCTGTCCTCTCTTTTCTGCTGATGTGGGTGCTGATCTGAGCCTCTGGTGAGCTGGTTCTGGGAGCTCAACTGGCTGAGAAGCAACACTCCCCCCCAAAAAGTGATTAATCTTCACCACAGGTGGTATAAGCTGGTGCTGGTGGCAAGGAGGGAATGGGAAGGGGTGGTGGAGGAAGGGCAGGAACCACAACAGCCTGACTTAGGTCAATTAAAACTTGTGGAATTTCACCCCCAGGCTTCAGTGGGATTTAATGTAAGCAGCACAGTAGCCTTGGCTTCTTGCTGTGGCATGGGAGAAACTGCACCTCCGGAGCAGTAAGGAGAAAGGAATGAGGGAAGGTGCCCACAGATGAGAACAGCTCCAGCTTCTAAAGAAACACAACACTTGGTAATTACTAGAACTAAGCACATTCAAACGTCACTGCCTCTTGCACTGTCAGAGCACATTCATTTTGAGAAAATCAGAATGTGCTGGGCTTGCATTCTCCCTTCTCTTTTCATGAATCTGCCAACGTGTTCAGAAAAGGTCTGGTTTGAATACCCATATTAGAGGTGTATTAATTTTGAACTTGTCAAAAGGAATATTTGCATTGGAAACTGTTCCACAAGTTTGTCTGCATCATGAAGGGAACGAACCCCCTCCTGCTGGCTCTGTTCTGATTAGCTTGGGCTGTTTCCAGCTGAACTCAGGCACAGGCAAACTGGGCTCTACTCTCCCTCATTCCCATCCTTCTGCTTTGCTCCCTTATTTAAAGAAGCCAGGCTAAATATGATGGGAGCTAAACTCTTATTTTGGTTCTCCTCGCTTTGTAGACAAACCCTGAAGTGTGGTAGGGCTGCAGACCCCGTGGATCCGCGTGTCTAATTGAAGCAGACAAGACTGTAACTCAGACTTTGCATATTTCAATGAAATATTCATGAATCCAGGAGAGAATAACCCGGGGTGAACATCAAGTTGTATAATCTGAGTGTATTCTCTATAACTGTCAGCAACATGCAGACAGCTCAGAAAATTCCGGGGAGGGTCTGTGCTTGTTGAGAAACATCTCGCTGCTTTGGCTCTAAGGACAATGATGATTGTGTTTGCCCAGACTATTTAATTAGCAGATTTCCCAAATTGGGCTCTTAGGGACTGAAGTCCCCATTTGCCCCATGTGGAAGCATGTGGCTTCCCGGGAAGGCCGGGAAGCTCCAGCTGCCGCCGGAGCGGAGGGTGCCCAACCTCCTGAGACACGAGGCAGTTCCTCACTTGGCTATTTAATCCAGACTGAAGCGCTGAGCATTAAGCACACCTTCATTAGATGATGCCCGTCTCTATTTCTGCATTGATTCCTCTGAAGACCTGCAGGTTAGGAGTGGGAAGGAAAATCAGTAATGGAGCGAAATGCCTGTGATTTAGAGATCGGATTGCACGCAGCCAGGGCCATGCATCAGGATAATGAGATTCAGCCTTGTTTGCTTACAAGCACTGGAGACAGAAGCAGAAAATGTGATCCACCAAGCCAGCTCTCAGGAAATGAGGAACAATAGAGTGAGGAAATCAAATTTCAAATGGCAGGGATATATTTATCGAGTTTTCCTTGGGATTTTTGCAGAGCTTTGGGGCGTTCTCTGCGCAGTGTTTTTTCGGGCAGCCGACATATGGCTGGAGGATTAGATCACTGCAAAGCACCGTTGTTTGTGACCTATTTGTTAATGCGGGGCTGGGGTCAGCGACAAGAGACAAATGCACTTGTCATTGTTGGGGGCTTTTCCAGTGCTGCTCCTGTTGTCCCTCGCACTGTGGCCAGACATTTGGAACAAACTCATTAGCTAATTAGTGGTGTGCTCAGCCCCACGTGGGTGATATTCCCATTATGGCTGTGGAGCAGGCCCTCCTGGGGCTCCCTGGCAGCTGCTCTTCCCTAGGTTAGTGTGAAGGGCAGCTGGGGGAGGATGTGCCTTCCTCATCTTCTCTGGGAGAGCCTCCTGCATTCCAGACATCCCACTCCTTATCCTCCTGCTCCTTATCCTCCTGCTCCTTGCCTTGCAACAGTCCCTCTACTCCCACTCGCTGGATCCACTGCCACCAGCTCCTCTCTGGTGACCAGTGGTAGGACCTGAGGGCACAGCATGAAGCTTACGGAAGTTTAGGTTATCAGGAAAAGGTTCTTCACCCAGAGGGTGGCAGGGCACTGAACAGGCTCCCCAAGGAATGGTCATGGCCCCAAGGCTGCCAAAGCTCCAGGAGAGTTTGGAAAATGCTCTCAGGCACAGGAGGGGATTCATAGACTCACAGAACCTTTTGGGTTGGAAGGGATCTCAAAACCCCTCCAGTTCCATCCCTGCCATGGGCAGGGACACCTTCCACTACCCCAGGTTGCTCCAAGCCTGTCCAACCTGGCCTTGGACACTTCCAGGGATGGAGCAGCCACAGCTTCTCTGGGCAACCTGGTCTAGTGAAAGGTGTCCCTGATCCTTGGTGTTGTCCTGGGCAGGACCACGAGTGGGATTTGATGCTCCTTGTGAGTCCCTCCCACATCCCGAGGACATCCTGGGAGTCTGTGAGCTGCCTTCTCCATGTGCATTGCTCTGCTGGTTATCAGGGTGGTGCCAGAGCTCCCAGTGCCCAACTCAGACTGCAAACCATGGCCTTGGACTCTGGTTCTGCCAACGCAGCTGAAATGCTGTGGGCTGGGAAGGAGCAGAGATGGCTCGGGTCAATATCCAGGTACAGCCTGCTCCAAAGAGGGATGGGGCAGGGCTGCAGTGGGAAGTGTTCTTCACCAGCTCCTGGGTTTAAAATCACAGGACTAACGCAGTGACCTCCTGTTGCTAACAGGAAACAAGAGGTGTAAATCCACTGCCACGAGTCCTCCTGGTGTGGAGGGAACATCCCTGTGCAGCTTGGGCAAAACTCTGCTGGCTGGTGCAGCTCTACCACTCATGTACCTGCCCAGGGTAGCAGGAACACTGCAATTTAAGGCATTAACAAGAATATAATAATCAAAAAATAAGTGATTTTACTTGGCTGGTTTGTTTTACTCTCACTGAGGGGCTTGATCTGGTTGATAGAAAACAGTTTTTTTGGTGGAAGTGTGCCAGCTGCAGGAGGTTTTTTCTGGGTTTGCTGATTTGCACACTTAATGATGTAGGCAGACACCTGGGATGGAGCTGGGAATGGAGAGGAAGCTGCCTCCTGCTCTGGAGAGCTGTCTGCCCAGATCTGGAAGGAACACAGGCAGGAGAGAAGGCAGCAGGAACAATCCTGTTCTTCCCATTTCATTTTAACCAAGAGCTTTCTTCTCCTCCTTTAGAGCTGTCAGCACCTGATCATTAGGATTAATGAACGTGCACAGAAACATTGGGTTTCCATCATTGCTGTTTTCTTGCACAGAAGAAAAGGGGGAAGTATTCTTTCAGCTCCTGCTGATACCATCACATGTGTGCTGATCCCTTATTTTTTTCACCCAGAATTTAATCCTGCCTAGCTCAAGGTTAACAGCTAAGCCAGAATCACAGTTGCTGCAGAAGATTCGGAGCTTCCCGGCTCCCAGATGGTGTTCAAGGCATTGGAATGTGCAGCATTTCTAAACAAGTTGCTTCTAATGCAGCTCACTCTGTGTTTCACTGCAGTCCCCGTTCTTCTGTATTTAAACCCCAGATCTGTGGCAGATTTGAGAGTGGCTCCATGGGAGGAAGGGCTGGGCTGTAAGTGGTGGATGCTCCATCCCTGGAAGCTTCCAAGGCCAGGTTGGACAGGTCTTGGAGCAACCTGGGATAGTGGGAGGTGTCCCTGCCCCTCGCAGGGTTTGGAAGGAGATGATTTTTAAGGTCCCTTCCAAAACCATTCCAGGATTTGCAGCGCTCAGCCTGACCTTCCTTTCACTTAAAAGCAGTGAGTCACAAACTGGATTTTGCTCCACATTTCTGTTTTCCTAAGCTTTTTGTAAGGCACGATTCCTCAGGAATTTGGGTTTTAAATAACCAGCAGCACTGCCCTGTGCCAGCAGTGATCCAAGCAGAGCTCTGCTATCCAGCTTCTCCCTGGCCCGCACCAATCCCGACTGTCTCCCGAGCAGCCATGCCCCGTTTCCTTGAATTGTCTCACGGTTTTAAGATGGGAACAAATATATTCAGGGAAGACTACAATGGGACCAGTAACCTCCTCCAGCCCACGATGCCGGACACTGGTTTAGTCATTATCCCGAGGGGAAGGACGTGTGCTCCGACCCACCCAGACCGTCCGGGTCCTCCTGCCCCACGTTCGTCCCTCTGTGTCCCTGCTGAGCTCCCCTTCATCACCCAGTGTGGTGACCCTGACGCCACAAACGTGTCCATCAAATGTCCCCTTAGCCATACATGTGGTTATTTTATATTGGCATCTTCAGTGGGAGGGGGAAAGTGGAGTTATCTGCGCTGTGTGAGACACTGGGAGCTGTGCCGGGGAGGTTCAGGTCGGACCTGAAATTCTATGAGGATTTTTCTCATGGAAAGAGTGATTAAATATCGGAATGGGTTGCCCAAGGATGTGGTGGAGTCACTGTCCCTGGAGGTGTTTTAAGGACAGGCTGGATGTGGCACTCAGTGCCATAGTCTAGTTGACAAGGGGGGGTTTGGCCACAAGTTGGACTTGATGATCTCGGGTCTTTTCCAAACTAATTCATTCTATGATTCTGCCTTGGGGGCTGCCAGCCCGCACTGGACCTCGACTTTTGGAGGGCTACCCTGCCCTGGAATCAGTTTCTCCCGGTGCTTTGTGTGTGGAGGGGGAATGTGCTCCCCAAGCCTTCTCCTTCCATCAGAGGCAGCCCCAGACCTGCTTTAAAGCGTACCCTGATCCATAAATGTGATTATTTTGTACTGACAGTCGTTATTTTGTAATTTTTGTCCCTGCATTTTGGGGGTTCTGTAGCCGTGAAACCAGTTCCTCCTGGGCACTGTGAACACTGAGGGCGATCCCCAAGCGTTCTCCTTCCATCAAAGCCAGCCCCGGACCCTCTCTTAAAGCGTTCCCTGACCCACAAATGTGGTTATTTCGTAACGACACACTTTGTTTGTACTATTTCACCCAGGTTTTTTGGGGGGGACCCCTGGGCGCTGCGAGCACTGAGGGGGCTCCGCAGGCGCTCTCCTTCCATCAGAAGCAGCCCCTGCCCGGGGGGGCCCGATCCTGCCTCGCTCCT
>VYXD01016589.1:180796-222041 GCA_013397195.1 Hylia prasina | reverse complement strand
GGCGGGGGTTATTTTGTTCTATTTTCAGTAATATCGTTGTTCGGGAGATGTGTGTTAATGCTTTTAATAATTTTTAAGGGTGTTTTATACAGGGGGCTTGGGCTAGATGATCTCCGGAGGTTCCTTTCAACCCTAATAATTCTGTGATTTTCTGTGGTTCTGTGATTCTCTCTCTCTCCTTCTGTATATTTGCACTGATACATGTTTATGGATATATTTTTAAAATATTTTACCTGCGGTACCTGTGATGCTACAGATTAGGGTTGGGTAGTCAGCGAGCTGTATTACATTATTGCTGTGAAATATATTGAAACAGTAACTATCACAGGCTGCCCACAATGGAAGTCCCCTATTTTAAAGCCGTGAGGCTTTAATGTAAATGTTAAAATATTCATGTTAGGATTTAAAGCTCCAAGGCTTTAAAACTGGTAGCGTTTGGTCTCAGTTTTATGGGTGTGTAATGCTTCCCCCTCCCCCTTCTCAAGTATGGTACAGACACTGATCTGAAAAGCCAAGTGAGATTTTAAATTTACTGCAGTTGGACACATTTTTTTATTCTCATCTATTAAGAAAAAAACCCTGAGTTACCTATATGCTCATCCATTTTCAACAGGAGGCCTAAAAGACTTGTTAGGATCGTGAAGCTGTTGCAGATGGTATGGGCTGTAGAGTCTGACTTGAGGAGTTCAAAATGCAAATCAGGCCACGAGATTAAGTTTTATTATTCCCTCCACTGAAATATGTGTTTCGTGGTAATACAGAGCTCTTGCATAATTCTGGTGTGTTGCTGTGTTTCGTGAGACACAAGGTCATAGGAAATTGTATTGCTGGGGTGTAAAATGTGGGATGAATGAGTTTTTTTTAAATTAGAATTAGAAATATATTGTAATGGTATCTTTAGCAAAACGCAGCCTGTTTAGGAGTTACTTCTAGATATGTTTGTCTTGGCTGATTCTCAGATGTGTTATTTTTGAACAAACTCAAGTATAGAGTTTTATTGTGAAGAATCAAAACTTTTGATAAATTTTCCTTTATAAGCTTGAAGTAGTGTTAAAACTAGCCTGACAGAATTTCAGAGATAATCTTCCCCATATTAAATATTTAACCATGTTATCAAAAATTACCAAGCACAAATGACCCATGAGTGTGCACTCCTGAAGGCGAGTTCTGATAAGGCCAAATGGACTGTGGGTTCCATCTGAGGAAGTTTGACTTGGGGGTGCTGATTGTAACTTCCTCAATTCCGTGAAGTAACTCTGCAGCATCACCCATGTGTCACACCAGCTCTCTGACACAGCAGCTTGGCTTTTACATCTGCTGAGGGATGAAAGTTATTGTCAGCCTTTGAGAGGTGCAGAGTAGCACTCAACAGGGTTTTTGAATCCCAGGATGGGATGGGTTGGAAGGGACCTCAGAGCTCATCCAGTCCTGCTGTGGCAGGGACACCTTCCACTACCTCAGGTGTTTCCAAGCCCCGTCCAGCCTGGCCTTGGACACTCCCAGGGATCCAGGGGCAGCCACAGCTTCTCTGGGAACCTGTGCCAGGGCCTCCCCACCCTCACAGGGAGGAATTCCTTCCCAATACCCCAGCCCAGCTGCTCTCTGGCAGTGGGAAGCCATTCCCCCTTGGCCTGTCACTCCAAGCCCTTGTAAATAAATAAATAGCCTCTCTCCATCTTTCTCCGTCTCTCCACGGACTTGTGTCCTGAGAACAAGTAGTTGACTTATTCCCTTGGTAGAAGCTAAGCAGTGGTGGGTAATATCTGGGCCAAAAAATGCTGTTTATGAGTTACCTGATGGTTGTGGAAGGACCACAGGAGACATCCCTGACTGTCAGGTGGCCTGGCTGGTTATGTTCGTGTTGGTTTTCACTTCCATTATTTCTACAGTCACATTTAATGAGGAGTTCACAAACATCTGATGTCCAGTATAATGCAGGCAGCAGAAATGAATTCAGCTTGCACTGACCACATCATTATTTACATAACTGGTTAATCATGCTAGTTTTGTTCCAGCTGTCAGCCATTTGATTGCTTTAAAACTTGGAGCTTTTAAGAAGCCTCAAATCTTGGATCGCTGCTGGGAAATGCCAAAGGCCTAATTTGTTACTTCATAAAAATGCTGATAGTCTCTCCTGATACAGAAATCAGGGTTTTGTTTCTGTGGCTGGTTTTTTTTTTTTCCTTTAGAGAGAGAGAGAAATCATTAAATGATAATCAGTTTAGGGGAAATACATTAAAGAGTAGTTATGATGTTCCTGATCTTGCTTTTCTTAGGTCTGGTACGTAGGATGGGGAAATGACTCTGGCTTTTGCTTGGTGTAGAAGAATATAAGTTACTCTAATACCTTTCTTTAATGACTGGTACTCAGGAAGCAACTTCCCAGTCTTCCAGGGCCATATTTGCAGAGCGCTAAAGTGTCCCTTGGGATGTTGCTAATAGAAAATGAAATGTGCCTGCTTTGTAGGAACGCCTGTAATGTTCTTTTCCCACTTCTCCTGGCTCTGATCTGCGCAGGGAAAATATCGAAACGTACCAGTATCCTGCTGGCTTAAGTGCTTCAAAGAACAGCAGGTTTTTGTGTCTTTCAGTAGCCTGGCTGCTCATTAAGAAGGCAGGAGACTCCGTGGAGGAGAACAACACGGTTTGCTGTCCTCTGGAATAAAACCTGCTGGGGCTGATTGTAGGTCTGCTCCAGGTTTGGTACAGACCTGGGCTGTGCTGACTAACAGACCCTGAAAGGTCCGAGTTAATCAGTTCAGCTGCTTGTTACAGGGCTGCTTTCCTGTTCTGCGTGGAGAGGGAATTCAGAGTGGTTGAATGGGAGAGTGGATTCAGGGTCTGGGCTTCAGGATGGATCTAGAACTCAGTGGCTGTTGGGCTGAGCCTCTCAGCGAGTGGTGCAGCAGGTGCAGCAGGTAGAAAGCTACAGGAAAACTGCTATTCTTTATTTGTCGTTTTACAAATAACAGTTTTTTTCTCTGGTTTCCAAATTTGGGGGTTGCTTGATTTCATGATGCTGCTCCAGACCATTGATTAAGTTGGGTCAGAAGGTTGTGTGGTGTTTTCTGTAGGTAACCAGTGGTTGTAGGCAGAGTTTAAGGAGAGTAACATGAGTTACCAAGATTGAGTTCTATGTAAATATCTGATAGTGGCATTTGCATGAATGATGATACTAACTGGAAAATCAGTATAGAAGTACTTTGTGTTTGTTGGTTGCACTGGCACTGGAGATGTCTGCAGAATTCAGTTCGTAATTCACTATTGTGCCTTTTTATATGGAAATATAACTTTGAGTTATTATGCTGGCGAGATGCTTTTCTTCTCTATAGATAATTCCCCGCTCATTTTTCTGGTATTGTTATAAAAGCTGAACTTGAATTGATCTCAGAGCCAATACCTTGTGTTACATTAATTGTTAATAGCGTGTCTCTCTGGTTCCTGTCACCCAGGGCTGTTAACATAAATGCCTCTAACTGGTGCCTCGAGCTTTTGTTCAAGGTCAGGCCTGGGCTGTTCACGCCTCCTGTGCCTTGGCTTGCAAAATCCAGCTCTGTGCAGGTGGGGAGGCAGGAGCTCAGGCTGGGACAGGTCCCTGCTGGCAGTGGGAGTGCAGCTGCCTCTGCCCTGGGACTGGGTGAAACCAGTCCCAGCCCAGGCCTGGATGCAGCTCCTCCCTGGAGACTCCCCTTATCAGTGTTTTACCTGGAGGTGGCTGGGGGAAGTTGGAAGGAATCTCAGCCACACTCTTGTTCTGTTGTTGAGATGCATACAAATTGTTTTCAAGGCGTAGTTTTCCTTCCAGCATCACGAGTGGAGCTCTCTTGGGCTGCCTCAGGTAATTAGCTGAAATTGTGCATGAGACCTCTGCAGTTTCCTTCCACCCTGTTTCTGCCTTTCCTTCCTCCCTGTTCCTGTTCCTGCCTTTCCTTCCACCCTGTTCCTGCTCCTGCCTTTCCTTCCACCCTGTTCCTGCTCCTGCCTCTCCTTCCACCCTGTTCCTGTTCCTGCCTTTCCTTCCACCCTGTTCCTGCCTCTCCTTCCACCCTGTTCCTGCCTCTCCTTCCACCCTGTTCCTGCCTTTCCTTCCACCCTGTTCCTGCTCCTGCCTCTCCTCCCAGGGATGTTTTAGCCACGTTGTCTGCAGTGCCTGAGCCTTTCGTGTCACCATATAATAAATCCTGAATGGTCATGAGGTGCAGGAGAGTTTGGAGGGTGACCCAGGCAGGAGAAGGGCTCTGTGCTGCTTCTGCAAGCTTGGGACAGAGCTGGCTCTTTGAGGCTTTTTTGTTTCTCAGAATGCAGCACTCAGTGAACAATACTTGTACAAATTAAGTAATAAATGGGCTTTTTTTGAAAGTTCAAAGCTGCTTATTAGTTTAAAACCATGCCAGACACCTTAGTTAGAGATGTTTTATGTTCACCCCACCAGATAGAAATCTGAACACTCCTTTGCCTTGTTTGCTTTCCAGTATTGGAGGAGTTACGGCCAATTTTGGGGACTGTAGTTTTACAACTGATGACTTAAAATACATGGTGGAGTCTGGGGGTCGTGGCTGAAATGCAGCTGCCAGACACTGATTTAATCTCTCTCCAGTATAACCTGATAGAGACTTCCCTGCCCTTCTGGAGATGTCACTTACATAATGTGATGGCTTCTAAAATCCACCTGGGAGTTTTCATTATTTAAAAGCAGAAACCCAGGCAGAGAGAGCTCCCTACTTCTCTTTGTTGGGTTTGAGTTTTGCCACCAAGAAATGCTACAACACACGTCGTACCCCTGCTAGGGAAAAATACCAGCACGGGTGACAGGGTACTAATGATGTCTGGGATGTTCTTTCACATTTTTTGTCTTTATTCTCCCAAATTATATTAATTTCTAGACTTAACATCAATTTAGCCGTTTCTGAACCTTTGCAAGGGCAATGGTCTTTTCAGAGCTTTGCTAGAACAAAGACATTTTAAGAATCTTAATAGAGAATCGTATAATCTTATTACAACTGCTCCTGTTTAAATCACTTCCTTGTACTTAAATAACAATCTGTCACCAGCTATTTCTTGATTGTAGTTTTTGTCAGTTGCAATTTGTCCTCCTCCCTGGTGTGGTTGTAGTTCTGTTTTTCCCCTGATTGTGCAACCTTTAGGTTGGCAAAGCTCCTTTTTTTCTCACACAGTTCTTGTGAGTCCACCGGGAGCAATGGCAGGAGCAGGAGCTGTGCAGTGCACAAGGAAAACCTTTGTGGGACAAACCCCACTGAAACAACTGATACAGAGAGTTCTGATATTCCTCGGGGAGAGACCAAACAAAGTATTTTTAAAGGTAACTTCCTCCCCTGAGATGGCAGCACGAAAGAATCCTGTTTCCCTCCAGGGAGGAATTCAGTTCCCAGGAGGTTCCTCGTGTGTGCTGCTGTATGAGCAGACCCCGAGCATCACCTCAGTTTTGTCACTCTGATCTTTATTTATTCCTTTCTTTTTAGTGATGAGGATTTCTGCAGCCAAATCTGTTGACCCAGTTGCTGCTGAAGCTGCTTTTCTACTGACTTTCAGCTCTGTTTGGACAGGGATGAGGCTTGTGACAACAGCAGTGAGGCAGAGATGTTTGCTCTAACCTATGAAATCAGCCAGAATTGAAGATCATTAATTAATCCTTATCTGCAGAGCTGTTTTAACATGCTTTTTCTCTGGTGGATGGTCAAGCACAGTGTGCTCTGCCACATGGTGCATGTGAAGGAAAGCACTTCAATTGTTATTTGAAAAACAGCACTTTAATATTTTTAATTATTGACTTAATTAATCAGAGAAACACCCTCCCATTTGGTGCCATTGCTGGACTGTGATTGGCAATGTCTGGTTCGAGGTTCCTGATCAGGCATTACCCTCAATATTCAGATCCAGGGAAGATCTGGTGCATCTTTAAAATGCCCCTGCCCAGCTATTTAATTATTTGATGAAAACCTCTTTCTCTAATGACCACTGGAAAGCATCAACTCCCCTCTGCTGTGTTATCTAATAAAGTATTTGCCTTCAGAGCCCATCCTGCCTTATTGCAGGGGTTTGATTGCTTCTTGCAGTGTTCTGCTGCTTGCAGTGATTTTTTTTTAAGGGTGGAATGCTTATTACCTATGAGAAGTGTTACTATATTTTGCTGCTGTTGTTGAGCAGAGTTCATGAAGTTAAACTTTGTCTACCAATATAGAAGAGTTTCTCAGAAAGTCAAGATAATGCCTCTGCTGGATCTGTTTTAGATAAACAGCATAGGTGACAGTGACTACTTTTCTTAGGAGTAGGCAAATGCAGATCAGAAATCAATATTTAATACTGTCATTTTTGAGTATGTTTTCGATTTATGTGTATTTTTTGAGGCAGAAGTTTCTATCTGCTGCTCAGAGGAACAACATGACTGTCCTTGCACTGGGCTATGATGATGCAGCCCATGGTTTTTCATACTTTTTCAGCAAAGCAGCTGCTTTCTGGAGATTTTATTGGTACTTGGGTGACTCCTCTGAACGATATTTATATGTTTACTGGTTCTCTTGGGAAGCTTTAATAAGGAAGTAAAATACAGGAATGTTTATAATTGGTTTGACTTGGCTTTCAGAATTCTTGTAGAGAAGATGAAGCGTAAAAGCTCGAGTGCAGCAAAATCACTTTTAAACTGCTCTGTTGCTGAGAAGCACTGAGGTAAATCATCAAAGGATTTTTAGTCTGCAAAACTGCTTAAATGTTGTGTTTAAAATTTACAAATCGCTGCCCCCTTTGTGAGACAGACTGAAATGTCTGGCTCTTTTTTACGTTTGACTACCTAGTGAATAATCTCCTTTTGCCTGGCCTGCTGCTTTAAACACACTGAGTGCTGCAATTGCCATGTTGGTGTCTGTCTGCCAACCAGTGGTGTCTGTGTATATTTAATTTCATCAGAATACGACCGTAGGATGCCTCCAGGAGTATTTACATCAGCTTTAAAAGTCAGGACGTGTTGTGTGGCTGGAGATCTGGAATTCTGGGGAGTGCTCTGCGTGATGGGAGCTCTGCTGAAATGTTGAGGGGTGAAGAACAGCAGGGGAGTTTTGTAGCTCGTGTTTATTGTTCTGTTTTTAATTTGCTTTAGGAGGGAGGGTCTGTTCTGCAGGAGGTGGTCTGGATCCAGCAGAGTGTGAGCACATCTTTCACTCTGGAGGGGTGAGGGACCTGTTGATCTGGGGCTGACTGAGATCCCTGGTTTTTAGCACTGTTTGCTTTCAGGTGTGAGTGCAGGAAACACGCTCCAACATCCTGAATGCAGGAACACTTTTGTTCTCTGCGCTCTGTGCAAAATTGTGTCTGGATGCCTTGGCTTCCAGCCAGGCTTTTAATCTCTTCTTTTTTTTTGTGTCAGCTTGGATAGTGTATATAATGCTATAGTGCCTTTTCCTGTCCCTGAAAATGCTGATTTTTAGTTTTATTTTAAGAAGGGTTTTCTTTTTCTTACTCAGAAGAATAATAAACTTTAAAGGAGGAGAAAAGTCTGTGATAGTTTCTTTGTTTGTTTCTTCTTGTAGTTTATGCTTTATGGAAAGGCCTGAAATGTGTCGTCAAAGCTTTGTCTCTTGTCTGACAAATTCAAAATTTACAAACGGGGCAGGGCAAGCTGGAGGGGAGGGTCTCAAGGTAGCTGGAGTGAGAGAAGGGAAGAATTAAAAACACATTCAGCGCCCATCAGACGTGTGGAACAGATGTGCCTGAAGATGCCACAAGGCTTATTCTTCCATCCAGCTTGGCCGGCCTTTTGTCAAAACTGCTGTTTTAACTGTTTAAATGAAACGCGGTGACTTTGGCCTTCTCTCCTTTCATGGGAAAGCAGAGTTAGAGAGAATGAAGCCCCGCCTGCCGTTTCCATGCTGAACAGATGCAAATCAGAGCCCCCTCCCTCCGTTGCCTCTTCTCTCCTCCTGGGTTTCATTGTTTTGATGAAAGCTGTTCTAATGCCAACTCCCAGCCCAGAGGGCAGGTGAGAGGAATTAAAAAAATCCCAGATTCCAGCTCGGTGATTAACATATCTTCTGGAGCTTGTAATGTCATCCGTGTGCACACAAAACAAAGTCGCAGCAGCTTCACAGAGCAGAGGTTTTGTCAGAAAGGCAAACATCAAAGTGGCAAGGAAAGAGGAGTTTATTTAAAATATAGCAGAAAGACTTAAAACATTCGTGCTCACCTATGAGAGCTATTAAAAATTAAAAAAAAAAAAGCCTTTGAAGGCAAGCATTAAAGATTTAATAGTATTAATTGAATGAAGCCGTGGGAGTTGAGGCTGTGTAGACACATGTGTGAGTCTGTGTTCTGAGACATCATCTGTGTTAAGGCAGCAGAGGTGCTGAGACCTGAGTTGGCTGTGCTTGCTCTGTAAGGGCTACCTTAACAAAACCCCATTTATTCCTGGGGTTAATTAGAGACATCATTAGAACTGAGAGTGTAAACACAAGGAGGGGACTTAGAGAGATGGAAAACTGCAGAGCCCACTAGCCTTGGCATCCCTGGGCAAGGCAGAGCAGGCAGAGTAGCTCCCAATCTGCATTTAGGGATAATTTTGTTTATATCATTAAGGCTGATGTATTTTTTTTTTTCAAGAATAGATTCCTTTTCCTTTGTTGGGAGAACAGTAACTTAATACTGTTGTACTCCAGCCACAGGTATGGGCTTTTTTTTTTGGCAGCTAAACTACCATGTTACTTGATAATTATTTTCTTTTAAGACTGGCTGGTTTTGGTAGCTTTTAGCTTTTTTTAGCCATAGAACTTTCACTGCTGGGAAAACTTCTTGCTGGAGGAAGAAGTCTGTCCCTCCATAGCTCTGTAAATAGACACAAAAATAAAATCACAGTTCATGTCATTGCAGTAACCTGGTGTGGAGGGGTTTTTGTCGTTCTTTTTTCCTTTGCGAATTAAATCCTCAATTTAAGGCTTAACATATTTGCATTGTACATTAAAAAGCAGGGGAAAAAAACCCCAATCCTTGTGTCATTTATAGAAAGAAAGAGAGAGCTCCTTGCAAGCCTGCAGGTGGCTTGGCAGAGGAGGGACATATCCCGGGGAAGCAGCTCCAGGCAGGATTTGATGGCTGTGGGAATCCTGGTGTGGAGAGGCACCACCAGCCCCATCCAGAGGGATAACAGAGCTGAGGGACATCTCAGCACGTTCATTTTCCCTTCCTCAGGGAGGTGGCTGCTGCCACTGTGGGCAGGGTTGTGTGAGCCCTTCCTGCTGCAGATGGAGTTACCAAATGATTCAGCACGACGCCGTGCCCACGGGTTGGAGCAATATTGATGAATTCATTACTGCTCTCTGATGGATGCTAATGGGCTACAGTTTCTTCTGTGCGTTTGGGCTAGGTGGAAAGCTCTTGGAAAAAAAAAAAAAAAAGAGAGAGAGAGAGAAAAAATGGAGTTGGGTGAGTTTTAAAGCCACTTTGGTGTTCCGCTTCTAAATCTAACGAGAATGTTTTTAATGACTTGCCTGAAAACAATGGTCAAAACAATAATCACCAGGCAGCTCTGGGAGGGACAGGGAGGAGCAGGGCTACCCAAGGGATTTACTGCATTTTATTCAATATGTCCCAAGCCACAATCAGCTGCTTTGGAAACAGAGGTAGGTGTTGCCTTTTCCATGTGGATTCCTTAGGAGATAGGTGGAGTGGCAAGGACATGATCCAGTTGCTGCTTGCAGGGTATCAAAGCTAAAGGGGTAGAAGATGTTCTCTGCAAGAGCTGACTGGAAGAAAATGACCTTTAATGAAGGAACAGGCGCAGATGCTTTTGAGTAACAAGTCTTTGTCATCCTCTTTGAAACGAACAAGCTGCCTCCCACTCAAATCATTTTCCGTCTAAATATCCAGAATAGATAAAAGAGTAGGTAGATTTTTACTGCTGGAGGGTGGATGCAGAAAACTTGAGGAATTGTTAGGCTGACAGCTGAAAATTTCTGAATATCTGCATAGGAGAATGTGGGATTCACTGGCATTTTCAAACCAGATTTTTCTTTTTTTCTAATTCCACAAAAATCAACAAATAATAATAAAATAATAACAGATATTTTCATTGTTGAACAATGTGCATGAATGAAGGAACTGGAAAGTTTAAAGCAGCAAGATGAGGCAAAATCCTTATGTCAGATGTGCTGATATTTAAAAAAAAAAATCTTTAAGTGATTCACTTCCATCAAAGCTGAACTTAAAAATACAGCTCAGAATCAGGAACTGGGACACCACAGAAGTTGACCAAAGCAGATTATTTTTATATTATTTGATATTCTTGAGTTCTGTTTCCTGTATGCCAGTGTAGATCCAGGTTGCTGGCACAGCTGGGACCTCTCCTCTGGAATTGCTCCTGCCAAGGTGATGGTGCTGGACACGTTAGACAGGTCTGATAGGAAGAGGGAGAAGAGGTGGGTTGCTTTGGGAAGGATGGTTGGTTTGGAAACTCTGATGTGTACAGTATGAAAATATAGGAGGTATGGAGGAGTCAGAGGGAAAGCTGAACATTTGGTGTTGCAGGACGGAGCTAAAATCGGGGTGAGAAAAGGGCAGGGCTGAGATTTTACTAAATCCGGTAATTTGGAGAGTGAAGGACCAGATTTCCTCCTCCTCTGTGGCCATCTTCAACATGGAATTGCTGTGTCACTGGGCAGGAAAAGGAGCTTTCCCAGACCCCCTGTCTGCAGTCCTTGCACAGTCACCTGCTGAGCCAGGAGCCAAATCTGAACCATCAACTTCACCTCCAGTTGGAGCTTCCCAGGTGCAGCTTTGCCCGGTGAGCTGTAACTGGAGCCTGCTGCTGAAATGACGGGTGCTCTCCTTATTTGGGCTGTTCTTTCAGGTAATTCGAGTGCCCTTGGCATTAATTGGTTGGGTGATGTGATCTGGGAGCAGCCCCAGCCCTCCTTGCTGGTGCGTGGGATCAGGTTCCACCTGTGGATCTGGTGTGAGGCAGAGTGGAGCAGGCAGGAGCTGGGACAGTCCCATCCTCACTTCTCTGAGCCCCAGTGCTGGCAGCAAATCCTGCTCTGGAGCTCTGGGCTTTGGCCAGAACGTTCCTCCAGAGACAGGCAGGGAGGATTTGGGGATGTGTTTCCTACTTTGCAATCTTCCTACAACCATTTATTCAGAGAATCACAGGATGGATTGGGTTGGAAGGGACCTTAAAGCTCATCCAGTTCCACCCCCTGCCATGGCAGGGACACCTTCCACTGTCCCAGGGTGCTCCAAGCCCCATCCAACCTGGCCTGGAACACTTCCAAGGATCCAGGGGCAGCCACAGCTGCTCTGGGAATCTGTGCCAGGGCCGCCCCACCCTCCCAGGGAAGGATTTTCTCCTCAAGTCCAGTCTCATGAGCAGACAGCTCATGTACCTGAATTTCTGAGGTTTAAAGCAGTTTAAAGTTCAGCTCTGATAGCTGAATTATTCTGTTGACTTTTCAAGATGATTGTGCAAAATCTGGTGGCTGTGAGGGAAGGCACTTGAAATTTTATGCCATGAATGGGCATTGATGAATGTAAGTAGGATATTAAATCAATCTCTGTTTTCTTTGCAGGCTTGTAGTTTGTGCTGGCAGGCAGCACACTTAATTAAAATGGAAAAAATAGTGTTTGGATGTATGGACAGGTATTATTTCTTGGCGCCTTGTACTTCTTGAATGATCCTTTTTCTTAGAAATCCATGTCATAAAATGAAAGTATTAATCCTTCAGCTTCTACCAGTAGTACCATGGAGAGTTAAACTGTTTTTTCCCCCCTAAGCTTTGTCATGGTGAGTATTTGCCTCTGGCCTACTGAGTGTATTAATGTGGTTTCATGTCTGGTGTGTGTAGGAGGATGGGAGAAACTGCACTTGGTGATGTCTGCTTCATATTAATAAAAGTGCAAAATCAATTTAGTTAATGAAATCATTGGGTAATTTTAAGTAGCAGGTATCTTCCCAAAGCACATTCCCAAAATAAGGAGTCTGATACATGAGCACACATCTAGATGAATATGAATTTGAAAAATTGCAGTTCTGTAGGAAAACACTGGGGCTTAAAGAAGGGAGCTGACATTTTGTGGTCTTGGACTTTTTGCAGTTCTTCCTGTGTTCAGGCTGATCTGTGAGGTGCCTGTTACCCCATAACAGCCTAAGTGACAAGGCTGGACTTCTCTAATTAGTAATGGATTGTAAAGCACTTCCTCTGGCAAGCAAATTGGATATCCTCTTCCCTTCCAAAAGGAAAAAATGCAAGAAGTGTCTCCCACTGCTCTTAATTCAGTTGAAAATACAATTCAAATATACTTGGTAAGCTGAATTTATTTCAGGCTGTTACCTTTCAGTCAAGGCACACACTGGGTGATCTTTTTTTTTCTATTCAATTTGTGAGAAAACAGACAAAATGCTTTTGTTGGAACAGGTAATCCCTAGAGAACAAATTCCTTTGGGGAGGTATTTTCACTGCCCCGTTGGATTAATTTGCGTTTGGCATTTTTGGTTCAGTGCATAATGGCCTGACCTCACGCTGGTCTGTAATTCTGCAATTTTCTGATACTCACTGCACACCTGCTGCATGCAGAATAAACTGAGGTGTGCTCACAGTGCAGGTGGCACTGTGGGTGACACTTGACCTGGCCCTGGGAGGAGGAATGTGTTATTTTTAAAGAGCTGTTGTCAAAGCTCGTAATACTAAAATTAGATCCCTGTGCAGGTCGGATTTGGGTCGTGAGTGGTGCTCTGCAGGTCTGACAGAGCTGTCCCTTCTTCCAGCCCTTCAGAGCACATTTACAGCCACCCTGACAAGAATTCCAGCTGCAAAGGCCAGGNATCTGGGGGTGACAAAACCCCACAAAGTTGATGGATCTGGGGGTGACAAAACCCCACAAAAGTTGATGGATCTGGGGGTGACAAAACCCCACAAAAGCTGATGGAGCTGGGGGTGACAGAACCCCACAAAAGCTGATGGATCTGGGGGTGACAAAGCCCCAGCACCTGTGGCTTGGCGTGTCCCAAAAGGACGTGGCCAGGTGGTGCTGCTGTGTGAGGCAGGTTAGAGATTTGCTCCTCACCCCCCTTCCCACACACTCTGAGAAGTGAGCTCCCCATGGGGCTCAAATCCTGGGAATTTAAGGAGACCAGGAGTAAGAAAAGGTGGGATGGAGAAAACAGCACCAGATTTGTGTCCATAAATCTCTTTTACAGCTAAAGGACTGCTCATGCTGGAGCTCCTTTCCCTCAGTGAGGCTGAGGACTGTAAAACCAGTGCAGAATCAAACCTTGGCACTCATGAATATGCATAAATCTGAAGGAGAATTATCTTTCAGCATTAACTCTTTAAATAAAGAAATAATTTGGCCACCTGCTGTCTGTGAAAGCTGACCTTGTTCTCTCATTTGTAAAAGGGAGTGGAAAGCTTCCAAAACTTTGAATTTTGAACCATTTCCTCTCCTCAGAAATTACACTGAAGAAGACAAGCATTTAAGCTGTGAAAAATGGAAATGAAACCTTTCCTCTGGAGTTAACCCTGTTCTCCAAACCCTTTGCCAATCTGTATTTGTAACTCGTTTCCTAAATAATTTTGAAGGTTGAGGAAGGGCATTGATGGGAATTTCAGGCTCTTCATTTTGCTGTTTTATTCCCATGAATTGCTGTTTTCTCTGCTGTAGAATAGCAAAAGAGAGCTAATAAGTGTTCTGCTTGTTGGCTTTTCTGTGTAGTGCCAAGTGTCTTCTCTCCTCTCAGTCCTCTCCTCCAAGTGGCCACGATGCACAGTTTCCCCTTTTCCTGTTTGGTTTTGGGAACAGTGTTTGGATTGCAGTTGAATATTGTATCATAGGCAGGGTAATGAGACCCTCTGCTCAGCCAGTTGTTCTCTGAGAATAATTTATGAAGAGAGAAAAAAAAAAAATCAGAGAATTAATCAGGTTTGAAAATCTGTCTAGCAGCGTGGATTTAGTGTAAGAAAATGGCTTTTTTTTTCCTGCATTATATTCCTGGGTTTTATATGAAGGTTTGTGCTCAGGGGTTTTTTTTTCTGATTTTTGAGCCGTTTGTGGGAAATGAGACTGCCTAAAACACAGTGGGCTTGGATTTAGACACATAATGAGCTATCCCAGGAAAGCCAGGATATGAATTTAGTGTCAGGCAACAGGAATCCTTTTTCCTTGCCATAAATAGGAGCTGACTTCTCGTTGGGGTTGGGGCTGTGTGTGCAGGTGTGGTGCTGGTGTCTGTCTGGGGGAGCACCTTCTCTGAGCCTGATCCTTTGCAGATTGGCAAGAATTCCCTGATTTATCCTGGACTACAGGTCCCTGAGCATCACCTGCCTCTGTCATTCCAGCCTGCTAGCAAGGAGAGCAGATCTCTGGGGGTGTGAGTGTATTCCCACCTGAGAGGGGAGGCAGCAAGGCTGGCACAGCTTTATGTAGATTGATGTCTGCAGATTCAGATCACAGACTGACTGAATTAATAACTATTTTCCAAACCTCGCTTTCCATGCATGTGACTTGCAGTAATTGTCTAATCTAGGGATATATGTTGTCTGTAATACTGCTAATTAAAATTTTATGCAAATGCCTGGTGAACTCCTGATGTTTAATGCTAATTTCCACACTTGATATTAAAGGCTTTTCCTATGTTTCCTGTGCATGCTTAGCTGGGCTATGCAGATATTTACCTTCAGGCTGATATGAAGGGCATTTTATCAGTGCAGGCAAATCCTGGTTGGAGTTTTACATTCCAGAGGTGTGAATGGATTCTGCTCAAAGCCTGTCCATAGGTGGATTTGTGGGGCTGTTTTCTTTGAGCTGAGTTTGTGAAGGACTTTGTGGCTTGGCCTTGGTTCTGTGTTAGTCTCAGCAAGTCAAAGATGTTTCCTCACGCAGATTTCATTCACTGAGCTTAATCTCTTGTGAGGGAGATGAGGAGTTCAGGCAAGAATTCCTTCAGTCTGCACGTTGTGTGTAGGAAAGCACCAGGAGAATTCACTGTTTGAGTAATGAAACTGTTGGAATGGGGAAAAGGGCACGGGGTGTTTCCTTCCCTCCAGGTAACACAGGTAAGCCTCACCTTCTTGTCTGCACATCTGTTTGCTTTGCCATTTGGAGATGTCCAGATAGTTCAGAATCAGAGAAAATGACTTGTAGGGACCAAGAGTGAAAATGAGGAAGGCTCCCCAAGACTAAACTGTTCAGCTTTCACAGAAATCTGCTCAAGCCTTTTTCCTGCTAACCAGAAACAGCTTGAATCAACTGGTCTCAGTTTCTGCTTTCTTTGCAACTCTGCTGTTAAAAATGCAAACTCACATTTTTGCTGAAGTTGCAAGTGCATTGTACTTCCTTGTGGTTTGTTGTGAGAAGTTAATTCACTGAGATCTCTGGGAAAAAAAAAATGTAAACTTTCTGTGTCAGAATTTAATCACGTGTTAGAAACAGTTCCTCACTTTTATGCAGTTGGGGTGTTTGGCTTTTGGATCTGTTTAGTGATAAAAGAGGTCCTTGTGGGGCTGCAAGACTTGGAATAATCCAGGAAAAGGCTTCCATTGTGTGGTGAGGGAGCAGAGTGTCACCAGCAGGGACAAAACCAGGGCTCTTGGGTGAGGGTCAGTCCCACTGCCAAGGCAGGACCTTGAGGTGAGGTCCAGCTCCATCAGCTTCCCATCCTGTCACCCTTTGGGTGCTTATTATGAGCTCTAGAATAAGTTGGTTTTTTATGGGTTACGAGTAGAGTAAGATGAAAACATGTCCATCAAGAAAAGGAAAAAACAAACCTTAGTGTTTCTCTCATTAAAGGCCTTGGTTTGCAGGACTCGAAGATATGAAAGTGAGGAATTGCTCAGCGTTGATGGATTGATGGGTTTTGAGTCTATTACAGGACAAGTGGAATATTTAATTTCCTGGAAGTGTGTAAATTGCTGGTTTCCCTTAATCCAGTGTGTTCTCTCCTGGGTTTGCTCTGTGTTGTTTTTCCAAAGCACTATTCCAGACTTAGAAGAGCTTCCAGTTTGGAGTTCTTCCTTTGGTTTCTTCTCCAAAACCAAGTGCCTGCTTTCCTAGTGGGATGTAATTGGGAGGGAATTAAGGATTCTTGCTCTGTTTTTTTAGACCTTGACAGCTTTGTGTTGCATTTAATCAGCTCCAGAAGTGAGCCAGAGTTGGGTGGTTCTTGTCTTGCAATCTGATGTACAGCAAAGCTTAGGAGACCTTGAGTGTTTTTCCTGTGCTGTTGTGTAAAAATGGCTGGACTTGGTGCAAGAAAGAGAAAAGGGAAGCAGTCTTGTGTTGTGAGGGTGGTTAATTCTTCAGGGATTTTTACATGGGAGGCATTAAAATGGTTTTTCCAAAAGCTTGTGAAGTTGTAAAGTAATAAAACATGTCTTTGACTGGGGAGATACACACAGGTGAGGCACTTGCTCCTGTAGTGTACTTGTAAAAAGATTTTGGGAAGGCCTCTCATCCCTGGCCTTGAAAGAAATAAAACTTTCATAAGGCAGGAATGTTTTTCATAGATCTGCAGTGGGTTAAAAGCCAGGAAATGGGGTTAGGAGTAAATGTTGGTTCTCACAGGGAAGGGCTCTTCCCAGCCAAGCGTCCTGCCAGAGATCAGTGCTCTTGCAAATACTCTCTTTTGCAGATTGGCCTGAAATAGTAAGGTGGTCAAATTGAAGCAAATTAAATTTGAAATGAATCTTGAATTGAAAGGAATGATGAAAGATTGAGACCTGCCGAGGGATAAAGTGGCAGGTGAAATGCACAGGGAGAAGAAATGTGCAGTCAGTAGAATTACAACTCCCAAGAGGCACACTTGGGAATAACAATGCCAGGTTGAAATCTGTGTTTTCCTTGTCTCCAGTGTCTCTGTAAGGGATGGGGTTGGTTCTTGGGAGTGTTTGCAGGAACATTATTAAAGGACATCTGGAATGGGCATCTCTGTGAACCTGGCCAGCTCAGTTCCCTGCTCAGTGTTTGTGCCACTGGTGGCTCTCAGGGCTGCTCTGTGTTAATGGAATGGCCAATCTGCCAGTTTGCTCCAGTAATTTATTCCAAAGCTTAATAGGCCTCTGTTTACTTGAAACAGTGACCTTAACTAAAGAACTGACACAGCTTTCCAGCTCCACAGCTTGTCCTTGCCTTTTCTTGCCAGTCATTTTGGGCTTTCCAATTCCATTCTCACAGAATTGAAAATTCTTCTGTGCTGTGTGAAAGACACACGGAGCAGAAAGCGTGGATCTGCTGAGTGTTGTCAAATGAACAAAGTAAATGCATTTGGGGGGAAAAAAAATTCCTTCTAATCTGCTTATCACGAAAGGTCACCTTGAGTTGGAGTGTGTTGGGCCACAGGATCTCTGCCCTGAGACTGAGAGGGTTTTAAACTTACCCAGGGTTTCAGAAATGGTTTGGTTGATGTTTAGGAAATTTGCTTGTTCTCTCTGGATGCAGATCCCTACTGTTAGAGGGCTGCTGAACATGGAATTTCTCACGTGTTTTCATCTGAGCTCTAATTAAAAGTTTTAGGTAGGTTTTGCTTCGGAAACTGTCTCCAGGTTGGACTTTGTTTCTGGTTTGCTTTAAAAATTTTGCTTTTGTATCACCATGCTTGTCTTTTTTGCTTTTGTTCTGCTCAGCACTTCAGGTTTTTAATCTTAAATGTTTGATGTGACTCGTGAGGAGAACAAGTTGCTTTCAAAATCAGAAGGAATTCAAGGGGGAAAAAAATTAATCCAGGAAAATTTCTCCCAAGTGTGTGTGTGTGTCTTGCTGTCTGTGCAGAACAATCAGACCCCACTAACCTGCTTTGTTTTCCTTCCTCTCTCAGGTCATGATTTTTATTTTCTCGTGTCGTCCTCTTGAGGAGAGGAAATGATTGTAGTGGAACGTGTCACAAATACGCCACTGCTACGGAGCCTTTGCAGTTCAGAAACGTTCCTAGGGGAGCAAGTTTAGCCCTTTGCTGTTTGTGTTCTGGAATCTGCCTTGGGGAAAAAAAAAGGGAAATAAAAATGACGACTTCGTCTATCAGACGGCAGATGAAGAACATTGTGAACAATTACTCAGAGGCCGAAATAAAAGTTCGGGAAGCGACCTCGAACGACCCCTGGGGTCCTTCCAGTTCCTTGATGACTGAAATAGCAGATCTGACCTACAATGTTGTGGCCTTCTCTGAAATTATGAGCATGATCTGGAAACGACTGAACGACCACGGCAAGAACTGGCGACACGTCTACAAGGCCCTCACCCTCTTAGATTACCTGATTAAAACTGGGTCCGAGAGGGTGGCCCAGCAGTGTAAAGAGAATATTTTTGCTATCCAGACATTGAAAGATTTTCAGTACATCGATCGAGATGGGAAGGACCAGGGCATCAACGTGAGGGAGAAATCCAAGCAGCTGGTGTCGCTGCTGAAGGACGACGAGCGCCTCAAGACAGAGAGGGCCCAAGCCCTGAAGACCAAAGAACGCATGGCTCAGGTGGCCACTGGGGTGGGCAGCAACCAGATCACCTTTGGGAGAGGCTCCAGCCAGCCCAACCTGTCCACCAGCTACTCAGAGCAGGAGTATGGCAAGTCTGGAGGATCCCCAGCGTCCTACCACGGCTGTAAGTGCGGGCAAAACCACGTCCCCACAGTGTCCATCCTTCTCTTTGGAGCCTTGCTGTGGGAGGTGGGGGCAAACGGTGCCTTTGGGAGGGTGGAAATGCAGCCTCAGGGGGCTCTGGGATCCCTGTGGGTCTGCTCCGTGGTGTTGATGGCCTGGGGAAATATTTGCTTTGGAGGGGATGAGTGTGTGATGGAAATCGATTTCAAAAAGCCCTTGTTTGCTGTCAGTTCCAAAGGCAGCACTGCCAGGCTGCTCTTGGTGTCTTGGGGAGGGTGTGAAGGGGTTTGCTGTTTGTTTCTGGATTGAAAAGGAGAGCTTGAAGGTGTGTTCTTTTTGTCCAGGATGGAATCATAGATGATTTGGGTTGGGAGGGAATGTAAAGCTGATCTCATTCCACACCCATGCCATGCTCAGAGACCTTCCACTATCCCAGGCTGCTCCCAGCCCTGTCCAACCCGGTCTTGGATTAAAAATAAATAACAAATACAGAATATTTCCTGCATTATTTTGCTACTTTATGCTGTTCCTATTGTACTTTGGCAACAACGCTGCTGTTTAATTTCCTCTCTTGCTTACTCAGCAGTTCTTGGAGGAGGAGCACGTTGAATCTGTATTGAAATATTTATATTCTCAGTATTTGGTGTGTGAGTGTCTGTACTAACTACTAAATACTATACTTCATTCTTAAAAAAATGAATACAGTGATGTGGGAAGAACAAATTCTTTCCAGCACTGCTTGGTGGGACTCCCTGTCATGTCAGGAGGAGGAGGCCTGATTTGGCACTAAATCCTCTTTAATGTAAGTAATGATCTGATGAAAGCTGCTTTGGCTGGAATGTCAGCGGTTGTGGTCTAATTCTGAAAGGAAATCTTTTCTTTAAATGAATGTTTAGAGTGTGTGGAGGGCTGTGATTGAGCCAGGGTGCAGGAACCATTGAGCACCAGCTTTAGGAATCTGAAGTTTGTCATGTCCTGCGTCCCAAAGTGCTTCTTAAATCATAAATCCACGAGTGGGGTCAGCCCTGCTGACATTTGCAGGAGGAGATAGCAGGAAAAATCAAACCAGGATGGAGAAAATCTCTCTTTAAACTCTGGAGACAAGCAGAAAAAATCATTTCCAAAAGGAAATATTTTTAGTATAGAGGGTACAAAAAACATGAGTGAAGGTTTCCAAGTCTGAGAATTTATGATCTTGGCTTTTAATTAGCAGTAGGATTACAAACATCTTACTTCTTCTGTAATAATAATTTTTCTATATTTATATAGTTTTTCTATAATAACCATTCTTGAGCACTGTGAATTTTTAAAGAAAAACTCGCATATTGTTACCTCAATAATACCAACATTTTTCCTTTTCAAATCTATGGATTGTTGTTGACTACAACCAAAATTCTTAATTTAGAGGTAGCTTGAAATATTGATCTTGGGTTGGTGGGTTGAAACAAGTGACTGAAGTATGCTGAGCACACCTTGGGTTTCACAGGGTTACTGCTCCACCAGTCCCAATTTAATTAATGCCTGGAACTATTGTTTGGAATCTCAAATGCTCCCAGAGACTCCAAGCTGTTCCTCCCAGCAGGGCTGAGCAATGCAGGGCGTGTTCCTCAATTGTTCCTGGGGTGCTTTAGGAATTTTGATGGGAGAAGCAGCGAGTTTGGCTGTTCCCTCAGTATTCCAAGTGTGGGTTTACTGCTCCCACTTCCCTGCGTGTGTCCTGTGGCAGGATTGCTTTGGAGGTAAAGAGTCCTTAAGCTTTTTTTTTTTTTTTCCCCTCACCCCCTAAGAAGCTTTAGAAATCTCAGGCTTTTTTCTTTTCTCCCCCCTCTCCTCGGTGCTTCCTCTGTTCCAACTCTCCTGGACTTTTTTCACTGTGGATCAGCAAAAATCCAGGTGGCTGTCAGTTTGTATATTTTGAGGTTTTAATGTGTTTTTTGTCTGGTTTAGTTGAGTGGAGCAAAGCAAACCAGCACCTTCCAGAGCAGCTGTGCTAAGTCCTTCTGATACTGGGAAACTGGGAAGAGCTTTATCCCAGGAAACGAGGAAGGAGTTTCATTAAAACCCAGACATTTAATCTGTTACATAAATGTGGGGTTATTCCTGTGCCTGCTCAGTTTGATGGAAAAGATGCTTTTCATTATTTAAAGTGAAAAAGATGATTGTATCCATCATGTTGGGTTTTTTTTCCTTAATTATACCCTTCTTTTGTGCTGAAAATCTGGATTCAGAAAAAAAAAATCTGCAAAAGGAATGAAATTCTGCTTCACTCCTGGGAAATACTCCCCTCAGAACATCCCTAAGATGCTGTTGCTGCTCTGTATATTCTGGCAGAATTCTCTTTCATTCCTCTGAGCCTTTGAAGAAGAGATCAGAGACATTTAGATTTGCTATCTACAGCACGAGATCTGCCTCTTTCCAAATGTTCAGCCCTCCCTCTTTGCTAAATGTTTAGCACGTTTGCTTACCAGGGAAATAGAAATAAAGTTTGGGAGGGTGGCAGAGCCTTTTTGCCAGCACCACCACAGGAAATGTTTCCCCCCCTCAGTGCTTTGCTGTCAGCACATTTTACTCCTGGTCCTTCCAGACACGATGGGAGGATTCATTCCTCGCGGCTTGGAGAATTTATGTTGGGTTATAAAACCTCATTTTTAGTGCCTTTGTGCAGAAGAACTGAAAGAGTTTGTAGTTCCTGCAGGACAGCGTGCCAGTAACTTCCAGTGGGATGCTGGATTGGGTGTGAGGGATCTCTGCCCTCTCCTTTCAGGGACTAAAAGTGCAATTTTGGTTAAATCAGTGAGGCCTTTTTGGGTCAGTTTGTTGAGGATGTTGAATCAGCTGCGCTGCACAGGCAGCACTGAACTCTGCTCAGACTCCTCCAGCTTCCCAGCCTGTGTAGGTTTGCATGGGAGCAATTGGATTTTTTGCTCCACGTTGAGCCACAAGGGGTTTTCTTGAAGAATTGCTGGTTTTTGTCTCCCAGATTCATCCTTTGTGACAAAATAAAAGCAATATTGATACCCTGTAGCGTGAGGGAATTCAAGATGGAAAAGGATCTCTTGAGTGATGTCCAATCACCCCTCACTGCTGCAGGCAGATAAGGATACTTTTCCCTGTTTCCATGTGAATATTTTCATTTCATCTCTCAAATTCCTTTAGAAACTGTGCAAAATGAAATGGTGCAACTTGATCGTTTTTAATAAAATCCTTTCCCCCAAAGCTTTGCCTTAATGACTTTGTTGGCCCTGAAGGTCTCAGTGCTTGGATAATTCCAGGGAGCACATCATGGCATGTGAATTGTAAAAGTATTTGTGGTTTTTCTTCCACCTAGTCTCGTAACCTGAAAATGGAAGCCAAGAGAGATGCTCAAAAGCAAAAATAAAGCTCCTCCCAACCTCCATCAGCCATTTCTGACATACTGGGAACAATTGGTTTTATCTTCCTTCTTTAAACAGTTAATGCTCAGATTAGGAGCTATGAGATATTCCATGACAAAATGCATAATTTTTATTTATTTTGGAAAATGTGCCAATTCTGTGGAGTTGCATCAAATCTGCTACCAGGTTTTATTTCACCTTAAGGAAATAATCTTGTGTGGTGCTGAAACTAAACCAGCAGGGTACAGGAAGGGATGTAAGAGGGATATTTAAAATCTTTTGGAGCAATAGTCCCTCACTCCTCATCTGCCTTTGGGTCTAAATAATTGGGGTTTTGCCTGACATTTGTCACCCAGTTTCAGAAACTTCAGCCTCTTGTTCCTGGCCTTGTTTCATCTCCAGCTGCCAGTGACCACTTAAATAGGATTCTGGATTTATGGCTGCATGAGGAAAAGTAGGATGTTCTTAATTTAGACCTCTTAAGCCTGAGCTGGGATGCTGCTCCCAGCCTGGCAAACACTGGTGGTGTTTTAAAACCAGGTTTACTGAGGCCACGCTTTTTAAGAGATCCAATCCTGTTATGCCCCAGCTGGGACGTCCTGGTGTCATTTTGGGTTGTGCCCACATCCTTCCCTTTTGCCCCGTGCCCCAGGAGGGTTTGGGAAGCAGGGCTGGGATCCAGGGGGTGGATGTCCCGATTTCAGTGACACCATCTCAGCAGCACTGCCCGAGGTGGAGAGGAGATGCTGCAAGATGCATTGGGAAGGGCTTTTGTGGATCTTGGGAGATGCCAAGTCTTTAACCAGAACCTGGAAAAATTCTGGAAGCAATTTGGTGTAGCTGAATTAAGGAGTTTTGTATTTCCAGTGATTATTGACGTTAAGCCGACTCGTTATTTAGAACCAGTTTTGTGAAGCCTCAGCAAGTTTGTGTTCACTCATCTGTTTCAGTTTTGTCTCCCTTTTGCTTGCAGTAGAAAGTAATTCAGAGGAATTGCTGTTTTGGGTTTGACACAATAGGAAATTCATGAAATCCAGAATGCTTTGGGTTGGAAGGGACCTTGAAGCTCCCCGCTATGAGACACTTTCCACTATCCCAGGTTGCTCCAGCCTTGAACATTCCAGGGATGTGGCAGCCACAACTTCCCTGGGCACCCTGTTCCATTCAGGACACTCCTGTTTTTAAAGGCTTTGGGTTTTATTTAATAATTATTTCTTTAAGAATCTGTTCTGCCTCTCTGCAGGTCGGAACACATCCCTGCCCTTCCATCTTAGGGAATGTAGGGAATATCACCCAGCAGTGAATCTGGCTGAACAGCGTGGAGAATTCTCGTAGTTTGAGGTGTTGAAGGAATGTGGCAGACTCCTGTCAGATGTCATTTGACAGCTTGATTAAATCCTCTCATCATACATTTATTTTTCTGGTGCTGAGAGTGAAGGTGGGAGGTGCCACTGTTGTATCCAGACTTTGTAGTGACACTGAATTTTCCGACTGTGTCCATTCACACGGGTGTAGGGAGCACCTGAGAGGAAAATGCTCCCAACAAAACAAGCCTGAAGGATTTGTGGAGTGTTAAATGAATTTCAGAAGCTCTCAGTCTGCTCAGTGCAGTCAGAATCCTGCAGGGAGGCTGAGCAGCTCCACCTTGTCACATTCATCAGTGTGATCAGCTCTCTTCTTGTACCTTGTTCCTTCATTCCCAGGGGAAAGGTGGATTTCACAATTCCTTCCAGATTAAGCAGCTTGCATTTACCTTTCCATCACTTGGCTTTTTAAAATTATCCCCTCTTTGTTTGAGTGGTCTTTCACTGGCAGGCTGACAGATGGGATCTCTGCCTGCTTCCCAAGTGAATTGCTGCTGGTTTCTGAGTCCTTACCTTGATATTATTTCAAATTTTCAAGTCAGCTTTTGGTGTTGCCCACCTTTTGTAGGTTCACTGAGTGAGTGAGGAAGCAGCTTTTCCTTCTGAACAAATGTGACCGAGACCTGAATTCTGTTCTTCAGGATTCCACCTGCAAATTAGAAGGCTTGGCACTAAAAGAAAAAACCCCAGAAATAACAAATACAACCCCAAAAGCCAAGCACGGGATTCTGAATGAAAACACAGTCTGATTTTTGTTATTAATGCAGGCTCTGCTCTCTGTGTCCTGTATTTCCCTTTAACTCAGCCAGATCTATAACCAGCTACAGAGCAGAGTACAGGAGGTTATCAATAGCTGTGTCTGGGAGCTGTCCCAGCCTGGGCAGGCACAGATGGTGCAGCAGAATCCTGCTTTAGTGATTAACTGAGCCTCCACATGATTTCCTTGAGCAGCTCCCTGAGGCAGCAGATTCCCAGAAATTTGCTCCTGGGCAGCCTGGAGGGACTGGGATCTCCAAATTCCCAGCAAGGCAGGGCTTGGCAGGTCAGAATTGATCTATTGAGTGTCATCTTACATAAACATCTGAGTTAACTGTCATGTGCTGGGGGATAAGGGATGCTTTGTGTGGCACTGTCCTGTTCCTGAGGCCACAACCTTTCTGCTGGATCCTGGGAATTCTAACCTTAGAGCAGGGTGAGGCCCATATATGGATGGGAATCTCAGATAAAACTTGTCAGGTTANAAAAAAAAAAAAAATTGCTGGCAGCTCTTTAGTGTGGATGGTTTTATAACACTGCAGAGGCTTACATGGAAAACAGCAACATTCCTATGGTTTGGTTTTTTTTCTTGAGGCCCGAGGAAGAACTTCAAATGGACATTTTCCCCTTTTATTTTAAGTCAAAAGGAGCTGGAAATTTTAGAGTTAATGAAAGGCAAGTAGAATGAATTGCTGGAAAGCCTAAAAGTGAGGAGGAATAATGTGTGTGTGTGTGTCTGAGCCCGTGTTATCCATGTGGGGATCCTGGAGCTGCTGCTGTTGGGATCTGCTGGGAGCTGATGGAGCTCCCTGCCAAAGCCAAGGCAGCTCTTCCCATGCCTGGCTGGGAGTGCAGAGCCAGGGAAAGGCTCAGAGTGGGATGCAATCCCTGCTTTTTCCAGCTTTGCACTGGGCAATGCGTTCAGCAAGTTTTTTTGTGTGTGGAAATGGGAGGGAAGAGCAGTGAAATCGAACCCATTTTGCATCATTTTAATTTTAGTGTCATCCTGCCATCGGGTGCTTGGTTGGTGTGGAATGCAGTGATGTGAGCAGAGAGGGAAAAGCTGGGATGCAGGAAGTGCAGGAAATCCCATTTCCCCCCACAGTTAAAAGCCCAGCAGAGCAGAAGGTTCCTCCCTGCTCCCAGTCCAGGTGCCATCTGTTCTCAGGTGTCCCATTTGTCCCAGGCTCTGTTTTTAAGCCAGTTAGGACTCGTCCCTTCTCTAATCCCTGCTGCAAAACTGCTCTTCTCCATCTGTACCTCAAGTCTATCCGTGGCCAGTTTGTACCATGAATTCTTGCCCCTTCATCTGAAATAGTTTTTCTCTCTCTGGTGTTTGCAAACCTGAGGTATTTAACAACCATAAGCTGCCCAATCTTCTTCTGGCAAAGATAAACAGAAAATATTCTTTGAGCTCCAAAGGGAAGTGTTTCCACCTCCATGCTGGTTTAAAATCATCCATTTTGGATTAGAATGATTAGAGTTAGTGCTAATTTATTACCTGCATTAGGTGAGTGGCTGGGAATTATCACATGCTTTAATCATCGTATTTTTAATGTAATATATTGGAGAGCCTGGCCGTGACTGTTGGAGCAGTAAGTACTCATCAACCAGGCTAAATTTAATTATTTTATATCAGGTAGTTTGAAAAAGTAATAGAATTGAGCTATGAGTAGCATCTTAATTGAAGTAAGTTTGGCTTGAGAGCTTCAGGATCAGCACAAGGTGGAAGAATTGTTGGGGGTGATGAATTAATTTGTGCCTTGAGGAGCAGATGGGGTGGGGTGGCACCTCGGGGTGTGGTGGGAGGGAGGAAAGGTCATTCCTTATGGAGAGTCCCCTTCCTTCTGACCTGCTGGGTGAGAAAGTTCCACTTGTTTTGTGATGTCATTTTGGCCTGAAACTTAAGGAGAGAGAGAGAGACAAGACTGGGAAATGTTTGGAGGATTAAAGTAGTGATGAAAAAGTGGTTTTCAAACTGAGTTTGGCAGTCTCATTTTCACAAGCCCAGCTGACCTGGTAGGAAGAAACTTGATTTCTTTGAGCTTGACATGCTAGCTTGAAACTTTCAATTAAATGTATTAAATGTCAATATATATATTGCCAAACTAATCATCATTCCAGCCACTAACTACAGACTTCCTTGCCAAAGCGAGATGAAATTTCTGTGTGAGTGATTTGGATGCTTAAAGAATTGTCTGAGAGAGAGTGAGCACAAAATAGTTTAATTACTGTATAGTGCTAAACCTGCTAGTGGTGTAGGATGGGAATTCCACATGCTCTTGGAGGGAAAACATCACTAAAAGATGGTTTGTATATTGAGAAATTGCATATTTGAGCTGCTCCATGAAGAGGAGGGGAGGAGATGCTCCCCAAAAAACCCCAACCAACCCCAGAAACCAACCAACACCCCCAACCCATTTACCAAACTCTTTTTTTTAAGAGAGAATGATCCTGTATTTGTGTAAATTTGGAGTCTGAATAGCTGGTTTGTTTATCCCCAAGCCTGCTCAGCAGTTAAGAATAGTTCTTTATCTTCCCATTAAGACTGTATTATTTTACAGAAAAAGTGGGTGGTGTCCAATTTTACCCCAATACTGGCCCACTCCCAGCAGATCCTTACTGACACTGCAAGATGTAAGAAATGCCCACAAATGTTTCCTTCAGCAATTATTCTGTACCTTTTCAAGTCAGGAGCTCTGATTTACTCAAGGTATATCCAGCACGAGCTGGGGGTACTTCTTGATATCACAGCCCCATTAAAGAACCCTTTCATTTTCCAGGAATATTTTTCCCTTAAAACAGCTGAAGTGCCATGCAGAGCTAAAAGGAGACTTAGGGGTGACTCTCTACAACTTCTTAGAAGGTGTTTGTAGCCAGGTGGGGCTTGTTCTCTTTCTCCAGGCAGGAACTGACAGAATGAGAGGACACAGTCCCGAGCTGCCCCAAGGGAAATACAGGTTGGGGTATCAGGAAAAAGTTTTTCCCGGAGAGAGCGATGAAGGGAGGTGGCGGAGTCACCATCCCTGGGTGTGTGTGAACCAAAACTGGCTGTGGCCCTCGGTGCCATGGTTTAGCTGAGCTCTTGGGGCTGGGTTGGACTGGTCTGGAAGGTCCCTTCCAACCCCGTGACTCCCTGAACCCCAGCCCGTGCCCCCCACCCTTGGCAGAAACTTGACCCCGCGGCGGCTTCGCGGGCGAGCGCGGGCTGCAGGAGCCCCACCCTGAGCCCTCCTTTTGCTGTTTGCCGTGCTGAACGTGCTGGGTTTTTGTCTCCCGACAGCCACGTCCCCTCGAGTGTCCTCGGAGCTGGAGCAGGCGCGGCCCCAGACCAGCGGGGAGGAGGAGCTGCAGCTGCAGCTGGCGCTGGCCATGAGCCGGGAGGTGGCGGAGCAGGTCGGTGCCCCTGTAGGTTTTCCATGCTTGGAGAGTTCGGGCTGTTCGTTTGATCCGTTTGGATTTTAATTTTATTAATGCCAGCTTGGCTTTGCTCCAGGTGGAATCGTGCGTGCGTGGTTTATTGAATTCTTCTTTATGGTTTTGATTCTTTGAATCTCTTTTTAAAGTAACTTCAGCCTCCGAGCTGTTGAGACTAGTGGAAGATGACAGTCACTTTGCGAGAAGACTTTGTGTGGGAGGATGTTAATCATCACATTACTGAAGATGTTCTCAGTTAGGAAGGGCTGAAAACATGACTGGTCCTGAAAAGCTTCATTAATGTCAGTGGATTCTGATGCCAGTGGAATTGGGAACGGTCTGTTCGTTTGGTGGGAGTTTCTGGAGCAGGAGGGTGACCTGACACAAAGTACCAGAATATATTAAAAAAACTTGATTTAAAGTAGATTGACTTGGTATCTGTCACCTGGGTTATGTGGCTGTGCTACTTCTTAGGAGCTTCATTCTGAATTTGGAGTAAATTTGGATAAAATGACTGCATTTTAATACATAACAAAGTCAAATCTCAGCTCTGAGTGAAAACTCAAGTCAGCCATGCTGAGTGCCTGTAATATTTTAGAGGCTTCCTGTGACAATTTAGTTTACAGCTGTATGTTAAGCATGAGTGCTTGGAAAGGGAAACTATCACCCAGTAAACTTTATCATTATTGGGCAATAAAAGGAACAAAAATATAAATCAGAACCTAAGCATTTGAAGTAGCTTCAAAAATGACAAGCTGGGGGATTAGCCAACTTCTGAGAGACATGGTGTAATCAAAGATGTTTGAAGGAGTTAAATGTGGCATAAACATTGTAGTTACAGATGTTTAAACCTTCAGATTACACATTGAGTTGGCAAGATTCGATTCCCTTGGTGGGATCTTGCACCAGCGTGGAGGGAAGTGAACAAAAGCCAGGGAAATTTAAGTTTAGTTCCTTACAGCCCTCAGTGGTGATTTGAACACTGAAAGACCATTGTGGTAATAGAAAAATGGGTTGCTCACTTGAATCTCTGTGGTGTTTCTAACTGCATTTTGGAAAGGATAAAACAACACCAGGGTAAATTCCAACCAGCAAAAACTCTGGCTGTGGTTGTGACCGCAGGGTCGGGGTGCTCCTGAGGCAAGGATCACAGGAAAACTCCTCTCCCTCGTTGGTGTTCTGTGGAAATTCCAGCCCCAGCATCCCGTGTGGAGCACAGGGTGGCAGGGTTGGAGCCCTGCAGGGAGCACAGCTCAGAGCAGGCTCATGGTCTATATCACCAGTGTTGATTTCCTTTGCAGGAGGAGCGCCTCAGACGCGGAGATGATCTGAGATTACAGATGGCTCTGGAGGAGAGTCGCAGAGACACAATTAAAATTCCCAAAAAGAAGGAGGTAGTGCCTTCGCCTAAGAAATTCCCGGTTATGCTGCCAAAAAAGCTGAAATACAGTAACACAAACTTAGCTTAATACTGAGCTCTTTCATGCTTTTGGGTTTGCTTTGTTGTGTAGCTTAAAGCTTCTTCCGTGTGGGTTAAATTTGGAACTAGTCAATTCCGGCGTGTAAAAGGAAAATAATAATAACAATAATAATAATAATTGCTTCTTCACTCTCACGGGTTTGTACTTCAGCCTGACAATGCCCTTGAGTAAAGCTCAGCTTCTTCCTGCCCTCAGCACACCACTCTGTTGGACCTGATGGATGCCCTGCCCTCCTCGGCACCGGCGCCGCCCAAACCCGAGCCCTGGGGACCTCCTGCTGCTGCTGCTGCTGCTGCTGCTGCTGCCAACCAGACGGATCCCTGGGGAGGATCCACAGCTGCAGCCCCTGCCTCCGACCCCTGGCAATCGTTTGGTAAGAGCAAACTGCCAGGGGCAATGGCGTTTGAAAGGTTTTGCTTTCTGAGCATGTCAAAGGTCTTCGATGTCCGGCTTGTGTGTGAGTCCATCTTCATTCGTGCCACTAAATTCCTCATTTCCAAGCAGAAAGCAATGGCAATTCCACTTTTTTTTTTAAGCAGTTGGGGTTTTTCTGTGTGCAGTTTGAATCCTAAGGAAGAAGAGAGTGGCACCTCCCTTGTCTTTACAGCAAAACCGACTTTTCCAACTCGTGTCTCGCTGCTGGTTCTGTCCAGTGCCATGGGTTTAGACTATTCCAAGAATTTAATCTGATATTTAGGCAGGGTGCTGAGTTTAGGGAGGCCATCAGTCTGAATTATCATGTCCTTAATTGCTCCTAGAGAATTGGGATGTCTTTGTGTATGATCAGAACCAACAGGATTAAATTACTTAAATGAAGATTTTTATAGCAGACAAAAAAATGCAGGTCGCCATTTTAAATATTTACTGTTCCATAGGATTTTGATGCTAAATCTGTGGAATATTTCTGCAGGGAAACAGGCAGTGTTTCACATTTTAAAGAGCAACCAAGCCAAATTTTTGTGTGGTTTTTTTTGTGTATGCTGCTGCCTGTGTAGTGGGCTGGCATCTTGGTCAGCCACAGCCTGTCCAAGCAGTTAGAAAGTGGATGGTTCCTCACAGTATTATACTTGGAACTGGAGCTGGATCTGTTTTTTTTGTTGTTGTTGTTGGAATTCTTGACTTTTTTAAAGGGCAGGGAGTTTCTTTTCCAGAGCTTTTCCAGATCGACAGCTTTGTTCTGTCAGTTCTGCTTCAGGCTGGTGATTCTACAACCTCTGCTCTAAAGTGCTTCAAAGTCATCTGCATTCCACACACCACCATCAGATTCCTGATGAAAAATTGGGAGTTTAATAATGAAATGCCTTGTTTGGGGTTTTTTTTCCCCCTGCTCATGATGGCTCCTACAAAACTCCTGGGCCAACTGCCCAATCATCATTCCAAATGTCACCTGGTTTTTTTTTTGGTGATAAGAACTGAGAAAAAGCCCATATTTTGGGCCCTAGGGCTGTTATTTCTTTTTTCCTCCTCAAATCTCCTGCCTGACGTGTCACCCTCTGACAGGGTTTTCCTTGTTCCAGTTCCAGCCGTGGCGTTTCCTCGGCGCTTCCCAACTTCCTTACACCACAGCACAAGCCCTGCTTCCAGCCTGCTGGATCCTCCCCAGGCACAGTCTCAAAGATGCAAGTTTATGAAAAAAAAAAACGACTCATGAAAGTGCATTTCCCAAATCCTGCCAGTGCTGTGGTGTTGCAGTGCAGCTGATGGAAGCTCCGGGAAGGGATTTTCCCGAGCGCTCCCATTTCTGGCGCTCCCTTTAGGAAAGAAGGGACATTTTGGGAAGCTGCTGTTGATGGGAAATGCTGTCATTAGTGTGGCATTGCTCTTAACTCAGCACTGGGGGCAGATAAAGGAAATGGAAGTACTGGGGTGGGAATAATGGGGCTTCCTTGGAGAGTTCTGGCATTTCCTGCTCTGGAGCTGTAGTGACCACGTGCCTGCTGGTGAAACAAAACCCAAAATTCCAGCTGGAATTGGTGCCACTGTGTGCAGCATTCAGTTGATTTACAGGAATATTGGGATGCCAGCAGGGTTGAATGGGGTTTTTAAAAGCTAAAATAATTCTCAGTTGTAACTTGAAACCCACAGGATGTTGAAGGTATGAGTTGTTGCATGTGGGTGATTCTGTCCTGCTCTCTTGGGTTATAGAATCCTCATTTGGGAATTAAACCTTTGGTGATTGAATTTGTAGGAATGAAGAGTTGTCAGTATCTTCCAGGAAAAATGAGAATCCTGAACATACAGGCATTGGGTTAAAAAATAATAAAGGTATCAGTGGGCAGCTTAGGTGTGTGTCAGGAATGCTTAGAAATGGGAATAAAAAAGCACAGGTGGCTCAGGGATGCTGATTATATTTTTATAAAATAGCAGTGTGGTTAAAAGAGTTGGAAAACATTCCCTTTGAGTCTTACAGATTCCTTTGTGCAAGGGTTAATGTTGTGCACCTCACACCTTTTACCTTTGGGCTTTTTATAAACTCACTTTCCCCTGAGTTCATAAATAGACCCTGTGATTTAGGTCACCTCCAGCCAGGGACTGTCACTTGTGGTGGCAATGTCAGGAGCAAAGGCAAGTTTATTTTCTTGCTGCAACTGCAGGTGTTTTTATTCAGGTTCAGAGAGGGGAATTGTTTATTCCTCTGCCTTGCCCAGAATTTCCTGGTGCTGTTGTTACCCAGAGTGTGTGACAAATGCTGGGAGTGCTGAGCTGCTGCTCCCATTTATGCTCAGTGTCACTGGGGGGTGAAGGCTCCTGGGAGGGATCAATCTCCAAGGAATTTGGAAATTTCCGAAGGGGAGCTGCTCTCACTTCCCTTCCTGCTGATTCTTCCTGCAGGTGCCAAACCAGCTGCTTCCGTTGACCCTTGGGCAGCACCAGCAGGATCCACAGCTCAGCCCCTGGCCAAAAACGTGGACCCTTGGGCTCCTGCTCAGCCATCTTCTACTGCAGCAAAATCTTCCGTGGATCCCTGGGGATCAGCACCTGCAAACAAACCTCTCTCTGCTTCTGGTGAGCAACACTCTCGTCCCATATCCACCTTACTTGAGTAATGAGGAGAAGTCCACGTGATTTTCTTGCACTGTCTGGTTCAAAGAAACCGAGCAGTTGGCAGAATTGGTCTTCAAAAATGAAAGGGACTTGTAGTAATCACGATCAGGAAAAAGAAATTGGATTGTGGTTATTCTTGGACCTTGAATTTGTGGTGCTGCTCTGTCCCTTGTATGTCTCCTCCTGGTATTTGTGGCTGCCTGCTGAGCACTTGGGGCTGCTGCTGCTCTTGGGTTTTATCTTTAATTAGACAAGGACTTAATTTCTGGCAGTGACTGATACTCTAATTTCACCTTTCCTCGTGACAAATAGCTCTGCAGATGGATGTCTCTGCAGATGGTGATTGACAGGTTGAGCAGCTCGGAGGAGACTTTTAGAGGTGCAAATGAAGGTTTGTTCCTTCAGACTGAGGGCGTGAAACCTTCCCTGAGCCCTGGTAAAGATGCAGAAGGTGCTGCTGTAATTGTCTGTTCATGCTCTGTAACTAATGCAGCCTTGATGAGTGTTAATACCTGGAATTTTCATATTGGCACCGTGGCTAAAAGCATCCAAAATGCATTTTCTGCTCGTCATTCATCCCCGTACACAACAGACAAGGGAATCTGAGTGCTGCAAAAAGTTGTCTAAGCAGCTTTTCCCTGGGCAAAGGGCAATAACTGGAGCATTGTGCAACGAGCCTTTAGCTATGGTGGCTCTTTGTTCTTGATAAATGTTGTTTTTATAGCCAATTTTCACTCCTTCTCTTGGGGTTTGTCATCTTGTGCTCTTCTTGCTTGAAACGTGTTGGAGGTTAAAAGTAAATTAGGAAAACATCCCGGCTAATTAAAAATACCCACACAAACCTTAAAGCTGTTCAGGAGTGTGACTGCTGATGATTTAGGTGTGGTTTTGCTGCCTCCAATCTGAGGTAAGAGTGTGCCCACATTTTGGAATGGTGATGTTGCATTGACTGCAAACTCTGGGCGAGCGCTGGTGCTTCAGCTAACAGGGCTTTGCCATCTCCACACCCTTTGCTCTGGCATTCCTCCTCCTTTCCACTTGGGAAGCAGAAGGGAAATCATCACTGGTGGTGTTTTCCTAACACTTGATAGCTGAGGCTGTAAATCCACTTCTGTTCTCTCCTTGCACAGCAAGATCTGCTTGTCTCTAATGCAGACACTCAATCAACCAACCCCCAGCGTGCTCAGGTGTGCCCTACACTGATCCAAAAGCAAACTGCTCTGATTTAGCTGTTCCATGCTGTCAGAAAGGACAATTCTGTGACATTCTCCTTCTCCCAGCTCCTGGCTCAGAGTAGGAGCACTCCCAACTGCTGCCCTGGAACCCGTGGTGGCTCCTTGGTAGCAGGAATGGGTTAGGAATTGCTTCCAGGAGGATCAGCTGTGTGATGCAACCGAAGACGTGTTAATGACAGGGCTGTCTTGTTGTTTTGAACAGGAAGTACATCTTTTGACCTCTTCAGTAATTTGAATGGTACAGTTAAAGATGATTTTTCTGAATTTGACACACTTCGAACTTCCAAAAAGCCAGGTACGAATCAAATTCTTAGCATGTGGACAGCTTGGGTGACAGTCACGGCAACAAATGTCTCTGTTCTTAAATTTGATTGAACAAAAAGAATCAGCCTTCACAAAGGGAAGGAAGTGATGATGCAGCAGTAAAAGCTCCTTGTTCACATTTTGGCCTGTGCATGAACTCGTGGGGAATGGGCCTTTTGTAATCCATGGAATTGAACCCTGTGACCTTTTGCTGCACTGACCCAGAAGTTTGTTGGACTCCTTAATTTCCAGTGTCCAGCACGTTTGGAGCAGGGCTTATGCTCAGAGACTCAACCAGAACCATGCTGACTGAACCTCTCAAATGTGTAAATTCCTGTAGGAAGATGAGAAAATACCTTCTATGAATACTCTAATCTGTTTTTTCTCTGGTCAATGGTCAGTAAATCAAAACTGCCAGACCCTGTCAGTGCTGTGGTACCATTGCTCTCAGGATGGTTCTGCCTGAAGCACAGCTGAGCTTTTTGAGAAGAGAGCCCTGGGTGGAATCCAGCTAGGGAAGGGCACAGCAGAGGTGTAGGGCCAGGGCACAAGCCAAGGCTTTGGATTTCTGTTCCTTGGAGCCTGTGAGTCCCCCTGGAGCAGCAGAGCTGTGGGAATCCCATCAGTAGAGCACTGCAACTCTGACTGTAGCTTCTTCATGCTCTGCTAAGGAGCACTGACCTGCTTGCATGCTGAGAGGGTGTAACAGCCTGACTAACACAAACTTAGCATAAAGCACCTCTGCTCTCACACACCTCAGCCTCCTCTGCCTGCCTCTGAGGGTTAACCAG
The DNA here is from genome assembly GCA_013397195.1 of Hylia prasina. NCBI lineage: Eukaryota > Metazoa > Chordata > Aves > Passeriformes > Sylviidae > Hylia > Hylia prasina. The sequence goes on along the minus strand of VYXD01016589.1, from coordinate 187,694 downwards.
GGCTTTTCTTTGTTCCCTTTGTGTTGTTGCAGCTGAATCAGGTTCCACTCTGCCCTCTCAGCACAGCGGTACCACGAGTCCTGATCTCTTTGAGTCCCAGCACTCGGGTGGGACCTCAGGCAAACAGAGCACGGCCCGGAAAACCCCCGAGTCCTTCCTGGGCCCCAACGCTGCCCTGGTGAACCTGGATTCTCTGGTGTCCAAGCCACCACAGCCTGTTACTTCTCTGAACCCCTTCTTGGCACCAGGTTGGTTTCTGCACGGTTTCTGTTGGAGCTTTCCCTTCCTGCAGGAAAGCTCAGTGCTGTTGGGGTTGAAGGCGGGTGATTGGGGCTTGGTTTTTTTGGTTATTTCAGCCAGCAGATGGTGAGCAAGAGCAGCAGGGTCTCAGAGAGGCATCCTGGGCTCATCCAGCACAGGGACAGTCCCTGAAAACACAAAGTCTCTGCTCTTGGTCTGCAGCTGAACTTCATCCCAGCAGTTCCCCTCACTCAGAATGATCTGTGTTAGGTTTGGGGTTGTTAAAAATGGCTGAACCTCAGCTGGGTTTTGTCAAAACAGGTGAGATTACCTTGGGGAGGTAGCAGGTAGGAGTTTCCTGTGGAAAAAGGTTGGAATTGCCCTTTTCCTGGAGCTGCAGCAGGCACAGGAGATCTCTGACTGCAGCCAGAGAACAAACCCTGCAGGGTAATTCAGTGAGCTGCAGGTTTGTCTGTCTTAGGCTGGCACAGTGAGCCAGTTTTGATCTGAAAACACATTCTCAGTGTATTTTGGAAAAAAAAACAATTGGCTGTTGCAGTTCTCCTGCAAGCTGGGCCTGTTAGGAGTGAGCCCTTGCTTGGAGCAGACTGAAGTGGTGACACCAAGCATGTGGCAGATGTGTTTTTTACAAGCTGAATTTGCGCTGACTTTTTCCTGTGTTGCTCACAGGGTGAAACACTTGGAAATGCTCTTCCAGTATTTATTTTCATCATTCTTCCAATGGAAGGAAAAGTCAATTTATTAAAATCCTTGAGTAGGAAAAAAAGCAGTGATTCTGAGCAGCCTTGGCAGTGAGCAGGGAGAGAGAGGAAATCTGTGTATCTGCCCTTCCCGGGTACTACAAAAAGTTTGTGAGGGGTCACTGGGCCATCCAAATAATCCTGGGCTTGTGCAGTAAAAGGAATTTGCAGGGCTGGCAGCAATCCAGGGAACCTCAAAGGCTGGGAAAGTTGTGCTCTGCTTTTTCGAGCACCGCTGTAATTCGGAAACAAGTTGTTTACTTTGGGAATTCTTGTCCGAGCTCGGTGCCAGAAACATGAAAATGGAGGTGGCTGCTGAGAGCTCGGAGCAAAAGTACGAATCACAGAATCCCAGGGTGGTTTGGAAGGGCCTTAAAAACCTTAAAAAAGGAACCTTTCAGTATCCCAGGTTGCTCCGTCCAGCCTGGCCTTGGACATTTCCAGGGATCCAGGGGCAGCCTCAGCTTCTCTGGGAATCTGTGCCAGGGCCTGCCCCCCCTCCCAGGGAAGGATTTCTTCCCAATGTCCAACATAAACTCACTCTCTGCAGTTAAAGGAGCACAGAGAGCCTGCAAAGCAGCATTTAAGGAATCCAGTCAGTGATGTGGATGTCGTGGTTAGGGCTGGGGCAGGTAACCACCTTTGGCAGCTCTGACTCCAGCCAGGGCTGTCCCAGGTGGGAGCTGTTGGTCTGTGCAGGGCTGTTGGGGGCACTGCCTGCTGTGCTTTGCTGGGTGGCAGACACTCCACGGGGTGTTGTGGGCACAGGGGTGCACACAGGGCATGTTCTTGGCCAGGAACGACCATCTCACACCCCAGTGTTGACAGCAGTGCCCCCCTCTCTCTCTCCCTTCTCTCCCGCGCAGGCGCCGCTACCGCAGCGACTCCAATCAACCCCTTCCAGGTGAACCAGCCTCAGCCTCTGACCCTGAACCAGATGAGAGCCAGCCCCGTGATGGGCAGCAGCCCCTCCTTCAGCGCCGTGCCCCCGATGAGCATGGAGCCAATACCTCTGTCTTCCATGGCCCCCGTGCCCGTGGGGATGGCGCCGCTGCCGGCCATGGGCACCATCAGGATGGGCCAGGGGCTGAGCATTGCAGGATCAATGCCCCAAGCTCTGCACAGTACAGGAATGCCGCCGGCAGCCTCCCAGGCTGCAAATACAACTAACCCTTTCCTCCTATAAAGACCCAATTAAAGGAACTTTTCTTTTCCTAGTGTTTCCAGGCTGAAGTCTTTCCAGCGAAACGAACGTGGCCTGTGTGGACTGAACGGTGTGTGAGAGACTTGGAAGTAGATTTGCAGTTTACAGTTATGATCTTTGAAGAGTTGTCTCTACTTACCAGTTAATCTAAATCTAGTCTTTGCTACAGATGGTACCTTACTTTGGCTTGTTGAGCATCATGTGAAATGTTCAGACTTTTTCCACCAAAGTTAGATTCTGCCCATTTTTTGTTACTTTGTTAAATCATTTCAAACACACTTTCTAGGGGGAGAACCCGCCACCGGAAAACTCCCTTGGCTGTTTTGTAGGTGTCAGATCATGTGCTGGATTTCTGAATTTACTCTTCCCCCTGCATCTGTCACTTCCTCTGCCCGTAAGATAGACCTGAGGTTCCGAGTGCTAGTGAATGTTTTGCACATAACTACACACAGTTCTAGACTGTTGGTTCACCCATAGTCCTTACTCTTAGAATAAGAGACCGACCCGGAGGGCCCAGGGGGGCTTGGTTTTTTATGCATTAAACATTGCAAACTCTGCACTGCTTTGGTGTCTCTGAGGTGTGACTGACAACAGCAAGCTTGTCTCGAGAGGAAAATAACACAAAAAACCCCCAGGCAAAACACCCAAGACCATGCTCGAGTCGTGCTGTCGTGTGCAGTGTTGAATTCCTACACTACTCTAAGGACTCCTGGAACTCTCTGTGAGTGGCTGCACTCGTGCTGAGTGAGTGTCCTGCTCTGTGCTTGTCCAGTACCAGCTTCGTTTGGAAGTTTTTTTCATGTGTATTTTGTTTTTATTTGACTTACAATGTGAGTTGAAAGGNTTTTTTTTTGAGTATAAAATGGGAGTGAAAAAAAAAAAAAAAAAAAAAAAAAAAGGAAAAAGCAAAAAAAAAGCAAAAAAAAAAAGAAAGAAATGCAGCGGGACAACTTTGAATTCAGTTTCACCGGGGCAAGCTTTAAAACTAATTCAGGCTTAACCTTGCTATATGCAGTTACTCTTGTATACTTTTGCACATATTTTGTTTAGTACAGTTTCATATTTTGAGTTTGCAGAGTTACCTAATAGTCCTTTTTTTGCTAATTTTTATAATGTGGTTCTTATTTAACTGTCTGGTTTTGATAGATTTATCAAGTCTGGCTGAAAAATTAAGATATTGGCAAATGTCATTTTTATGGTTTTAATGCCCTCTTATTTATGGTTTTAGCTCTTTGTTTCTGTAAAGAGAGTTTAAAAGGGAAGATTAACACTAAAATATTTACTTTTAAATGAAGTATTCATAATGCAAATCAAAAACAAATCCTCGTGACTAATTATTTTTAGATGAATTGAATTTGAGCATAACATGATTTAAGACTACATTAAAAAGAAAAAACACTAAAGTCGCCTTTCCCTTGATTTGTTCCATTTCCCAATCCCCAGACTGGACAGACTTTTGGCCTTGATGAAGATCCCAAGGGAGGCTGTTTGCTTTTATTTTCCTTGTAAAACTCGTAGAGCTGTTAAAAACCCTGATGTACAAACACAACTTGTTTCGTTCTGTCCACTGATCTTTCCCGTCGGAAGGTGAACTCTGTAGGAACGAACTGCTTCCGTGTCCAGCCATCCCTTGGGAGCTGAATTTTAATAAATGTTCATGTCTGGGCTCCTCCCCACGCTCAGGGGTTCTGCTGGAGCCCCTGCCCAGCCCAGCAGGATAAAAATCCATGGAAAGGGATTTTTTCCTGCCTGCAGGGCACCTCTGAACCGACTTGGTGGCCTTTCCTTAATTTAAGAGGGGGAAAACAGAATTTGCCAGGGTTGTGCTGTGGTGGAACATCCCCCTGCGGGGCTGGAGAGGGGCTGGATCCCGTGGGAGGACTGGGATCCATCTCCTGGCGGGAAGGGGAGGCTGCAGCACGCTCAGATTTAGGGCCACAACCCCAGACTGGAGCTCTGGGAGCGTACAGAATGCTCCTGTGGATGTCCCTGTGCAGGTGTTGGATCCTCTGGGATCCTCTGGAATTGGCAAGGAGCCTTCCCAATCCCTGTTTTTATAGAGGAGGGAAGAGGATTGCTGTCCACACCCAGCCTGGCTTTAACAACCAAACAAAACCCCGCTGATGTTGCCTTTCAGAGCGAGGAAAAAGGCTTTCTCTGTCGTTGAGGTTGTTGGAAAGCCTGGAGCAGGAAGGGTGTGATTCTTGCAGGTGGGAGGGAAAGTCCTTCCCAGCTGACCTGGGACAAGATTCCCCCGGGGTTCTTTTCCCAGCTGGAATCAGGGTGTTTGTCCCTTAGTCTGGCCCCGGAGCTGCAGTGGGATGGGGAATTGTCTGTCCAGCCAGGAGTCCTGGCCACGTCCTGGGGAACTTCTCAGGGGCAAGATGGGGTTGATGAGAAGCATTTGAGGTGCTGAAATAATCTGAAGTGTTGCTGTCACCATGAATTGCTGAGGCTGTGCTCTGGCTCCTGGCTAATGAAGCTGGTGAATGGCAGATTGTTGTTTTTTTCCTCCCAAGTCACTGCCCCTTTTATTATATTAAATAGAGACATTTAGGGCGCAGCAAACCCTGAGGGGCCACAGCCCAAATTCTGGTGCTGTGGAAATATTTAGGCTGAGACTAACCAAGCCCAGACCCCAGCCTGGCACAGGGGCTTGTTCAGGAGGAGAAAGAGCTGGTTTGGAAAACGCTCCTGGGCTGGGCTGTGTCCCCAGGGGGTGACACGGGGGGTCACTGTCCCGGCTGGGGATGCTCTGAATGCTCCAGCTCATTTTGGGATGATTTTCCTGCTCTCCAGGATAATCCTCCCTTCCCTCCTGGCCCTCCCACATTTCTGGAGGATGTTTGGGTGCCCCATCACATCCCCTCTGCCCCATTTCTCCATTTCCTCCTCCTTTTTCTCACTTTGCAAATATTCAAAGTGCTTCCCCCCCGCCTTTTTTTTTTTTTTTTATTTTTTAAAAATTTAGTAGCCCAAAATAGCCTTACTGGCCAAATTGACCAAAGAAAAAAGGGTTAAATATTTTAAAAAAAAAAAAAAAAATTAAAAAAACAAAATCTAAATCCAGGCAAAATATGACTGTAAATATGACTGTAAAGGTTTACTATTTATTTGGACATNCCCCAAATAAGCTCAGTTATTTATTCAGTTTTATGCTCTAGAGAAACTCAGCTCCGTGGAGGAGCAGGGAAGGGTTGGGGTGGGCTGGGGCATTCCCAGTTTTTGGGAGCCAAGCCAAGCTTGTTCCCCTCGTGCCCCTTTGCTGTTCCAGTTCGAGGTGTGCCCTGTGCCTGAATATTCCACAGGTGGGGACAAAGAGGAGATTTCTTTTTCCCAGCAGAATCTCACACGACTCTTCCTTTCCAAGTGTTCCAACATTTCCCCAAACTTCTCATAATCCCGGGAGCCGGCTGCTTTTTTCTGGATTTGTGCTGACTATTGCCATTATTTACTGTATAAATAATTTATCACTTGTACTATTGTATCATAATGTCTGTATCTTTGTGTCATTTTTTTTTTCTCTCTCTCCCCCCCCCCCCCAGCGATGTCACAGGTGTGATATTTAAACGATGCCACCAGAACAGTTGGAAAGACGAGAGGGGTTTGGAGGTGACTGGTCAGAATTAAAAATTGTATTGCTTCTATTCCAGCTGTGGTGCTTTTTCCAAGCTTTTCTGCGTGGTGTTTGTGAACCCTGTTCCCACCTGAGCCCTGCGGGAAGCTGCTGGGCTGGGGGGAGCTGGTGGGAGGTTGGTGGCAGGAGGAATCTCCCCGTGATTCCTCGGATGCATCCGTGGCTTTTCCCAGGACAGGCTGCTCTGGCTGGGAGAGAGGAGGGGTTTTGTGGCTCACTGAAATCAGGCTCAGCTGAGACCTTGCTGACTCAATAAAAATGAAGATTCGTTGTGTTGCAGGAGACTGAATTCCTTCTTTAAGCCAGAGCCCCCGAGGAGGGAGCTCGGAGCTGTGCCTCCCTGGAGGCTCCGGATCTGTGTCCGGGCAGGAATTTGGGGAAGGTGGCTGTGGAAGGAGGGTTGGGGAGCTGGGACACAACCTGGAGTCCTCAGTGCCCACTTTTACAGCTCAGCCTTGGCTCTGTCCTGTGGATCACCTGGAAGTGGTTCAGGCTGCTAATTCTGCCTGCTTTAATTGAAGGGCACTTCATTAGCAGGCACCAGCAAGAGCTGCCTCCCCAGAGCCCCTCCAGCTTCCCTGTTCCCTTTGCTGCCAATCAGGCTGATCACTAATCAATGATCACTAATTAATGCTGGAGCTGGGACTCTGGGAAAGGTGGCTTTGGGGAGAAAAGTCTCTGCTTTGGGTTCAGCTGGAGCTGCCTGGGGGAAGCTGCTGCCCCAGAAACGCTCCAGCTTCCCTGGAGAAGCTGCCCCTGGATCCCTGGAAGTGTCCAAGGGGCTTGGAGCAGCCTGGGACAGTGGAACTGGATGGGATTTAAGATTTTCCTGCCTCTCCTAATTGCACATTTTAATCTAAATCCACTCCCTGTATGGAAGATGTGGGAATGGCTCAGAGAGGAAGCTGTGGTAACTCTCATCTCCTCCAGAGCAGCTGGGTCCTGCTGGGTCCTGCTGGGTCCTGCTGGGTCCTGCTGGGCTCTGCTGGGCTCTGCTGGGTCCTGCTGGGCTCTGCTGGGATCTGCTGGGATCTGCTGGGTCCTGCTGGGCCCTGC
>VYXD01016589.1:144388-156940 GCA_013397195.1 Hylia prasina | reverse complement strand
GTGGCCCACCACTAAAAAAAAAAAAAAAGGTCAGCTTGTTGTCCAAAGCCAACTCTTGGACACGCAGAGGGAAAGGAAAGGCCGGGGAAAAGGAGCCCGTTTGTTATACGCAGGAGAAAAGCAGCATTTCTCACGTTTTCCCCACCTGATGTTCCAAGGAGATGCTTTCAGGAGGCCTGAGGGTGACATCCTTCCCCTCAGACAGAGCACAGAGGGGAAGGATGTCACCCAAAACCAGTCCTTCTGGAAATTCTGCCCAAAACACCCTCACAGGGCACACATTTAAACACATCAACACCAAACCTTGAGGCCTGTCTCCTAAAACCTGGAGCACTTGGGGCACCACTGAGCCCTGAAGAAGGAGGCAGAGGGAAGGAGAAGACATGGGGGCAGTGAGGTGGGGGTGTGAAGCCCGTTTTGGGGTGGAAAAGGGATTTTTCTTCGTTGTCTCTGAAGTGGGTCTGGTTGGAAGTGCCCACACAGAGCACACCTCAAACCTTAAACCTGACCCCGCTCAGGTACCTCAGCAAAGCCTTCCTGGGCTCACAGGAAGCTTTAGGGACACAAGTGATGTCCCTGAGGTGCCGATGGAGAAGCTGAGAGGTGATGCCACGACTTGGCCAAGTGCTGGGTGAGCAGGAGCCCCTGGCCAGGCCCTGCAGCCTGGCTGGGCACGTTCCCCTCCCCAGCCACCCTTTTATCTAAAACACAATGAATCCCTCTGGCTTTCCTTTCACATCAGCCTCCCAGTGACTGATTGAAAACATTTTTCCCAGCTGCATGTGTTAAATTAAATGTATTTTGCTTTGCTCTGCCAGGCTGCAAAACCTGTCCCTGAGATCCCTCAGGTTTGGAGCTCACCAAAGAATCTGGTTAAATCTGCTTTTGTCCTTGTATTTCTGGCTTAGAAATGTCTTTCCTCAGCTCCCTGAGGATGCAGACCCCAAGGTGAGTTACTCCACGCTTTGACCCTGTGGAGCTTGGCTGGGAAAGGGAGGGCAGCAGGAATTCACAGCTCGTTGGCATCCAGCTCTGCCAAGTGTGGCTGTGCCCAGGAGCCACCCAGGGCTCTCAGCTGATGGATTAAAGCCTCAGCAGCCAGTGCCAGCTGGTTTTTGGCCATCCCAGCTCCATCACCTGAGCTGGGGGCAGCCAGGGGCTCGTTCACAGCCCGGAGCCACACCGAGAACAAAAGGGCTCAGCACTTGAACAGAAGGATCTCAGGATTTGGCTCCTAAAGCTCATTTTGTCTTTGGCTGGAACAAATGAACAGAAAGCCCTTCTTGACATCGGCCACTTCAGTTTTTAAGGGTTCAGCTGTGGAGACCTGAGTGAATTAGGGACGTGGGTAAATTTCAAATGAAATAAGTGCTTGAAATACGAACCACGGACAGGAAATTTGTTGGCTCCCAGCTGGAGAGCTGCTCTGGGCAGTGAGGATGGTTTGGAGACATCACTGCTGCTCCTCCTCCTTGCTGGGGAACACCTGCTGCACTCCAGAGCCTGATCCCATACCCTGGAAATTGGGGTGGGACTGAGCAGAGGGGGTTGAGGCCCTTCTGGTTTGCTGGGAATCTCCCTGGAGCATCTCCTGAATCCCCAGCTCTGGGGACTGCTGGAGGCCTGAGGTGTTGATCCCCCGCATGCCTCAGTCTCCTCAGTATCATAAACAAGTCCTCACAACAACAACAACAACAAAACCAAACCTGGCACTGTTTTTCTCCACAAACTAAAACTCTGCCTGCAGCTCTGGGTTTAACACTTGCAGTCAGGCTGCTCACACACCAAGTGCACACTTCAAGGGCTAAAAAAGAGGATTTCACTCCTATCCCACACAGGGCTGACTCCTCTGGGATTTCCCAGCTGGAAAGGACAGAGGCTGGAGAGGTTGTGGGTGTGAAGGGACAGGTTTGGGGCCCCAAAGCACAACACCACGGTGGGGAGGACATCAGCCACCCCAGCCTGTGGCCTGGGTTTTTGGTGGCAGGACACGGTGGGAAGCAGAGCAGGAGGATGGAGGGGATGCTTTTCCCTCCTCATCACCTCCAGGGTTAAAAGGAGGCTCTGCCCAGCTCCTGCTGTGCTTGGGAAGTGTTGGAAGACAAGGAAAACCCAAGGAGAACAGACTGTTTGCAATCCCAGCCCGTGTGAGAGGACGTGCCCTCTCTTCCTTCAATTAGAAAAGCAACCTGTGCATTTCCCTGCAGGAATGTCTGTCAGGAACAACATTCAAATTCCCCCATTGCTGTGTAACCAAATCTCTTTCCTCGCCTTAATGGAGTCTGATAGATTTCACAAAAATCTAATTTGATGTAATTTAATCTCCAAGCCCCCACTGATTTCGCGGTAGATTTATTTGTGATCGTGGTGACAAAGCAATTCCATGTTCACTCTTAATCACAGGCTGCTGACATGGGATGAGACAATTATCTCACGCCCTCCTTCCCCTCTGCACTTGATTGTTTTATGGCTTGATAGGAATCAGAGAGCAGGCAGTGTCTGGAAAATCAACCCAGGGACCTCCAGCTCCTTCCGGAGGGGCTCTGATAATTCCTGAGTGATCCATGTCCTGAGCAGAGCCAGTGGGGAGCTGCAGGTTTACACCAGCACTGAATTGCTGGAGGATCCTCTGGAAATGCCCAAGTGGGGATAAAGAGAACCTGAGCAGGGCCCCTGTGAAGGGGATTTATCCCATCCCATGCTGTTGGTGCCAGGGCTCCCAGTGCCAGCATTCCCAGGCTGTTTGGGATTGCTCCTTGCTGAAAAACAGCAAGGACAGCAGGACAGGGACCTGTGCCTTTTATGGCTCTGAGCTTAAAACCCACAACCTGAGAACGAAGTGGAGAGATGGACTTTCAACCCTCCTCTGGAATAACGGCCAGGACAATGTTTCCAGCACCTTCCACCTCCAGGAGCCCTGGGAGCTGGAACCCTGGGCACTGAGAATTCCAGGATTTCTGTGCTGACAGGCACTGACCTCCAAGCAAACCCTGCACTGACCTGAGGCCGTGGAAAAGGCTCCCAAAATTGAGTGACAGCCCTGGGATTGTGGGTGTGGGGTTTGGATAGAAGTGTGTGATAGCACAGGGGGAAAAACTTGGAGTTTAAGGGTTTAGAATATAATATATATAAAGCAAGATGGAGGATTTAGGATGTAGGTTGAGTTCTTTTTCACCTTCTTCTTGATGGGTTTGGGTGGTGTTTTGTAACTGGGTAGAAAAATCCGCACCGCGGGCCAGAGGCGCTTGGATATTGGGTTAAGAGTAAAAACAATTTAGGTGTCATTTCATAACTGGAGAATTTGTGCTTAAAAGGCCAGGCAGGGAAAGAGACTGAGGGTGGCGGTGCCATCCCTGCTGCAGGGGGCTGGGACAGCTCCGTGTGGCACCTGCAGGTCAGGCTGGTGGGATCCATCCCATCCCCACCCCGGCTCTCACCAGGGCTTGGTGCTTCCCCCGGCTGTGCTCCAGGTCCCCGCGCAGCGCCCGGCTCTCCGCGGCCACCGCCCCGCTCCTGCTCCCCCTGGACATCTCCAGCTCGATCTCAGCGTCCATCTCAGCGTCCTCCTTGGCCTCCTTGTTGCTCTCCTCCAGGTGCTTCATCAGCACGGCCACCACCACGTTGACCAGGACGAACTGGGCGATGAGGACGAAGGTGACGAAGTAGACGGGGGAGATGACGGGCAGGTAACTGAGGCAGTGCTTGTCCTCCCGAGTGCACTCCCGGAGCGTGTCCTGCAGCAGGGAGGGACAGGGCAGGCAATTAGTGGGGCTCTGCTTGGCCTCCAGGTGCAGAAAAACCCCAAAGAACACAAAGTGGGCACGACTGAAACAGGTAAGAGAAAATATAAGAGATGCGTGAATTGCGTCACCTACGAGGAGGGGAATGGGTTGGACAGAAGTTTGGGATTTCCCAAACTGGAGTGTTCCAGGCCAGGCTGGACAGGGTTTGGAGCAACCTGGGGTAGTGGAAGAGGTGGAACTAGGTGAGCTTTAAGGTCCCTTCCAACCCAAACCATTCCATGATCCTGTGATTCTATGACACACCCCAAAGGCACAGGACACAGAGCACATGGTTATCCCTCCCAGTCAAAAAAACTGGCCTAATTTTCCTTAAATATTCTCTCCAGGAACAAAGCTTCAGGCTGGGTGAGTCTTAGGACAAACCCCTGCTTGAAAACACACCTGGCCATAATATTAGGAAGTCTCATTTTGATGTTTGGACAGGAAACACTTTTGCTTTCACCCAAGAGTTGCCTAAATGCGTTTGAAAACTGTAGCTCCGGCTCTCCCGAGAGGAGGAAGGACCCAGGGCCTGCACACACCTTCATGATCCCGTTCCAGTTGTCCCCCGTGGACACCCTGAAGAGGGTGAGGAAGGCCATGCCAAAGTTGGTGAAGGTGGCGTGGCGGCTCAGGCCTTCACAGGGATTCTCTTCGCTGCAATCTGCGGGACAGGGAAGGAGCAGCGCGTCAGCCCAGCCACGCTGGGTTATCCACAGCAGCCCCCAGAGCCAGGCCTGGCACCCGGAGCTGCGTCCCATGGATTTATGGCATCGGGGGTCCTGCTCAGGAGGAGCAGGGGGGACAGGGGGGAAAAGGTGTTTGCAGCTGGAGAACCTCGGGACAGGACACCAGCAGGTGTGGGGGTGTCGGAGGGGGGATTTTCATCCCCCCGGAAACACTCAAGGCCAGGCTGGACGGGGCTTGGAGCAACCTGGGCTTGTGGAAGGTGTCCCTGCCCATGGCAGGGGTGGAACTGGGTGGGCTTTAAAGTCCTTTTCAACCCAAACCCTTCCAAGATCTTCTGATTCCTGCGATTTTCTTTACTCCTGCTCTACAGCCTCCTTTGTCTGTTTTCTTCTTGATTGCGCCCTTGCCTTGATGATTTTTTACATCCACCACGAGGGATATTTTCACTGAGATAAAGTGGAGCAATTTGACATTTTCCCCCTGAGAATTAACAGCCTAATGAATGCAAATTGAACATATGAAATATCCATCTTCCCATAAAACACAGCCTCGTTAAATATCCATTAGGACAGGCAGCAATGGCTCTTGGTTGGACGTTTCAGACTTAGGTAATTATTCCGAGGTAAATTGGAAGGAAAAACAAAAAAAAAAATCCAAGAAAAACCCACAAATGACCAGTCCTGAGGGAGAGAGGGCTGATGGTTCTTGTGGCTGGCGTGGACTGATCAGGAAAAAGGAGGGAATATTCCCATTAAATTGGGCTGGGAAGCAGAGCCCTGCTCCAGTGGGGTTGGCATTGCCCAGGTGTGTGTGGAAACACCAGAAGAGCCATTTTTCACCCCTGTGACTGAACAAATCCACCCATAACTCCAGGGATGGATTATAAACCCACACTGTTTCTCTCAGGGTGGGCGCAGAACTAATTCTTTCTCCGGAATTTGTGGGAGACTGGAAAATAATTTGGTTTTGGTTGAGAGAATTATCCTGCTCTCAGGCACTTGTGATCTGAGCAGAGGGCTGGGCTCATAAAGGGGATTAATGACAGCCATAAGCTCTGCTCAGGAAGGGCCCTTCTGGTGCTCCTGGAGCTCTAATTGGGTTGGAAATGTCGAGGATGCAGACACAGCTCCTTCCAACAGCATTTTCCAGGCTGGGCAAGGCCGGGCTGAGGGGTTTGCTCTGATTTTAGTGATGGGCACATTCCTGAGCAGCTCCAGTATCCTCAGAGTGGAGGATTAATTAACGCTGGACAAGCAGGCAGCACTGGGTGGCTCGTGATGGATGGAGGGAGGGGAAGGTGGTGCTGAGAACACGGGACAGATGAGCTGGAAGAGCAGAGAACTGATGGGCTGTGGGGGAAGCTCCCAGCAGGGACATGTTTATGGTGGCATCTCTCCAGCAGGAATCTGACCCCCATCCAGCTCTGCAGGCTCGTGTTCTGTCTCCAGTAGCAAGCTTGAACAAATCCATGCTGGGCAATGATCTTTAAACAGCAGAGAGTTCCTCTGCAGCCAAGGGACAAAGCCCTGAACGTGTGTGTGTGTGTGTTTGGGAGGTTCTGTGTCACATCCTCGTGTGTCAGCTGTGACCCCGAGATCAAGAGAAAACTTCCATCTTCAGAACGTGAGTGTGAAGCTGAGGAAGGCCCGAGAACGGGAGAGGGAGAGAAGGAAGCAGCCAGATCCCAAATGTGACAAAAAAATAAACACCAACCGGATGGAGCGAGCGGCGTCGGGCCCATTACTCACCCAGCTTGCCAAACAATTCCACTCCCAGGGCAGCATAGATAAAAAACAGGAGCATGAAAAGTAGGCCAAGGTTCCCTACCTACACAAGGAGAAAGCAGAACAAGGGTCAGGCAAGTCGAGGTCGTGAATGAAATCACTCCATCACATTTTCAACACAAGCAAAGCAGAGGGGGCCAGAGCCAAATCAGCTTTCCCCTGGCTTCCAGCAGTCTGATCCCTCTCAGAGTTCTGCTTTGAGGGGCCCAGGGAGCTCTTTGTGCCCTTGGGGAAAGCAGCAGCTTCTCCATCACCTTCTACTGGTCTGGAATTTGGCCACTCTGTGGGACCAGGGCTCTGCTTTGGGTTTGTGGGGCCTTTCCTTTCCGGGGACTGTGAGACAGCAGCAAGACACAGGTTTCCAAAAGTTTCACTGGCATGGAGAACTCCCTGAGCCTTCTCCTTCACAGGAATATTGTATTTACAGGAATCTTGTTCCTTCTCAACAAGAACATCCCGGATTTCAGCTTTCCATGTCCCACAAAAAATCCTTATCCCACACACCAGCTCTGGCAGTTCCAGGGTGGCTGAAGGGGGGTGACAAGTGACACGAAAACAGCACAAAAGCCCTTCACACCACCACAGCGTCACAGCTCCCCGTGCTGGATTCCATCCCAGTGCAGAATCCAAGCCTCAAAAACATCTCCTGGAGCAGATTTTTGGTGATTCAGGCAGAGAACAGGGAGGGCAGAGTGACCCGACCTGCTCCCACCTGCAAGGAACTGCTGGCATTTATCTCTGCTGCCACTTTAATCGCTCTGTTAGCAGCTCCTAAGTGAGACACAAAGAGAGTTCTCGGAGCCTCCAGCAAGTTTTTATCCCCAAAAAACAAGGAACCAGGTGATCCAGGCAGTCAGGCCCAGGGATTCCTGGTCTCTGAGGTGCATTTTAGTGAACTCCGAGTTTGGGAGAGTTTTCTTCTCTGAGTTGGCACAGCCACAGTTTTTTTTTTGGTTATTTTGACTGTGCTTAATTTAATCAGAAAGTTTATCAGTGTGATATCTGTCATCATAAAATTAACACAGCCCTCGCTGATGAAAGAGGGGATTTTTTATATTAAAGAAATGGGAACAGTCCAATCACCCAGTGCAGGCTGTAATTGCTATAAAGCCTAAACTGGCTCTGCAATTTCCCTAACATTATTACCATCCTCCAGGGAATAATAAAGATAAAACAGGGATGTGGATGGCTGGGCTGGGTTATTTCATCTGCCTCTGCTGCCTTCTGGAATAGCTTTTCCTGCTCCTGTCTGCTGGACCACTGATGGTTTGGGAGCCATTAGAGACGAGCAGGCGCAGGCACAAACACACCACACACGCTGCTGGGGAGGCAAACGAGCAGATAATTACAGGGAATTAAAATAAAAACGACAAACAAACATTGGAGGTTGAGGTAACAGAAGAGGGCTGGGGGTTGTGCTCTAAGCAGCCTGAGTATTTTGATGCCCGAAAAAAATCAGCCTGCAAACTTATGGCATTGATGGAATCTCGAAGAATTTAGGGTAAAGTGGGAGATTACCAGGTTATCTGTGAGAGATTTTATCTGGATTTCAACNAGAAGGAGAAGGAGAAAGAAGGAGAAGGAAATGTCCTGTTCAGCCCGTGGCCTCCAGCAAGGCCTGAGCTCAGAGAAGAATCCCAGGCACATCCCAGGGATGTGCTGATTTTTGGGAGCTGGGTTGGGAAGGGAAGGCAGCCCCTGAGTGTGTCTGTGACCCTGGTGAGTCGTTCCCCTTTGGAATTCCCTCGGGGGTGTGTAATTGATGTCTCCAGATCTCTCCGGGATCTACTGGGAGCAGACAAGGAGAGGATGGTGCAGGAATCATCCTGCTGGAGGGACTGGGAGGGGCAGGAGCTCTTTCCCAAAGGCTGGGATGCCCGTGCTGGATGCTCCAGCAGGAACAGAGATCCAGCTCTGGCAGCAGCCTCAGCTCTGGCAGCCCCAGCAGGCCCTGAGGAGTGGTTCTGGCTCTGTTGTCCATCCAACTCCCCTCACCCTGGGCACGGAAATCTCCAGCTATCCCCTCCCTCTGGCAGCCAGGGGCTGTCCATCATTTCCTGGGAATCCAGTGCCAAGGGGGGCTGTGCACTGCAGGGAGAGGAGCACAGCTGAGGAACGTTTTGGAGAACGTTCTTGGTGCCCTGAAGGCTTCAGAGAAGCCTCAAGAGCTGCAGATGCTGGTGAGCATCTGTGCTTCTCCTGGACCTTCCCCTCTGGTTTTTTTTCTGGAGCTGTTTTTTTTTTTCTGGGATTGAGAGTTCATGGAGAAGGAGGGCAGAGAAGGCGTCCATCTGAGATCATTCCCTGACCATCCTTGCTGTCTCTGTGGCCTCTCCTCATTTTTTTCCCTCTTCTCCATCTCATTTTTCCCGCACAGATGAGGTGGAGGAGAAGGTCTGTGACCTGGCAGACAGAGGTCACCACACAAAGGGCAGGGCAGGGACACTTTGAAAAGAGCAGCTCAAGCTCAGCCTGAAATCCCAAAAGAGGAGATAAATCCTGTGACAGTCTGGGATCAAAACGCTACATTCCCCCAAATTTGGGGAAAATGGGTTCTCCAAGTGTTACTCTAATTGCTGAATGAAAACCAAATCCAAAGCTGATGGAAATCAGCCCCCAAAAATGCAGCGACAGTTCCTTGTCATCGCCAGCCCATAAATGGGCATTCTCCACACAGCAGACAAAGAATTTCCCCCCAAACCTGAATGAATAAAAATTAAATTTGCTTTTTTTTTTTTTTTTTGTCACTCAGAAACCACATTCTATGAGGATTTTCCAGCTGTGGTTTTAGGACGTTAATTTAATTAGGGTAGGAACTCATGCCCTGCCTTGGAAATGAAAGCTGCAGCTTTATGAAGAGTGATGGTTGTCAGAGAGCTCTTCCTAAAATTCCCTTCTCATTTTCTGGGCTTCACTGGAGGCCAAAGTGGCATTTCTTTATCTGCACGAGATCTGCTGGGAATGTCCCCGGGGTTTTCCCTTGCTGGGAATGCAAACTGCACGAACACCCCAAGGAAACCCAAAGCCTGGCCCGGAGCCCCCCTATTGTTTGTGTGTGGGGGGGACAGAGAACAAGGAGAGAAAATCTGCCCTGTGGTGACAATTGTAAATTGGGAAAAAACCCACAAATCCAAGGATTTCCAGCCCAGGGGTCAGGTTGGTAAATCCCTGCTTTAGCCTCAGCCCAAATCCTTAAGGGAATCTGGATGCCAAAGGGCAAATGCTGGGATTAGAAACGTCTTCATGGCAATGATGAAGAGCAAAGCAAAAGGGTCTCTGCAAGGAAAAGAAATTCCCCGTTTTCCAGCTCTCTTGGAATAGATTGTGGGTTGTTTTGTACTTAGGAACTGAGTCCCAGGGGTGTTTTGGGGTAATTCCATGTTTTCTGCTGATTCTCGTGTGGCCACTCATCCCCTGAAGGAGATTCCCAGCCCTTGGCTGCTCCTGGGATCCAGGGAATTGGGATGGGATCTGAGTTAACTCCAAACACTGACCAGAGCTCACACCAGCACACACACAAACAAGCAGAACACACTTAAAAAGGATAAAATAAAATAAAAAAAAACCCAAACCCAAACTCCTTGGAATTCTGATGGAGGACTGAAAGCCACCAAAAGGCTTTCTTTCTTTTCTCAAATCCAAAAAAAGCAGCCCCAGGAAGTGAACCCTTGCAGGATCCCCTCGAATTCCCTAAGTCTGGAAGTGTTGCTGTTGTTCCTCTTGCAGCTCAGGAGAATTTGGTGATTGCTGACCCCAAATGAAGATTTTAACCCTCAGGAGCGTTGACCCCAGTTTGTCTCTCCAAGGCTGCAGCACCTCTGCCAATAACTGTGGTTGTTCCTGCCTCCCAAAAAAAAACCTGGGAGTGGGAAGCTCCCAGTGCTCCCAGTGTCCCTCCTGGTGTTTCCCAAACTCGCCGGTGAAATCTGGGATTTGTACCAGCTCTGCCTACAGGAATTTCCTCTCTGGGAACTCCTTTCCCATAATTTTGGTTCTCCCATCAAACACGCTCCAGGATGAGCCAGGCAAAACTCTGCTCCCGAGGCCTGGAGGAAGCTGAGACCCTCCCCAGGTGGCTCCTAGAGCTGTCCCCAGGCCCCAAAGTCACTTCTGTTCCCCAGGGGAACACCCTGGGCATGAGGGAATTTTGGGGGCTTACCTGGGGCAGGGCTTGCACCACTGTGTCCAGCAGAGCTCTCATGCCCGTGGCCATTTTCAGCAGTTTCAGCACTGAAATGAGGAGCAAATCCTGCTCAGCAGGGCTGGGGGACATTGCAGGGAAAATCCAGGGAAAAAATGGGGGTTCAGGGCTTGCAGGGAGGGTTTAAATCTCTCTCCCTGCTGTTTGTGCACGGGGGGAGGAGTTCTCTGCATCCCAGCAGGGCTGAACATCCCACTGTCAGCCCCAAGGGGAATGGATTCCCACTGCCAGAGGGCAGGTTATGGGATATTGGGAAGGAATTCCTCCCTGGGAGGGTGAGGACGGGCTGAAATAGAATTCCCAGAAATGCTGTGGCTGTTCCTGGATCCCTGGCAGTGCCCAAGGCCAGGCTGGACAGGGCTTGGAGCAGCCTGGGACAGTGGAAGGTGTCCCTGCCAAGGCAGGGATGGAATGGGATGGGCTTTAAGGTCTCTTCCAACCCAAACCATCCTGGAATTCTATGAAAATGGACAAAAACCCGCAAGAACTCCAGCAGGCAGGAGAATGGGAGGCACCTCATCAGGGAAGAGCATCTTCCCAAGCCCTGACTGCCATCACTCCCCACTCTGCCCTGCGATCCCAGGCTGGAATCAGGATCCAACCTCAGATCCCACCGGAAAAACCCCGCGGGACCCCGTGAGCTGGAAATGAACCAGCAGGGCTGGAAGGACAGACATCCAAAGGATTTCCCGGGGTGTCTGGAGAGGGGCAGGACACACCTCTGGCTATCCTGAGCACCCTCATGATGCGGATGATGGTGGGATTGATGGGGAGGGCCGCGTTCATCTCGATCTCCTCCAGCGTGATCCCCACGATGGACAGCAGAACTATGGCCAAGTCCAGCTGGTTCCACCTACACGCAGGGGAAGGACGTGCAAAATTCCAGTTACACATGGACCACCCAAGAGGAGGGGTTGTGTTAATGCTTGTGTTAGCAACAGGCACCAGCAAATCCCATCCTCATTCCCGTCCCGGCCTGTGAGTTTTAGGGGGGGACAAAACCAGCTCAGAGCAGCCGGGGCAGACATCCTGGGAGCCACAAAACCTGGGAGCTGACTGGGAAGCGTTTCTGACCTCTGAGCTGAGCTGCACAGGCCTGGTGGGAAGGGAAATACTGGGGGAAAAGATGCACCTGGAATTCCGGGGGATTTCCTGAATCCCTCCTGCGGAGCACAGCCAGCAGTTCTTGGGAGTTTTAGTCCTTACACTACAAAGTTTGCACGCACAGAGGGCCAGCCCTGGGCTCCTCCCGTGTCACCACAGCGCTGCTACACCTGCCCAGAATCTGGCTCAACCCAGCCCTGAATCCCAAATCCACAGGGGATCAAAACTCGCTCACCTGTCCTTGAAAAACCTCCGGAAACCAAAGGCCACCAACTTCAGCAGCGCCTCGAACACGAAGACGATGGTGAACACGTAGTTGCAGTACTTGAGGGCTTCATCCAGGGACTGCAAAGACAGATCCCAGTTAGGCCAGCCCAGTTATCCCTTCCCAGCCCCCCGGGGAGGGACTGGCAGGGAGCAGGGTGAGAGGAGCACAGAAGTGTCAGGAATAAAGTCACAAAGGCTGGCAGAGCTCGCTAAATCACCCAGCAGAACTCAAATAAAGGCTCAGCCCCCGAGTCAAACTGAACCCTCCAAAGAACTAAGTTTAGTTCTGCTAAAAATCTCAGGTTCAAGCTCGGTGCACAAATTGTTCAGTCTGGGCCAGACACGAAAAAATTCACCCCCTTCCCCATCTCCTGAAGATTCCTTGGTGTGACTTGCCCAGAACAAAACCCTCCATGGATCATTTCTTGATTCCAGCCCTCGGGACAAAGGCTTTGCTTCAAAAGCTCAGGAAAATAAATAAACCTTGGAGATGGATTAAACTTTTCCTTGTTGAAAAATGGGACCTCTCCAGAGCTGGGCAAAGCGTGTCCATATTTGGTGCAACGTTCCCGCTCTCCACGGAGCCGCTCTCGGAAGTCAGGAATCCACAGTGTTTATACTTGAGGATGATGAGTGTTTATAATGGATTTCATTGGAGCTGGGGGCCAACAACAGCAAAGGAATCTTGTGGGGCCTTAAAATACACAGTTGTGGGGGGGGAAGC
>VYXD01016589.1:101024-120245 GCA_013397195.1 Hylia prasina | reverse complement strand
GTAATGCATGTGAGTCAAGATGGGAGGATTAAGGTTCCCTGTCTGAGTCCTTCTTCTTCACCTTCTCCTTCTTCCTTCTTCGTGGGTTTGGGTGGTTTTCTGTAATTGGGTGAAAAAGGTCCTCATTGTGGGCCTTGGGTGGTCATTGTTGGGTCAGAAATAAAAATAATCTAGGTGTTACCCCGTTATTGGGTAATTATCACTTAAATAACCTTGGGAAGAGTGAGAGGTGCTCCATTTTACCTCATTTCTCTAACGTGCTAGTCAGAGCTCACGCCTGGTGAGTCTGTAAATGGATAACAAACAATAAACTCCCAAGTCTGAACTCGAAATCTTCATTCCCCATGTATTAATCCCGACCTTGGCAAGGAGAAAAAGAAGCCAGAACCATCACACCTTCCCTCTCCTCCTGACCTTCCCCGAGCCAAACCACTCGGGAATTGCCTTTATTTAGCTTTCCACGTGACTTCGGATCACGCTGTGGGGATTTGCCTTCGTTTGGATCTTTGCCTCCCCTCCCTGCAGGAAGGTCTGGCACTCCCCTGCCCAGAAAGGACGGGTTGGATCCAAGGTATCCCAAAATGAAGGATGCACTGTCCTAATCCCATTGCTTCATGGAGACGTTGCCTCCTTTGATAACCATCAGAAGATAACAGATCTGAGGCCACAGATCTTGTCTCCTTTCAGGCTGCTCCTTAGAAGGCAGCTGGAGCTGAAGGAAAGGGTAAAGGACAGGATTTTTAATGAGATAAATGACATTGAGCGGCTCCAGAACCTCAGGGAAGTTGTTTCCTTTAAGCAGAAAAGCTGGGCAAAAAAATACCCATCACTGCAAAGCTCTGCTCTGAGGGATCTTCCTCAGGGATTTCCACTCTCCAGCTTCAAAAATCCCGGAGGCCTTAGAAAAACAGATGACAGGTTCACGTTCCACATTAATTCCTGCAATGAAAACGGCCTCAAAGCCCCTAAACCAAGGTGGCTTTGGGGACAGGAGTGCTGCACTGAGTCATGCTGCTCAATAACCTTCCTGGGACACAGGGCTGAGCCTCTGTGCTCCGTGCCAGCTGCATCTCCCGAGGGGTTGGGAGGAGAAATGCAGCAATCCGTGTGTTGGGAAGGGAGAAATGGGAAGCTCTGAGGCTGGGGCTGTTTTGTTCTTTGTTCCTTTGTAAGAATTTACATCCACAGTGAAGGCTCTGGACTGGTTTCCACCTCGAGTGGTGCCACTTTGCCTTTAGAAACTTTATTTACACTTGTTGCAGCCAGATTCTAAAGCCTGAGCTTTGAAACACAAAAGTCTAATCTTTATATTTAAAATATCCTTGGAGCAGCAGCTGATTCCTCCATTGTGGAACCTGCCAGGAATTTCAGGCACAAACCAGAACTTGGCTGCAGAGGAAACACAACTTTTTATATCAAGGCCTCTGATTTGTGAGGGGATTTGTCACTCCCAGTTACACGGAATTGTTTGCAAAGGGCATCTTTGGGGCAGGGAAGGAGACAGAGATCAGCAGAGTAAGAGCAGGATGGGCAACAAAAAGGAAAATAAGAGTGGATTTTATCCCCTTTTACTGGTGAGGGACATGCAGAATGCTGATTTGGAGTAGATTCCTTCTGCATCAGGGCTTTGAGACCCAGCAACACCATCTCTGCCCTGGAAACACTTGACTCCAAATTTGACACCTCTGGAAGAGCTTTGTGGAATTAAAAACTCCTCATTGTTCCCCCTTAAAACATCCCCGAGGGCGCAGAGCTTACCTGGAACACGGTCACGATGGCCCAAAGCAAGGAATCAAAATTCTTCCTGTCGGGAACTGTGTCCCCCGTGTCGGTTTTCAGGCTGAACTTGCATCCAAAAAGATGCATGCCAAGGATGCTGCAGTGGGGAGAGAGGGAGATGGAAGAAACCCCTGGGTGAAATGTGGTTGCAGGGAGGATTGCAGGGGCTTTATGGACACTTTTCCACTCCCAGTGGGGTTTTCTTTCTGACCCCGCAATTCTGTTTTCCCGCCTCATATTTCATTCCAGGTGTCTGCACTGAGGGGAAATCAAGGATGTCCTTTGTCTGGAAAAATGACAAACCACGTTGCTACCTCCCTGGTTTCCAAGCAAAGGATCCTGAGGGGGACTAGAGGGTCAAACAGACAGAAATCTTGGAATCTGCACAACTTCCACCCCGAATCTGACACTTTGGGATGGCCCAGCCAGTGACAGGCCCAGCTCAGGAGCCTCTGAGGAGCAATTATTGCCTGTTTGCATCCTTTATTCAGCTCTGGAGCGATGGCATTCCATGAAAAGCAGGCTGGAGAGGGGTAAACACCCCGCTGTGAGCACTCCTCACACAGGGGTGGTGTGTCCCTATCCCCATCCCTGAAGTGGAACCAAAAATGTGTATTCTATTTGCCACCGGTTGATACGGGTTGGGGAGGTGTTTTTTATCTCTTCTCTGACCTATTCCTCTGTCAATGGGCAGCTGTTAAACCAGTTGGGGCCATGTTCTCTGTCCCTTCCAGGACCCACCCTCCCTCAGGGGATATCTGCTGTTCATGGGCCAGCCAGGCTCACTGCAGGGCCGAGACAATTCCATCATCCCAGGGGAGGAGCCCAGCATTCCCACCTGGATCAAAGCTGGCATTGAGAACTCCAGCACAGCCTGGTTGCTCTGCATTCCCAGAGGGAGCCCGGGCCCATCCCAGCACCACTGGACCCTCCTGCAGGATCCTCTCTGCTCCAGCAGAACCACACCTGGCACTGCAGGAGGATTTATTGGGACCAGCAGGGTGTCAGGTCATGTTCTGACTCTGGCAGGGTTTTCTTTTTTGTTCCTTTGCTTTTCTTGTACTACTACATTTTTAATTTTCCTAGTAAAGAACTGTTATTCCTCCCCCCACATCTTTGCCTGAAAGCCCCTTAATTTCCAAACAATAACAATTCACATTCTCCATTCCAAGGGAAGCTCCGGCTTTTCCCCGGCGAGCACCCACCCTTCCAACCCGAGACGCACCTGAAGATGAAGATGAAGAGCATGAGCAGCATGCAGAAGGTGGCCACGTTGTCCATGGTCTTCATGAGCACCACGAGCTGGCGGCGCAGGGCGGGCATGAAGCGCACCAGCTTGAGCACGCGGAGCAGGCGGAACGTGCGGAGCACGGACAGGCCCCCGTCCGACTGCCCGATGATCTCCCACACGCTGCGGGGACACGGGGACACTGCTGGGACCGGCGCTCCTGCTCCCCTGGCAGCTGCTGCCCCTCCAGGAATTCCCCCCGTCCCGCCTTCTCCTGCTCCTTTCCTGCCCCTGGGAAAGCGGCTCGGCTCCGCGCGGCCGCGCCTCTCGCGGCGCAGCTCGCCTGCTTCGCAGCTGGTTTTGGGGGAAGTTCCCTCCTTAATTCCCTCCTTGATTCCCTCCTGAATTCCCTTTTTTTCCTGGGGTTCTCAGTGTCTGCACCACTACAATAATGTGGATCACGATTTTGTCCCGGGAATATCCGTTCCTCGGATATAGGAATACCAGCACAGCTCAATTCATTAAAGCAAAGGGTTTGTTTTTTTTCTGGCTTCTCTTAAGAGAATTAGGGAAACAAAAAAAACCACTTCAAGTCAGTAGGATCGGTGGTTTTAGGTCTCTTGAGGTGTTTATCTCCTTTAGGACATCCAGAGGGATGTTTTGGGGGGGTTGGTTTGATCAGACCACAGAATGACCTTTGTTCAGAACCTTGAACCTTGTCTGGATCTAAGGGATGTGCCGAGGGCACTCTCCTGGTTTACATCTCTGTGTCCCTGGAATTCTTTGCCCCAAATGACTGACTGAGGGGTGATCAGAGAGGACCCCAGCACTGGGGTGTGGCTGGGGCACCCCAGTTCAGGCTGGGACAGTGTCCCCTGGGGAGCACAGCAGAACGGGGCCGGCCCTTCCCCTCCTGCTTGCCCAATTCCAGCCAGGCTGGGGTAATCTGGGATCTGGGAGAGGCAGGACACTGCTGGGACATGGACACTCCCAGTACCCCTTTCCCAGGACCAGCCACGGTGCACTTGAGTGGAAAATCCACCCCAGTGCCAGATGTGTGGCATAAATAGATTTTCCTCTCCATCTGCCAGGTTGATTTACTTTGGACAGGAATCCAAAAGTCCTGCACAATTACAGCACATCCCAACCCTGGATTAACACACGGAATCACAGAATCCCCGGGTTGGAAGAGACTTTTAAGATCATGGAGTCCAACCCATGCCCCAACACCTCCTCACCAACTAAACCATGGCACCGAGTGCCACGTCCAGTCCATTTTTAAACACATCCAGGGATGGTGACTCCGCCGCCTCCCCGGGCAGATCATTCCAGTATTTTATCACCCTTTCAGTAAAAAACTCCTTCCGAAAAACCCAACCTAAATTCCCCTTGCCGTCCCCGATCCCCATCCCACTCCCCGGCCCATCTGCACCAAGGCCAGGACCAGCAGTGACCTGATGACCACGATGATCCCGTCGAAGATGTTGTAGGGGTTCTTGATGTAGCCGAAGATTCCAAAGGCCAGGAGCTTCAGGAGCATCTCCAGGGCAAACATGCTGGTGAAGACGATGTTGCTGATCTCCAGGGCGTTGGTCAGCTCGTCGGGCTGAGGGCAGAAAAGCAACGCGGTCAGGGGAAAAACGGGAAATGCCGGAACGTTCCTCCCGCTGGGATTTGTGCTCCTTCAGGAAAAAAGAAATGTCTGAGCAGATAAATCCTCCTGGAAGCTCCTTGTGGGTTTTACTCCTCCAGCCCAGTCCTGGAGCAGCTGGAGAACAACTGTGCCCAATCCGAAATAATTCAAGCTGTGCAAAGGAGAGGGTCTGTTCACTGTTCCAGGACAGAATTCTCCAGGCTGGAATCTGCCTGGATTCACATGGATCACTCTGCTTTTACTGCACCGACTCCAGCAGAACTTTTTGGATGCTGCTACATCCAAACCAGGAACACTGGTTCAGATATAGGAATATCACTGCTCTATTCATTAAAACAAAACATTTTTTCTTCCAGCATCTCCAAAGAGCATTAGGGGAAAAAAAAGATATCAATTAAAGTCAGTGGGATCAATAGTTTTATGTCTCTTGAGGTACTTATCTCCCTTTGGGAGTTGCCCCCCAAAACCCCAAATGGTCTTTCCTAAAACCAGCAGATTTTAAGTGTCAGCAGCGTGGCCCTGAGTGCCAGGAGTGCATTCAGGGTCTCTGAGTTTCTCTGGGTGTACAGGATTTTAATGGAGCTGAAATCCAAGATTATTCCGTGCCCCTCCTCTACCCCAGCACCGCATTCCCTCGGGCTCCAACCTTGTTTCCAGACATTCCATTCCTTTCCTGGGAAGTGCAGCAAAGCCTGCCCAGGCTCCCAGACGTGGCAGGGAAAATGGGAAAAGGTGGGATCGCTTTGTTCACTCCCTGGATCTGCTCCTTCCAACAGCACCTGGCTCTGCAGTGAGCATTTCTAGTTCCAGGCCTGCTCCTTTGTGAGACAAAATGAGTCTTTTTCATTTCCTTTTCCTCAGTGTAATAACATTGTCTGGGAAAAGGTGTGATTTTCATATCTGACTCATCTCCTGGACTGATAATAATTGTCTTTATTCCCCGTCCCTCGTTAGGGGGGTAAGAATTGGCTGGGTTTTTGGGGATGTGGCTGCGCTATTTGAGGCTCTAAAGGAGAGACCACTGGTAACACCATCACACTGAACTCCCCCACTCAGCAAATCCAGCCCTTGGCAGTGGAAGGAGAGGGTGAAAGAGTTAACTGGGACTGGGGAAGAGCCCACACATCCCCTCCAGCCCGTGGGCTGCTAATGAGCCATCATTCACTGCTAAATTACTCCCTGCAATCGTCTGTCTGCTGCTCAACCATTTATCCAGGGGGAAGAGCACTCAGAGCTCCTGGTTCTAATCCATAAACTCCAATTGCCATGGGATACCGGGAGAAGGAAATTTGCAGCTCTTCCCTGTCCAGGGCACCTGAGCAGAAGGGCACGATCCCCTCCCATCAGGCACAGCTCATCCATCCTATTCCTTTCCCTCACAAAGCCAAAACAACCCGGGGAGAGGAAAAAAAAAAAACCCTTGTCAGAGGCTCAGGGCCGCTCTGGGATGGAATTTAACCGGCTCTCCACAGAGACTGATCCTAAAATAACGCGGTCAGGGGCCAGGCTGGCCTGCTCCAAGGCATGGCAGGGACAGGACACGGTGCTGGCAGCGTCCCCGAGCTCTCTGTCAGGACCTGGCACGTTCAGGGTCCCCCCCAGGCTGGGCTGGACGAGGGAATTCTTGACAAGGAGCAAAATAACTCATTAAAGTCTCGTGTCCCTGCGGGCACGGACGGGAGAGCTCCTGGAACGGGGTGTTGGTGTCAGGCTGAGGCTGGGAAATTAATGGCAATCATCAGCAGGGAATCACACGGAATCCCAGGATCTCTGAGGTCGGAAAAGACCTCCAGGACCATCGAATCTGACCTGTGACCCATCCTCACCTTGTCCCCAGCCCAGAGCTCTGAGTGCCACCTCCAGGAATTCCTTGGACACCTCCAGGGATGGGCAGTTCCAAGGCCTGAGCACCCTTTCCATGGGGAAACTCCTCCTGATGTCCAACCTGAGCCTCCCCTGCCACAGCTTGAGGCCATTTCCTCTGATCCTGTTGCTGATTGTCATGGAGAAGAAGCCACCATCATTCTTGACAGGAATCTGCAGCTTGCTGTGGTTGTTCTGCTTTCCCTGCTGTTCCTCTTTTTTTCCCTGGGGAACATGGAAAACCTGCCCACTGCTATTCCCAGAACCTCGTCCTCTCCCACAGAGCAGCAGCCTCATGGGAAGGCAAGGCTAGTGTGGGGCTCTCCAAATCCCCCTTGCTGCTGCCAAGAGTTAAAATTTCATCATGAAAATTTGACTTCCCGGTGGTCACTTCAAAATCCCCAATCCTGGAATGACGTGGATATAGAAGCACAGAATCCCTGAGACTGGAAAAGACCTCAAAGGTCATCGAGTGCAACAGGACAAGACAATCTCAGAGGCATCACCAAAAAAGTCAGTGTCGAGTCTGAAAAGCTGAGCAACCCCAAAAACACCCTAAAGCAAATAAAAAGGAATTTGTACATTGTCACTCTCCAAAATCCCAAGTTTTCTTAGGCAAACCCAAGATTCTCCTGCGGCCTGTGGAGCTCTGAGCCAATCCTGAATTTATTTCCCGACTTCCTTGACTATTTGTGTCCTTTTTGCTTTGTCTCCAGCGCCGTGACTTTTGCTTCCTATTGAAACCCGGGAGGAAAAACCCGCAGCGATCTGTCAGGGAGGGGAGAGAGGCCACGAGGGACAGGGGCAGGGACAGGAGAGGACAAGGAGGTGGCCTGGAACGTCGGCAGCTGTGCCCAGGAGCTGATCCAGCAGCTTGGAGCGCGGCAGGACGCCGCGGGGAGGAGGGGGGAAAGGCTGACACTGCAAAACCTCACCCCGGGGGATCTTCATTATCCTTTTGGGATGGTGCTTGGAGGCAGGCAGCGCCAAGGTGATGACAGGGCCAGCTGCGAGCAGGGATGTTGGAGCGGGATCCTGCCGGGACACCAGGCAGGACCCGCCGGGCACGGACAAGGACGGACGGCCCTGAACGGCGGCCAAGCTCTGCCGGGAGCTCGGGGATGACTGGAGCGGCTGCTGAGGAGCAGATGAGCCAGGCGTGCCCCGCTCCAGCCTCCCAGTGCAATCAGCTTCTCCTGCCGCCAACGGGAGCCCGGGAAACCGGGATGTTGTTGCGCCTTCTGAAATGGTTTATGGCCGGCAGCGCACATTTCCCGCTCCGGCCGCTCGCTGACCAGCAGAGACCCGCGGGAAGGGTCAAGGAAGGGACACTCAAGATGGATTTGGCCATTCCCCTGGAGTCAGCCGCTAGGAGCCACTGTTGTTTTTCGTCCAAATGAAAGCCAACCCCCCGAGCAGGAGTTTTTCCAGGAGTCCTTTTTCTCCGGGTGAAACGAGCCGGTGAAATGCGCTGCAGACAAAGCTTTTCACGGGGAGGATTGTTTTGGTTCAACTTTCTGGCCGGGAGAAAACGAAATCGCAACAACGCTTTCAAATTGCTGCAATGCTCGGGGCTGGAAACTTCAGGCTTTTGGCTCAGGCAGTGGTTCTGTCACGAAATGCAGCTCGGGTCGGGATGTGTAGCAAAGCCTGGCAGCAAAATCAGGCACTTCCAGGAGAGCTGGTCTAAAGTGGAGGGTTTTTGCTTTTTTGCCAGTTTTTTTTTTCCGAAGCTTTAACGACTCTGGCAGGGAAAATACCTGCCCACTCCTGGGCTCCAAGCTGCATCAGGAAAAAATTCCTTTTCCAAACACAAACAGGGAAAGCACGACCCCCCCCCAGCAGCTTTGGGGATCTCCACGTCTTTTGCTGCTGCAGTTATTGACCTTCACATCAGCCCAGGATTCCAGAGCCAAAAAGTGACCACGTGGAATTGCAGGAGGATCCAAAATGCTCAGGAATCCTCAGGATATGGGAGAAGGTTGGCAATGCTGACATGAGAATCCCCCAGTCTGGATGTGGGGGCTGGAATGGGAATGGCCATGCTGGAAACTGCCACCAAAACCCAGCACAGAATGGTTTAACCCCCACTGGCAAGGTTCAAAAAAGTTCAGATTTCAGTCTCAACTTTGGAGTTTCAGATTTAAATCATCCTTGGGCTGCAGGATTAAGTTTCCCACTGTTCAAGGGAAGGGCAGCAACTGTGTGGGATCAGTTTGGAAGATTTCAGCATCCTTGAGTTTAAATAAGAGCAAGCCTTGACTGCAGGCACAACACGTCCCCCCTCTGCCCCATCTCCAAGGCCATACTGACGCTGCAGAATATTCCAGCAATTCCAAACTATGCTTTAACTGGGGGGCGAACCTCAAACAGTTCATCCTAGGCTCAAACAGACCAGAAAAATCCTTCCCTGAATAGCTGAGGTGTGAAAACCTCGGAAGCCCAGGCCCTTTTTGTGGTTTTAACAAGGATCCCAGAGCCTTCCTGGAACCAGGGAATCCAACACAAGGGAAACCCACCACGGCCAAATTATGGATGGCTCCTCCAAGCAGGGAATGAAGGGGTGGAATTTGCAGCCTCCGATTCTCTTTGTGCACCTGAATTCCCGCAGCTCTCCAAGGGCTGGGATCTCTTTGTGCCTCCTTTTCCTCTCGCCCACCTTCTCCCTCATCTCCTCTGATTGCTGCATCCACCAGCTGCTGTTTTACATAATTCAGGCTCAGTCCCAGCAGGACAACTGGACACCTCTTTGCTCTTGAAATTCGAGAGAAATAATCACACCTGCGTTCCTGACAGTGGAGAAAAGGGGCTCTTCCACACCACCCCCTTTCTGCTGAATGACCAGGGAAGGCTCCAGAGCTAAAAAAAAAATGTGTTTTCCTTCAGAAATCCCCCTCCAAAGCAGCTCAACTTCTCCTGAGCTGAGAGTGGCAGAGCCCCGAGGAGCAGTAAACAAACCCGGCACATCGAGTCTCATAAACATCCTTTGCACTTGGGCTGTTTGTTCTCCTCTTAGTCCCGAGCCTGAAGCTGTCAGTGGGACTCGCAGCCCTTGTTTGTGTGGGTTTTTCTGCCTCAGACGCCGCAGTTGGGGCGGGCAGAGGCTCCGAGCAAGGCACCGTAATGATCTGTCAATGATCTGTCAATCCCCTGCCTGGCTCCCGGGCAGCTCGCCTCGGTTTTTTTTTGGGCAATTATAAATTTTTGGGCGATTACGATTCTCCAGTTACCGGGTTTTTCCATGGAGACAAGAGTTCAGCCCCGTGTCACGGAGTTAAAACCCACGGAGAGTGCAGAGAGAGGAGAAGGAATCCAGGGGATTTCTGGACCATCCAGTCCCACCTAGGGGCACCTTCCACCATCCCGGGTTGCTCCAAGCCCTGTCCAGCCCAGCCCGGGACACTTCCAGGGATCCACAGCTTCCCTGGGAATCTCTGCCACAGCCTCCTCACCCTCACAGGGAACAATCTGAGCATTCCCAGGATAAAAACCAGGAGAGCTGTGGCATCTCCCGGGCAGGGACTCAACGCTCAGTTGCACGCAGCAGGGACAGGCTGCCCTGCACTCTGCAAGATGCTGGGTTTTATTTCCAGCCCTGTCATTCCCATTCCTCTGCAGCAGGCTGGGAAAAAGCTCCTTTTCCAGGGGGCTCCAGGAGCCAGCAGAGCTGTCAGGGGATGTAAGTGACACCCCAGCAGAGATGAAGGCTCGGCGTTGACCTTTATTTTTCTCTCCTTTCTTTGCTTGTCAAAAGATCAAACTGAGCAATTCTGATATTTCTGAGGTGAGTAAACAACCCGGCAAAGCAAACAAGCAGAACCCCCCGGAGCAACTGCAGACCTGGCTGCTTCCTCCTCTGCATTCCCTGCCTTTAAAAAAATCAAACCCAAAAAAACCCCCAGGAATGACACGAGTGAGGGTTTCAGCTCCTGCATCTGAACATATCTCCCGTGTAAACCATTTGGATGACGTTTATTTACTGCAAGATTGGGCTCTTCATGTCTGAAAATCAACTTCAAACTGGTTTAGCTGATCTAGACCACAGGAATTGCCTTCCTTTATGTGATATAACTTCCTAAAAAAACCCAGAAAACTGTTTGGGTGGTGTTTTCCCAGGCTCATGAGCGCAGTTCAAAGTTATTTCTGCTCTCTGCCCTTGGAAAGGGATCAGGGACTTGAACCAGGATATCCCAGCCCTGGAAACTGAGATATTTGCTATTTTGGGGTGCCACTGCCCCAAATTTAACAGCCAGACACAACCACAACCTCTCAGGAGCACAAGTCCTGCTCAAGAAGGGCTTCTCTGTCATTAAAGCCTCTCCTAAAAGTCGTGGCTTCAAGGAGTTCGTGTTTTCCACTGGAAAAAAAAAAATGACAAAGTTTCACTGCGAGATTTCCAAATGGGCTCTGCTTCAAAGCAGGCTGGAAACAGAAGGAAAAAGAGGTCTCCTCCTTGTGCCTGCTGATGGATGTTCCCTCTCTGGGTTTGGAATGAAAAATGGGGAATTTATTCTCTCAGTCACCTCCGCTCTCAGGTTTTATGCCTCCCTCTAAATGGGATCCTTCATGTGGAGCGATAACAATTTAATTGAAGATAACTGATGGTAATTTTTCTTCCCTTCAATTGACCTGCTTGATCTCCTAATGCTCTGCGGAGTTCCTTTTAACTCCCTGCTCCACGGTTAATGATTCCATACCCAGGTGCAAAGCTCTGCTCCTTCCTGGGGCTGCCAGCGGGACACTGGGGGGTGGAGGGAGCACCAAAAAAAACCCCAAACCAGCAGAGTTCAGCTCCTCCTGCAGTGACCAGACCCCAAATTCAGGCACTCCCCGGGATTTCTGTGCCCTTCAAGCTCAGGTTTGGATATTGGGGAGGAATTGTTCCCTGGAGAGGCCCTGGAGTGTCCAAGGCCGGGTTGGACGGGGCTTGGAGCACCCTGGGAATGTGGGAGGTGACCCTGGATGAGCTTTAAGGTCCCTTCCCACCCATCCCATCGCAGGATTCTCTGTCTCCTGGCTGGGAGTGTTTCCTCCAAAGGAATCCCTGGATGCCACCTTCCCCTCTCCTGCAAGGAGAGCCAGAGTCGGTTCTCTGGGATAATCAACTTCCTTCGGAAGCTTCCCAGGCAGGAGGCCCCACGTGGCAGAACATATTTGCAGTATTACTTTCCCATTTCTCAGTTTCGTTCAGCAGAACGCAATTTCATTTCCAGTGACACAAATGCCAAGCAGGATTAGATCAGCTGCTGCCTCCTGCGGCCTCGGGAGGACGGGACCTGGGCGATCTGAAATGTTATCAGCAGCACTGTTTGGAAAAGCAGGGCAATCACCTGGATTGCATCTGGGTGGAGGATCACTCGGAGCGACAGACGGCTCAAAAATAAGCCTCAAAAATGAGAAAAAACCCACCCAAACCCTCTAAAACAATGCCCCAGAGCGGGCCAGAAGTGCTCAGGTTCAGTTATTAAATGAGAAGGCGCAGCAGGAAGCAGCCAGCTCTCCAAATGAGCAGGGAATGTCTCCAGCAAAGCAGCTGGGAGAACTGGGCTCTGCACACTGGCCCAGGAAAAAGAGGGAAAACGGGAATGTGGTTGTGCAGAGATCACCCTCAGGAGGAGCCACCAGGAGATGCTCCGGCCTCTTCCCAACATTCCAGAACCTGTTACTGGAGCTTTTCCCCTGGAAATAGGAGCAGGTTTCTCTGCGCTGCCATCCCACCCTGCGTGGCCTTGGCTCCTTTAAAAGCCTCTGGCCAAAATCCAGGGAATTCATCCAGCCTGAATCATTCCCATCCATCTGCTGAGGAGCACCAGAGGATCCGGGACAGCTCAGAGCAGGGCCTGGGCTCGCTCTCATCCAAGAGATTTGGCTTCTCCCTCGCCATAAAAACATGACATTCACCCGAGGAATTGTATCCACACAGTTCCTGCCCACTGCAAAGCTGCTCTTGACCACGCTCTGCTCTGAAGTCAATAATTAATGGCCCCCAAATCATCAGCACAATGCCTGAAATCAGCTTTGTTTGGCTGGTTAACCACAGAGAATTAATTTTTAAAATACAGTGCAGCATTCCTACTGATTTATGGCCCTTTTAAAAATATATTATTAAATATGCTTTTAGATTTAGGCTGAAGATATCTCAAATCTCATAGATTAGAAAGAGGAACGAGGCTCTACCTTTTAGTGTGAACGGAGTCCTGGGATAAGAAGAGCTGGAATGTTTAAGACTGGGATACACACAAAACCCACGAAGCCCCTTGCAGGCAAAAAAGGAACAACAGGGACCCTGCCTGAAGGAATCTGCACAAGAAATGAAGGTGAATGATGGATTTTCCTTGGAAAAATCCCTCAGCCGCACCCCAGAGCTGCCCGGAGGTTCCGGATGCCCATCACAGGTGGCAGGACACGCACACAGAGAGAGCAAAGAACCATTTCCCAACTCTTTGATGACGCTTTAGCAACGATTCCATGATCTTTATCCAGCTCCTGGCTCTCTGGAACACCGGGATCAAAGACCTTTGGGTTGTCATTAGCAGGCAAACCCAACAGAAGTTGTTTACTCCGGCCGAGTTAATGGCACTGGAAATATTTAATCAAAAAATGGACACACTCCCCCCCTATTACTGCCAAGATGATTCAGAAGGGGCCATTTAAATCTGGTTTG
The DNA here is from genome assembly GCA_013397195.1 of Hylia prasina. Classification (NCBI taxonomy): domain Eukaryota; kingdom Metazoa; phylum Chordata; class Aves; order Passeriformes; family Sylviidae; genus Hylia; species Hylia prasina. Next base: position 107,057 of record VYXD01016589.1, on the reverse strand, counting down.
TCAAGCCATTACTCATCCCCTGCTAATAGAGCTTTATGGAGAGTCCCTTTGAAAAATGCACTTTGGTGATCCGCGGGCACCGGGAGATGAAACGCGTCGGGGGAGCACAGCAGGGGCAGCTGCTGGGGAGAGAGGGAGGACGGGGATGTGTTTAGTCTGTGCCTGAAAAGGACCTCGGCTTAGTCATCTGTGCAGCCCAGGGAGAGGAGCTGGAGTGGCTGGAGGGGGAAATGGGTTCAAGGAGAGGGTGATTCTTGAGGAAAATGGGAGCCGGCGGCTGGACGCGACCTCCGAGTGCCCAAGCGGGACGTGGAGGGAGGGCAGGAGGCTGGGAGAGATCTGAGGAGGTTCAGGGGTCTTGGAATAGAAGGAGAGGGTGAAAATGTTGGAGGACAGCAGGAGAAAAGCTGGGGGTGTGTGTAGTTTGGGCACAGGGAGTTCTTCCCTCTGGGAAACTGAATCCCACAATGGGTTGAAGGGACATCAAAGCCCAGCCGGTGCCACCCCTGCCGTGGCAGGGACACTTCCACCATCCCAGGGGGCTCCAAGCCCCGTCCAACCTGGCCTTGGACACTGCCAGGGATCATCCAGAGGCAGCCACAGCTTCTCTGGGCACCCTGTGCTTCCCAACCCTCCCCAGGGAGGAATTCCTTCCCAATATTCCATCTATCCCTCCCCTCTTGTCAGTTTGAAGCCATTCTCCCTCTCCTGGCACTCCAAGCCCTTGTAGAAAAATCTCTCTCCATCTTTCTTGCAGATTCCCTTCAGGCACTGAAAAGCCACAGTTCTCTCACCCCAAATCCTCCAGGCTGAACAATCCCAATTCCAGTTAATCCCAATAAACCAGGGCTGTTCACCTTCTCAAAGCCAGGAAACCTCTGAGCACCCTGACATGGGAACACTTGATCCTCCCTGTGAGCCTGAGGATGGACCAGCTGAGCTGAGCTCTGGTTATTGTGATTTTTGTGACACTGGAGCACAAAGATCCCTTGGGATCTTAGGATCCAGGTCATCCCTAGGGTGGGGAACTCAGGTTTTCCTCAGGCTGATGAAGTTCAGGGACAGCACAGCTGGAGGAACCCCCAGCCCCTTTTATCTCCCTGCACTTGGTGCAGCCCCAATTTCGAGGCAGCTTCCCAGAGAGAGAAACGCTCCCAAACTGCTGAAGATTCCAAGGTTTAATAACCTGGAAATGATCAACCCCACATCTGGGACCCAGGCAGCACCTTCCCCGTGCTCAGATCAAACACGGAGCCGGGAGAACAAATCCAGGGGAAATCCACCTTTCCTCCCCCTCCAGCAAACCCAAAGCAACCCCAGCAATCATCCCGAGCTTCTTTTTGTCCCGGAAAAACAGAAATCTGCGAGAGCCCGGGGCGCTCCAGCCCTCGGCCAAGGCAGGCAGATGGGAACCTTGGAGCTCCCTGCCGCTCTTCCCGGTGAATTATTGATCCCTCCTTTTAGCCGGCGGCACCGGACTAAAGCAGCAATTAAAGCCCATCCAGCAGGATCAGAAAGGGAGAGCAAAGAGACAAAAAGGCACAAAAAGCAGGGGCTGTGTTTGCCAGCAGCCTCCAGCGGGTGCAGCTGGCAGCGGGAAGGAGCTCCTGCTCCCTTTGAGCTCGGGAATTCTGGAATCGTGGAATGCCCTGAGCTCCTGCCCGGCTCAGACACGGCAAAAATCCCACCCTGGGCATCCCTGGGAGCGTTGTCCAAACGCTCCGGGGCCGTGCCCATTCCCTGGGGAGCTGTTCCAGTGCCCCACACCCTCTAGGGAAGCACTTTTCCCTAAAATCCCACCAGGGTCAGGAAGGAATTCCAGGGTGGAGGGAAGGATATCACAGGTCAGGAAGGAATTCCAGGGTGGAGAGAAGGACACCAGGGTCAGGAAGGAATTCCAAGGCAAAATGATGGACACCATAGGTCAGGAAGGAATTCCAAGGTGGAGGGAAGGACACCAGACGTCAGGAAGGGATTCCAAGGCAGAGAGAAGGATATCAGAGACCAGGAAGGAATTCCAAGGTGGAGGGAAGGACACCAAGGTCAGGAAGGAATTCCAGGGGGAGGGAAGGATATCAGAGGTCAGGAAGGGATTCCAGGGCGGAGCTGCCCTTCAGCACAGTGGGATCACCTGGACACTGCACTGAGTTAAAGCCTGGAATTTCCAGCTGGGAGCAAAAAGCAGGAGGAGAGCTCAGCGAGTCCTGCTCCTCATCACCTGTTGGCATCCCATAATTCTGCCCAGGATTTGCACCTGGCAGAATTTCAGAGCCTGGAGACGGCCCAGCGCTCCCACATTTTCACCTTCTTGGCAAAAAATCTCCTCCAAGGAAATGAAATTCTACGAAACCACCACCAATATTCACAGGAATCACTGTGCTGCCTTTGCACCGTGCTCCTCTCGCCATATTTATTCCTAACACTGGGAGAAGAACAAAAAAAAAAAGGTCTGGAAAACAGGACTTCAAACCGAGGAGGTGACTTTCCATTGGATTTTTCTCATTCCTTCTGCAGGATGCCTCACCTCCCCCCCAGGCGTGCCCTGGATTTCAGTGTGGTTTGATTGTTATGGGAACAAAACGATACAGGAAGAAACAAAACCCAGTGGTTCTAATTTGATAGAACGGCATAAAAAAAATCACCGCTAAAATAATGAAATTCAGCTGGGTTAGCCCTAATAACAGCAGCACTAATTAAAATTATTGCCATTCACTACTACTCTGAACACCTGAGCCTCTCCCCAGGCAGGAGGGGATGAGTTCGGTTTTGGGGGGTCATTAGTTCAGCCGTGGTGAGCTGGGCAAAGGGGGCTGTTAATGAACACTAATTACCCGCCAATAACAACAATTACCCAGCAACAACAACACCTCTCCAATCACCCTGAGATTCCCAAGCTCTTGCCACACCCCACCCGCCGCTGGGGAGGAGGTGTCAGGCAGGGACAGCTCTGAAAAATAAACAAACAAGGATTTCACTGGGTTCCCCATCCCTGGGTGTGTCCAGGCTGGACAAGGCTTGGAACAAGCTGGGACCTGCCCATGGATCCCCTTCAAGGTCCCTTCCAACCCTTCTGGGGTTATTTCATGTGCCACTTTCTCTCTCTTGGCCCCAGCCAAGTTTGTTTTTCCTGGTTTTTCCCTGTGGCTCTGAGTGGCAGAAGTGAAGCAGCTCCTGCAGGAAGAGCCCCGAGGAGCAGACACAGAACCAAACCCTGCCCAGCCTGGACCCCGCGGCTGCTCCGGGGTCTGGATCCACCTCCTGCTCCCNATTTTGGGTGCAGCCCTGTTCAGGCTCTTGTCCTGCCCAAGGTGCACCTTAAAGACCCTCCAATAAATCTCTCCTTTACTCTCTGGCTCTGTCCAGTCTCTGCTGCAGCTCAGCCTTCCCAAGGAGCATCACAGGGAAAAAACCAAACTGATCCAAATCCTCCAGGCAGGGATGGAACAGGCAACACCAGGTTGGATTGGAGAGTGGGAGTGCCAGGATTTAAGACTGCAGCTCCTGCCTGGTGGTTTCACCCGCCCTGTGGGTGCAAACACCGAGCCCCGATGGAAATCCCCCCCGCGGGCTCCCAGCCCGTGCCGAGAGCGGCGGGATTGTTCCAGGCAGGGCGGATCTCCGGCGATCTCCGGCCAAAAGCCGGGCTGGAGGAGGCGGCGAGCGTTTCCATGGCGATGCGCTGCCATCGCCTTGGTGACCACGGGCTGCCGAAGCGCCCTGACCTCCGAGCGCAGCGCGGAATTTCCCCCTTCCCCGCCCGAGCACGGCTTTGATCGGAGCTCAGCCGCAGCCAGGAGCTGCCCCGGGTGGCCGTGCAGAGCCAGGGGAGCGTCCTCGGTGTGTGGCAGCCGACCCTGGGTTAACCTTCCCCTCGGTCAGCAGCAGAGCGAGCCCGGCTCCGATCCCGGCTCCGATCCCGGCTCCGATCCCGGCTCCGATCCCGGCCCGAGCCTCAATCCACCCACTGGGAAATGAAGCCGAGGAGGCCCAGCACTTCATTAGCCCAGACATCAAAAGCAAATTAATCTCCCAGCGTTTAAACCTCTTAGGAGAGGTCACGCTGAGAGAGGGATGTGTTAACAAGGTGCAGGAGTAGCTGGCGCATCAAAAAGCAGCTTTGCAGTTTCCTCCCAGGTGAGGAGTTCATCCAGATTTCTGCGGGAGAGGCAGAACCGAGTCTGTCTCCCTCCAAAACCAGCTCCAGATAAAGTTTGTGTTATCACAAAAGGCTCACCCTGAGCTCAGGTGGCAGGGAATTGTTGCATCTCTGCCTTTTGAGAGCTTCCACTGCTCCCCAAATCTTCTGGTTGTCCTGACTCCTGCCTGGCTGGCAGCCCCAAGCCTGACCCCACTGAAGCATTCCTTGAGTTCCTTCTCAAATCCAACCCCTGCACTCTGCAGCTCCAAAGTGTTTTCCACAGAGATGCCAAAAAGCTCTTCGGGGTGCAGAGCTGGGCATGGCAGAAACTTGGGAAGCAGCAAAGGCTGGGAGAGAGGAGAGAGGAGAGGAGAGAGGAGAGAGGAGGGGAGAGAGGAGAGAGGAGGGGACTGGGGACTTGCTGAGGAGCAGGATCCCAGTCTGGCTCCACTCACAGAATTATGGAATCACAGAATGTCCTGATTGGAAAGGACCCACAGGGATCATCCAGCCCTGCACAGACACCCCAACAATCCCTCCCTGGGCATCCCTGGGAGTGGTGTCCAAGCTCTCCTGGAGCTCCGGCCATGCCCACTCCCTGGGGAATTGTTCCAGTGCCCAGCACCCTCTGGGGGAAGAAGCTTTTCCTAAAATCCAACCTAACCCTCCCTGGCACAGCTCCAGCCATTCCCTGCTCCCAGGAGCTGCAGTTCCCCAGGAGTTTCCCCTCAGCCTCCTCTTCTCCAGGCTGACTGAGGCATGGAAAAGTCCATGGACACGGCCAGAACTCCCCATCCTGCTGACACAACTCCCTCGAGCCACGCTGAGCCTGGCCCGGAGTGCAGTGACCCCAAAGACACACAGCCACGTGTCCTAACAACTCCTGCTACCCCAAGCACACCGTTTCCAATGAGATTTGATACTTCCCAGGCCAAATTCCTCGTTCAAACCAAAGTCAGGAGCGATTTTCCTCTTATTTCAGCAAACCTCCCTCAAGATCGCCCAGCCAGGATTTCACACTTGAGCCACAGGGAGTGAGGAAGCACCAGGGGACAGTGCCAGCATGGCAGGGGACAGGCAGAGCATCCCTGCCTTCAGCCACAGCCATCAGGACATCTGCAGAACACACCAGGAACGTTCTGGAGCATCCTGTGCCTCCTGGTGAGTGCTCACCCCTGGGATTTGAACAGATGGCTGCAGCAAGCCTGCCCAGTGCCATTCTGGGTTTTTTTTTTTAGCATCCCCCAGGCTGCATTTTCCCTCTGCATCAACCAAGGGAAAAGGATTTGATGTGGGGTTTCCAGGGTTCCCAAGGAAGGCACACAATTAGAAATGTACTCCCTGCAGATGATGATGAATAACCCCGGGCTGGAGAACCTGGGAGAAGATCTGTTCCTCAGGCAGGTGTGATGACACAAAGCCTTCTGCAGGGCTGTTTTACAAGCTTTCCCCCGAGCCCAAACTTGTTAACCTTCATTTCCCTGCCTGTTTGCAGAGGAGTGACAGCTGCAGCCATAAATCCAGCACTCAGGTTTCCTGTCAGAGTTAAAAAATCAAACGTGGATGAAACCCTGCGCTGTTACACCCTGACCTGCAAGGAGGAGGGGGGAAAAGGAAAAGAGAAAAGGAGTGGGAGGAAATGCACGGCTTTAAAATAATTTCTGAGATACAAAAGGACTTGTGCAAGTCGGGTGGGGAAACATCCACTGCACGGTTTGCTTCTGGGAGCCTGAGCCCATCACCCTCCCCAGGCCCAGCTCCGGCTCAGGAGCAGGGAAAAGCTGTTCTTGGGAAAGGAGGGAGCTGAGGAGCATCCCCCAGCCATCAGGGAGAGCTGAGGAGCATCCCCCAGCCATCAGGGAGAGCTGACGAACATCCCAGAGCCAGCAGGGAGA
>VYXD01016589.1:90763-100984 GCA_013397195.1 Hylia prasina | reverse complement strand
GGGAGAGCTGAGGAACATCCCCCAGCCATCAGGGAGAGCTGAGGAACATCCCCCAGCCATCAGGGAGAGCTGAGGAGGATCCCCCAGCCATCAGGGAGAGCTAAGGAACATTCCCCAGCCATCAGGGAGAGATTCCTGCTGCTCAGGGGTTGGAGGGATGGAAATCCATGCTACCATTCCAGCCTGGAGCGGGGGGCACGGCCAGGGGGAGAAGCAGCGACACAGGAAGGGCGCTTTGGATATATTTCAGAGGTGTTTTTGGGGGGTTGTGAGCTGCTCCCCTCACCCCCTCTGGCTCTGGCGTTTCCAGGGGCAGGGACCGGGATTTCTGGCGCATCCCGAGCTCCCGGGATGCTGCTCCCTGCTCCTGGCAGGGCTCTGCAGCACACACAGGTCGCTGCTGAGCAGATAATTGCCCAGCAACCCACGCTGCTCTCGGCCTCTCCGCCTCAAAATCATCTCCACAAACGACTTTCAACTCTTTGTCCTCCCGGCAGCAGCGACCGGGATGAACAGTGCCCTCAGGGTGGGTGTTTTGCCCTCCCCAACGCTTCAGGAATTAAATGGAAATGCTGATTTCTCTCCCATATCCTGCTCTCTCCCCGTGTGGTTTGATTTGTTCCCGTTTATTGATTGGATCCGAGGCGGCTCAGAGCTGGGAAATTCCTGCCTGATGTTCCCGGGGAGGAGAGAGCCTCCAGGTGCAGTTCTGGGAGCTGCCAGCACCCTCTGGCCCCAATCCCACCCCAATCCCGAGGAACCGGGACCAATCCATGTATAGTCATGTCGAGAGACAGGGAATTACAGGATCCATCTGTCTGCAGCAAAGCCAATTCCCTCTGGAGTACATAAAATTAACTATTTTTTTTTTTTTTTGGTTTTGGATGCTGCGTTCTCTTTTTTACTACAGCCACAACTCTCAGATTTGTCTGAGCGTGGGACAAGGAGAGGACAAGGACAGGGAGAGAGGAGATATTAATCTGCACAGGGATCAGGCAGCAGGGAAAACTCCCGGGAAAGTGGTCTCCTGGCCCATCCTCCCTGCTCCAAAAAAGCTTTGCCACTGATGCTCCGAGGCCTGTGCACAGCGTTTTTCCCAAATTGGGAGTCAGGCTGTCTTTAGGGCTGTAAACCAGACAGTGCAAACAAAAATAGAGCTCGAAAAGAATGCGGGCAGGGATGCCAAACCTCCCTCAATTCCAAGAGTCGCGCTCCTCTCCCATCAGCTTTCCTCCCCACTCCTGGAAAAGCATCCCCACCTCGGAACACAAACCCCGGGAGGAGCTCTCAAGGTGGCATTTGCAGCTTCATTCACAATTCTGGGAGTTGTCCCTGCCCCGGGTGGAGAATCCTGGTTAAAACCTGAGGGAAATCCAGGGCTGGGCAGTTTGTGTGCCCAGGGGGAGGAGCTGCGTTGCCACCCTGAGCACCTTTAATCCACACCTGGCTGGTCTTTCCACGCCTTCACAACGTTTTAAATCTGCTTTAGAGGGCAAGGCTCCGTTCCCATCCCCAATTTTATCATTACTTGCAATAACTCCAAGTCACTACAATTGGGAAAGGCTTCCAGGACCATCCAAACACCACCATTCACATCATGAAATGCCACATCCGCTGATTTTTCCAACATTTTCAGGGATGGCGGCCCCACCACTGCCCTGGGCAGCCCCTTTCAGTGTTTAACCACTGTCCCAGTGAGGAAATATTCCCTAAAATCCCACCTGACACATCAGGCTGGCACCGAGCACGTTGCAATCCTTGCCTCAGGGAATGAAAAAATCCCAGGGAACAAAAGATGGATGCAGGAACATCCTCAGCTGGTGCTGTTCCTGTTACACCAGCAGTTCCACCCCTCCCCTGTCAATCCAAACCACTCCTTGCTCCCCAAAGCTTTCCTGCCTCAGCCTTTCACAATCCCCTCTCTGCTCTCCCTGCCTTTGTCCCTGCTTTTCCTGCAGGGTGGGAGCAGCTGGAGGGACCTGGCTGGGGCACTGTGACACCTCTGGGGTCCCTGATCACCCCGGAGCTGCCCGTGGAGCGTGGACTTGCTGAAAGCCACCCCAGGGATTTGCTCTGCTCCTGTCTTGGTTCGGTGCAGGATGCATTCTGTTCCCATCTGCTGAAGGGAGGTGTTTGCTTTATCCCTTCCATGAACCATTCCTCACCACTCTGAGGGGATAACTGCTGTTAAACCAGCTGGGGCCATGTTCTTTGTCCCTTCCAGGACCTGTCCCTCACAACTCTGAGGGGATATCTGCTGTTAAACCAGCTGGGGCCATGTTCTTTTTCCCTTCCAGGACCTGTCCCTCACCACTCTGAGGGGATATCTGCTGTTAAACCAGCTGGGGCCGTGTTCTCTGTCCCTTCCAGGACCTGTCCCTCACCACTCTGAGGGGATATCTGCTGTTAAACCAGCTGGGGCCGTGTTCTCTGTCCCTTCCAGGACCTGTCCCTCACCACTCTGAGGGGATATCTGCTGTTAAACCAGCTGGGGCCGTGTTCTCTGTCCCTTCCAGGACCTGTCCCTCACCACTCTGAGGGGATATCNGCTGGCATTGAGAACTCCAGCACAGCCTGGTTGCTCTGCATTCCCAGAGGGAGCCCGGGCCCATCCCAGCACCACTGGACCCTCCTGCAGGATCCTCTCTGCTCCAGCAGAACCACACCTGGCACTGCAGGAGGATTTATTGGGACCAGCAGGGTGTCAGGTCGTGTTCTGACTCTGGCAGGGTTTTCTTTTTTGTTCCTTTGCTTTTCTTGCACTACTACATTTTTAATTTTTCTAGTAAAGAACTGTTATTCCTACTCCCACATCTTTGCCTGAAAGCCCCTTTATTCCAAAATTATAATAATTTGGAGGGTGGGGGGTTTATATTCTCCATTCCAAGAGAAGCTCCAGCTTTTTCCCTGGCAGACACCCATCTTTCCAAACCAGCTCCCAAACCCAGCCCTGGATGAAAATCACGGATCTGGCTGGCAGGAGAAGGCCCAGGCTCCACAAACCCCTGTGTGGCTGTGGAAGCCACGTCACCCCCGTGTCCCTCTGCACGGAGCGGCCACACGGAGCTCCTCAGAGCCACTGTCCCAGCACCAGGGATTCACACACATTCCTGAGGGAATGCAGCTGCCAGCAGCTCTCTGCTCTCGTTCTGGGCGCCGGGTTTGTTTTACCTGCCAGCTGAAACTCGGACCTGGGGGTTCGAGCGGGATCTGGGGATGGATCCACATGGAAAAGTCACGTCTTGGGGGGTGCCCTGCACACTTGCAGACAGCAGGGAAAGCTGTCACTGTCACCTGCCTGGGGATTACATCCCGGTTCCTCACCAGAGAGAACAACTGATGGCACGAGCGAGGGGAATCAGGCACTGCCTGCAGCTCCACAGGGAATATCGGGATATTCCCACAGCCAGTGAGCGCATCCAGAGGAATCCAGACCCCTCTGCTCTGGCTCTGCCCGGGGTGTCAGTGCTGGGGGGAGGTATGACCTCAGCCCTGCCCTGCTGAGGTGCTGCTCCTGTCTGCTCCAAGGCCCAGCCGTGGAAGGATCTCCGGGATCTCTTTCCCTTATATAGTAAAAAAAAATATACCGAGAGAAGGAGAACAGAGCAGGGGAGGAGCCCTTAAATTGGAGAAAAGGGGGAGAGAGGAGGATCCCTGTGGTTTATCCAGGCCAGTGATCCAACAGCGAGCCAGGACACCTGGATATTCCCTGCCACCAGCTCCTGCCATCCTGCCTCTGATCCCTGATTCCCTCTGAGGTGGGAATGACACCTTCCAGGTGGAAATCTCCATGTGGGTGCTCACCTGACAGAAAGAGGGCCTGGATGTGCAATAAAATCGTCTTGGGGCACAAAAGATGGAAAGCATCCCTTTCTTCCCAAAGTTCCCCAGGAAAAGCCCTTCCCTGAGGTGGAGACAGAGCTCAGGTATTGCACAGGTTGTGGAAAAAGCCAAATTTCCATCACTGATGTGTTCTTCACTTGGGGAGAGTTGTCCTCTCACTGCTGGAACCCCGGAGAAGGAGCAGGGAAGGGAGAGCTTGGAATGGAGCTGGCACAGCCCAAACACCAACCCCAAAGCACTCCTGAGGGCAGGAGCAGTCTCACACCATTTATACAGCAACCACAAACACTCTGAGCTGAATTCTCACATCCCAGGCTGGGCTGGGGGAATCAGCTTTCCTCAAATCCCGCCAGCGTGTGAGTCCTTTAAAATTGGATCCTGCAAAAATCTGGAAGAGGGAACAAGTTTTGCCAGCTGAAAGCGCGAATCTCAGCTCGGGGTAATATTTTATTGACTCACAACTCAAAAGGAATTTCAGCAATTTGCTTCAAACACCGCTGAAAAATTCTGCTCTGCTTTCTGAGTGAGTGCTGAGCTTTCCATGCCAAACCAATTTTTCAAGCCAAAATTGGCCAACGCTAAAACAGGACGTCACTGCTGAAGCGAGCGCTGCCTTCAATCACACAGAATGACTTTTACTCCAGAATAATAAAATGTTCTACTCAAAACCAACACTCCTCTCGCTCTGACAAGCCACGGACCACTGGGTGCCCCTCAAGGTCAGCCCCAAAGCTGCTCCAGAGGCAGCTGCTCCCAACGAAACACACGCCATGGATGAGGGATCAGAAAAGCAATTAAAAGCTCTTTGAACAGCAATAGCTTGGAACAAATACTAATTTGTACTTCTCTGCTGAGGAGAGAATATAAAGTAACGTTTCTAGTGCCATTTGATGTAAATGGAGCCTTTTATGTGGAATCATTACGAGTATCAACAGCTCCTTCAGCAAATTCTTCTGGGAAGCCGAGCAGGGGGGGCTGGCGGATCATTTCCCTCTGCAGGGATAACTCCAGCACCTCTCCTGGGCAAAGGAAGGGCTCTGCCCTTCTCCTGGATAACCACAGAGCTGGGAATTGAGGCAGGCTGCAGGAGCAGCAGTTATGCCCTCGGAGCACTCGGTGACACCGACTCTGGGGCAGAAAAGGGGATGTGTTTTCCTGGAACAGGATCCCTGTGGAAGGTATCCCAGCCCGAAGGGGGTGCCTTTGGAGTGCCCTGTCCCCTGCTCAGTGCTGCAGTGCCGTGGCACATCCTCAGCTCCTCTGGAGAGTCGTCAGCTGCAGTGAAATGCAGAAACAAAACTCATCCAATGTTCTGAAACTGCCTGGAAGATTAATGCAAGGATCGCCTCCCTCTTTGGACTTGGCTCTCCTCATCCCTGGGAGTGCTGGGGATGGACAGATCAATAAATCAATGAATTAATAAACTAATAAATTAATAAAACTAATAAATTAATAAACTAATAAATCGATAAATTATAAACTAATAAACTAAATGAATAAATGAATAAATTAATAAATTGATACATTAATAAATAAACACAGCACAGGAGGGGAAAAAAAAGCCCCCCAGGAACTCCAGAGCAGGCAATGAGCATTTGAAATCCAGGCTGTGCTGCTGCTAACGAGCAGCACCATGGAAGCTCTGAATTCCCAGCCATGTCCCAGGTGGAGCTGGCTGCGAGCCCTGCGGATGTGCCGGGCACGATCCGGCTGCTCCCAACGCCTGGAATGCCAAGGAAACGCTTCCCATCGGCAGCTGCCCGGATCTCCTGCCACCAAGGGGCTGTGCTGCCCTGAGGAAAGCTCTGCAAAGCTGCTCTGGCATCTCCTCACCTGCCCCAGGAGCTGATCCCAGCAGGGACTGGATCCCCTGGAGGGAATGGAACCGCTTGGAACAAAGGTTTGGGACACGGAAGAGATTCTCCCCTGGCAGGGTGGGGAGGCCCTGGCACAGATTCCCAGAGAAGATCCCTGGAAGTGTCCAAGGCCAGGCTGGATGAGGCTTGGGGCAGCCTGGGATAGTGGAAGATGTCCCTGCCTGTGGCTGGGGGGAATGAGGNCCTGCCGCGCCCCCCTCCCCACGCCTTCAGAGCCCCCCGCCCTCCCCACACACGCTTTGCCCCTGATCTGCCCCGATAAAAACCCATTTTCTGCGCCCATCTGCCTGCAAAGCCACTGGTGACTGTGGAGAAGTTGGAAACAAACCAACCAAACAAGCCGTGAATGCATTTTTTATAAAAGGGATTGGGCATTTCCCTGCGGACAGNTTCCAACCCAAACCATTCCACATTCCACGACTCCATCCAAGCTCTGTGCACTTAAAGGGGGTGGTGATGTTTAGCCAAAAGCAGCCACTGGTGGGAATTTCACCAGAATTCCCATAAAAACAGACTGAACTCCTGAGGGATGTGGACAGGGCTCTCTGTGCCTGCAGGCAGCACCCGAGGCCGTGGCAGTGCAGCCCCAGCTCCTCCCCACCTCTGCTCCCTGTGGCAGGGACAGCATCCAGGGGATGGGATGAAGCTGCCTCACAGGAGACAACTGGGTTGGATTTTGGGAAAGGCTCTTCCCCAGAGGGTGCTGGCACTGCCCAGGCTCCCCAGGGAATGCCAGGGCTCCAGGAGAGTTTGGACAGCACTCCCAGGGGTGCCCAGGGTGGGGTTCTGGGGAGTCTGTGCGGGGCTGGATGGTCCCTGTGGGTCCCCCCGAACTCAAGGACCTTCTGTGATTCCAAAGACACAGAAGTCCCAGGAGCCCGGGGGGGGTTTTGCCTCCAGCCCGGCACTTCCCAGCCTCGATTCCCTCATCCACAGGAGCCGGACAATGATGCTCCACTNCCCCCGGGGCTGCTGCTCTGGTTTGTTTGCAGTTTGATACACGCAGACAATGGCCTGAGAAAAGTGCTCAAAGTCACGAGCAGAGAAACTGCTGAGGCTGTTTCACTCCGAATAAATGGTGGGAAGTGTTGGTGGGACAGGTTTCCTAGAGAAGTTGTGGATGTGCCATCCCTGGAAGCATCCAAGGCCAAGCAGGATGGGGCTTGGAGCAACCTGGGAGGGTGGAAGATGTCCCTGCCCGTGGCAAAGTGCAGGATTGGATGAACTTTAAAACTCCAAACCATTCCAGGACTCCGTGGTTGTGCTCTGCAGGGATTCAGGGCCCAGCAGAGCCCTTCCCGTGCTGCCACCAGCAGGCACAGAGCACGGGTTTCCCTCAAAACTGCTCTTGGGCTAACATGGAACAGCCTGATGGGAGCCAGGAAAACAGAGGAGAGGCACAGAGCAGCTCCTAAATCCTTTTGACTTGGGGCACGGCCTCTGGATTTGGGAGGATGGAGAAGACAATGGCAGCACCCACAGCTGGAGAGGCTCAGGACCTGGAACACTCTGGGCAGCATCCAGAAAACTGCGATCCCACTGCTTTTCCTGCCAGGACCCCAAACGGAGCCGTTCTCCCTCCCCTCCAGCCCAACACCAGGCTGGGGCTCTGGGACACTCTGCCCAGACATCTCCTGCTCTCCACACCAACCAGGCTGGCACAGCCAATTCTCACACCAGGGAGGCTCCCAAATCGCCCCACTTTGCCACAAATTCTGCCAAATCTGGGAGCCCGGAGCCATTTCCTATTGGATTTGCAGGGTGCCTCAGCCCCTGGTGAGAGAACTCGGGGTGAGGTGTCACCAAGCCGGGCTCTGACACTCCGCACCTCATTATCCCAGTGCTCCCGGCACGTGGAAGAACTTTTCCAGGTTTCACTTCCAAATTCCTCCCTTTTTATTGGGCAGTGCCTGCGAGCAGAGCTGGCAGGAATCCGAAGCTCCGCAGCCAAAAAAGCTCCGGAACCTTTATTGCCATTGGCTTTGAGATGCCCCAAAGCCAAGCTTTTACAAGGTACAATCCAATAAAAGCCAGCCAGCTACAGCTCTCCTTTGTTAGCAGCAAGGCTGTAATTATCCCAGTTCGCCTTTATGGGACTGATTGGGGACACACTCCGTGTGATCCCTGGATTCTCTCCCTGCTGCCTGCCTCAGGTCCTCCCCCAGCTCCCATCACGGCAAAATCCGAGGGCTGACAAAGCTGTATCCGCCTGACAAAAGAGTATCCATGCAGAAATGAGGGATGAATGGCCTGTTCAGGAGCCACTGCCAAGGTGTTTTTCCCAATTTTAGAACTTCTTGTGGAACAGCGAAGCAGGATTTGTCAGGGAGCTGACAGGGACAGCTCAGTCCCTGCTGGATTTGGACACTCTGCTGTAATTCTGATTTGTTGTCGCACGGCTGAGGTTGTTTTAGCTGAGCCCTGGGTTTTTTTGGGAAAGAAAATAAGTCTCAGCCTAAAATAGGGGGTGTTAAAGCACAGAAGTGGAGAGAATATGGAATAGCAGCACTCCAGAGGGCTGTTTGTCACGGTCCTGAGCAGTGCTTAATCCTGGGAATGATGGAGAGGGAGCTGCAGCGCCTTTTGTCCTGCCCATGGGTGGATTGTGCTGCCTTTGCTCCTCATTCCCAAGCGGACAGACCATGGATGGGAGGAGGAGAAGTTTTAAAAATAACCCTGGCCTGGTCGTGACCCTGCAGGGAAGGTTTTGGGGGAGCACTGGATGCCTTTGATCCCAAAAAACCAGATCCTGGCCTCGCTGGGATGTGTTTCCTGCACCTGACACGGAAGTGACGCGAGAAATTCCCGAGCGCGCCTCGAGAAAACCGTGGGATAACCCCCAAGTTTTCCAAGAAAGAGAAGCCCAGGAGAACAGAACTTTTCCAGGGTGACCAAGTGGAGATGCTCCTGTGGCTCAGCTCCCTCTCCCATGGCACAGCCCCTCCTGTCCCTCAGCTCCAGCACCGCTCCCTGCCATCCCAACCCTGGCAAGAACAGCACCATTCCCTCTTCCCTCCCTCCAAACACTTCAATAAATTCCTACTCACATCCTGTGAGAGCAAATTAAAGGCTTTGGAGCCTTCAGGGACAGCCTAATTTCTTTTTCTTTGTTGCTTTTAGTATCGCCTGATAGTTTAAGTCTCATTTGAAGATCCAGATCAAAGAAGAAATTTCTGCCTGGGTTATCTCCAGCACAACCGTCAGACCGAAGGTATTTCCACCACAAAAATTCCTCTTGGTATTAATAATTCCCGGCCAAGGAGCTGCCAGGCCCTGAGCAGACACATCCAACAGACACATTTCAGCTCTGCACACCCCAGCAACACTTCCAGGTGTCCCACGCCCCAAAAACCTCTCCTGCTCCTCACGGGATCATCTTCAGCCCCACTTCCAACAACAAAAATCCTCCTTCCTCCCGACAGGGCTTTACACCCGTCTTTACACCCTTTTAAGTTCTGAGCCTGCTTTGCCTTTCTCCTAATCCTATCTCACGGCAGGAAAAGAGCAAATAATTCCAGCAGACACTCAAACCACTACACACAAATCGAGGGAACAGAAACTGGCGCACCCGAAAGCGCTGCGGTCACCCCGAGGTCCCTCACCTGCTCGTGGTACTCGATGCCCATGCTGAGCGTGTTGATGAGGATGGCGATCATGATCCCGCGGTTGAAGTACTTGCTCTCCACGATCCTCTTGAGCTTGGTGCCGAACGCCTTCCACAGCTGCACCACCTTGTTCCTCTCCTTGGCCTTCTTCTTCTTCCTCCTCCTCCTGCCCCGCGGCTGCTGCTGCAGCTGGTCCCGGCGGTCGCCGTGCCGCACGTCCTGCGTGAACTCGTAGACGCCGTTGCCGTCGGAGTCGCCGTTGCTGTCGGAGTCGCTGAGGGCGAGGTCGGGGTCGTCCAGGAGGCTGGCGCAGAAGGGACAGTCCTGCAGGTCGCAGCTCAGCCGCGGGCCGGGCAGCGGCACCGCCGCGCTCAGCCCCGACAGCCCGCTGGGCGTCCGGCACAGACCTGCGGGGAAGGGCAGCGTCAGGCACCGCGGGACAGGGGGACAGCAGGGACAGACAGGGACAGACAGGGACAGACAGGGACAGTGAGGGACAGACAGGGACAGACAGGGACAGACAGGGACAGACAGGGACAGTGAGGGACAGACAGGGACAGACAGGGACAGACAGGGACAGACAGGGACANCAGGGACACACAGGGACACACAGGGACACAGGGACAGCCCGGGACAGACAGGGACAGACAGGGACAGACAGGGACAGTGAGGGACAGCAGGGACACTGAGGGACACTGAGGGACAGACAGGGACAGTGAGGGATGCTGAGGGACACCAAGGGACAGGGAGGGACACTGAGGGACACTGCTGATAGCCAGCATGCACCAAGGGACACCGTCAGACACCGCGGGACACCAAGAGACACCGAGGGACACCAAGGGACACCGAGGGACACTGAGGGACACCACGGAGAGCCACCACACACCGAGAGCCAG
>VYXD01016589.1:61492-82117 GCA_013397195.1 Hylia prasina | reverse complement strand
GTCCCTGTCCAAAGTGGGTGGGTTTTTCCCCAGCCCAAACCCCTGTGAGGTTCCACAGAGTTTGGAAAACCAGGGATGTTTTTTTTCCAGCGCTGCTTTGCTTGTTCCACCGAGGAGAAACAACTTTCTCCTCCCTTCATTCCCACTCCGACTAATCCACTGAAGTGCCCCTCCAGCGATGTCTCCCAAAGCCCTGGAGCACCTTCCTCGTGCTTCCCAAGCTCGTCAGTCCCTTCTCAGTAATTAAACCCTGCTCAAGCCCTGGCTGTTCAGGCAGAGCCCCACTGAAGAGCCTCTCCAGAGGCTCCTTTCAGAGCCTCCCACCAACACAACCCACAATTAGTTGTCAGCCAGATAAGAGGGTGAGAACCCGCTCCTAATTCTGCTGTGATGGGAAAGATGTGCAAGGCACGGGGAGATCAGCAGCTGCAGGGCCGGAGCTGGAAGATTCAATTAAGGTGATTGGCAGGGTGGTGCTGGAGGTGCTGCACACCTGGGGCAGAGGAGGGGCCTGGGGGGGAGATTTCTGCCTCTCCGGGAGAACGGAGGTGTCCTCTCTCCCCACTCAGCTCCTGGGTGATGCTCAGGCCCTTCCCTGCTCCTCCAGTCCTTTACCCCTTTCCCCAGGGTTGGGATAAATCCTTTCTCTCCCATTAACACCAGCAAATCTCTCAGTTTTGTCCAGTTCTCTCTCCTCTCGCTGCAAGAATTTAACAGAAGACTCCCCCAGGTGAACACACAGGCAGGTTTTGATTTCACTGATCCTTGGCTCGAACACTCCCCGAGCTCTGAGCTCGCAGGGGCAGGATGAGAGCGGGCAAAACCCAATCAGATTTCATTTCTTCAGGTCTTCACTGATTCTGATCCCCCTGCTCTGCTCACGCCACAGTAATTTCATCAGCTGTAATAAAGATGCTCGTCTGATTTATAGGAGAGTAATTGGGGACAGAATCAGATCTTCTAGGCAAGCTAATCAGAGTCAATCTAAAACTCCAGAGCGAAAATCACGAGGGAAATGGAGATTAAAGACGCTGGCAATTAACTCAGACCTCCTCAGTGCTCCCAGGGAGGCAGCAGGTTTACACTGCTTTTTCTGGGGTCACTTCAGAGGCTGCACAGAACCATTTCTTTTATTGCATCCAGAAGTTTTCATCATAAACCCTCTTTTCTTTGAGCTCTGCCAAAAATTTTTTTGCAAGCTCTTGGCTGCAGCCGGCTCGAGGGCAGGACGGGGTTTGTTGGTTTGTTTTTAGTTCGGCGTCAGATAACAAAGAGCGAAAAAAAGAATCATCCAGGGGAGAAAACCTCGCTCAAAGTCCAACTTCAATTAGTCACGGGCTGGATTCCTGGCTGCCAGGAAGCACCAGGGGCTGGTGCCAGGGCTCCAGACCCACCTGGAGGTGCCACCAGGCAGTCGAGGGAAGGCTGGAAAGGAGCAGGGCTGGGAGGATCAGAACCCAAAGCGGAGAGCGCAGAACTGCGGCCCGGAGCTGTCTCCTGGCAAGATTCCCCTGCTCTGATTACCTGAACAAAGTTCTTTTGGAGCGACAGCCTCCCCTGAGCGCGGGCCCAAAATCAGCCTCTCTCCCTTATTAAAAAAATCCGGATGAAATACAGCCCTGGCAACCAGAAATTCCCTCTGATTCCAGGATTGCAGCTGCTGGCTGAGCTCAGTGCCTGGCTGAGGCAGGAGGTGCTCTGGAAATCCAGAGGAACCCACATTTGAAGTCTTCATCTTTGACTGACATCTCTAATTTGCACTCAGCCACTTCTTCTTCGGCCTAAATTGAGTCCTTTGGGGGGGAAAGAAAAAAAAAGGGAATTATCTGCATCTAAATCAATAATCCTGAACCCAACAGCAACTCTGAGCGTTTGGGGTCATTTACTTTTTATCTCCTCATTCCCCTGGCCCTGCTGCGAGGCTTCTTGAGATTTTATTTTCATCAAACTTATCGAGATGAGATCCAGCGCCATAAATTGTCAGGGCTATTAATTACCCTGATGGCCTCAGGAAGTTTTCTAAAGGCCTTCAGCCTCCATTTCTCAAAGCCTCTTATCTGCATTCCACCCTCTTGGGCGACGTGGATTTGGCTCCCAAGCACTGCCCAGCGAATATTCCAGGGAATATTCCACAGGCAGAGGGAGCTTGGCAGATAATCAAATCCCTATTTTTGTAGCCAACGTCACGATTTTAATTATTTCCTCCCGAACCATCTCGTTAAGGAACCTCTGTGGCCAGAAAAACAGGTTTATTGCACTGAGTAACATCCTTTGAACAGATGCTTTTCCTTTCCCTTCACGGCCTTGCTCGGTTTCATCATTTCTTTATAAACTGAGCTTTGCAAAGCAGGGATCTGCTCTGAACGTGGCCCTAAATGGTGGGGAAAAAAAAGGAAATTGTGCTTTTTTCCGTGTCCTGGGGGTCCTGACCTGTCAAATCTGTTCTCATCAAGGGGATCCCTGGGCAGTGCTGGCAGTTCCTGGTGGATTTGGAGAAGCCAAGTGGGAAATAAAGTCTGGGGTGAAGTCAGGCACGTCACTGATGCTGTTGTTTGTCGCCCAAAACCTCCTGGAATTGTAGCTCTGGGATCCAAACCAGCCCAAATCCCAGTTTGGCTCCAAAGGGAAGGTGAGCTGTCGTGGTTCCACACTGAACAAGGCAAGGCTCTCATCCCTCCCCAGTTTCACTCAGCTGCTGCTCCAACAAACCCCAGCCCATATTCCCGAGGTTTGACTCGCTGGAATAATGATAATTATCATCATCATAATAATGATCATTATCCCAGCAAACAGCCCCCACGGTTTGTGTCAAGGATCCTTGGAAAGGGAAGGGATTTACCTGCAGCACAGAGAGCCCCACAAATCCCAGATTTCCGGGGGACGAAGGGTTTGCCACGAGGGAAAAGTGGAGCAGAGCCAGGCTGAGCTCTTTGCCTGAGCTGAGGGGATTTCACAGCTCATCCCAAACCACCTCAGGGTGCACAGGCCGGGAAATGGGGATGGAGGAGCTGCAGCTTCGGATCGGGGGGAAGGTCACGGAGCAGATTTGGGGCAATCGCAGCACAGTGGGATTTCCCTGGGAGAATTATGGACTTCTGGAATTTCCTGAGCTGGAAGGAGCAGAGTTCAAGCCTGAGCCCCCAGCAATCCCTCCCTGGGCATCCCTGGGAGAGGTGTCCAAGCTCTCCTGGAGCTCTGGCCGTGCCCATTCCCCGGGGAGCTGTTCCAGTGCCCAGCACCCTCTGCGCGAAGAACCTTTCCCAAAAATCCAACCTGGCCCTGCCCTGACACAGCTCCAGCCATTCCCTTGGATCCACTGTTGATGTTCCTCAAAACCAGCAGCTTTTTGCTCTCCTGACTGGACTCCAGCTTAGGCCAGGCCCTGCTCCAGGGCTCCTCTTCCTGCCCCAAACACAAGAATCCGTGACCGAGCTTGGATGAAACTCTCCCAAAACTCCAGAGGTTTGGAAGTCCAGGAGGTTTTCATTCCAGCCAACACCCCCAGAGGTTATGGGAGCACTCCTGGCATCAGGGTGGCCTCCCTGCCTTGCCCTACACGAGACAATTCCTCCCATCCTTCAAAACAAAGATCTTCCAAAGGCAACAAGCCCCTCTTGGAAGCAGGCTCCGAGCTGCTTGAAAAGGGCTGGGTATTTTTAGCTGGGGCATTCAGCCTGAGAGCTCTTCAAATGCAGCAAGTGCTGTTTATTTGGCTGACCAAATTAAAAAAAGCAACAGCAACAGAGCTCCAACCCCGTCATTTCCAGGGAAATATTTTCGGTGATCCAAAACAGATTCGAGTTGAGTGACAAAGCATCATCTCCAAGCAGTGGGAATGAAAAGCTCCAAACTCCTTTCTTGCCAAATTCAGCACAGAGAAGCGTTGTTGACACAGATCTCCAACTTAAAGGCATTGGAGGGGGAAAAAAAAAAAAAGAGTCCTTCAGGTCCCAAATCCCAAATTTCTCTGTTCAACGAAGGCTGAGAACACGAGCAGCCAGTGTGACAGCTCCTGGAAACGCAGCCCCAAATCGACTTTGGGCACAGCTGGAAACCTCAGACTTCCTCCTCCTGCTCCAGCTTTTTGGCTCTTTCCCAAAAGCTGCAGGACTGTGGAAGTGGGAGAGCAGAGGGTGCAGCAGAAAGCAAGCAAGGGCATTAACAGCACCTTTGTGCTGGGCCCAGTGGGAAATCCATCCCTCTTGGATCTGGCTGGGATTGCTTTTCCCTCCAGCTTTTGCCTGAGTAAAAGCGCGAGTGCGTCCCACAAACCCCGTGTGAAATTCCCCACTCCCAAGTTTCTCTGCTAAATCCGCCCTTCTTCCCAAACTTGCAGCTTCCCAATCCCCTTTTTTATTTCTCCAGGATTTCTCCACTCAGGCCTGGCCACCCCCAGGCTGCTGGTCAGGGGGGGTGGGAAGGTTTTGGTTGCTCCACTGGGACTGTAATTCCAATTAAATTGGACTTTGTCGAGGCGGGTAATTCATCATCCGCCGTGTGACAACAATACCTGTAATTACTGCTCGGATTGTTGGGGCTGGAATTCATGTGCAATAAAGGGATCTTCGTATCATGCCAAACCTCACAGTTAATTTAGGTTCCATCTCCTTTCATTTACTCTGTAATAAGATAATTAGTTCACCTAATTTGCCACCGAACGTGCCTTTGTAACAGATACAGACACGAATTAGCCTCTTGCACAACAAATGAGGGGAAGCAAAACATGAATCATTTTCAGGATTACATAAGGAATTATCATCCTTTACGGCACTCGGGGGTGCTGCCGTTCCCTTGATTGTTTTTAATTTTTTTTTTTTAATTTGCACCAGGCTCTCCTGTCTCTGACTTCTCCCTGGAAGGTCGACAACACATTTTTCCCTGTTTTCCTGCTGTCACCTGTCCCGGCTCTGGGAAGTTCAGGGTCAGTCCCATGGAAAGAAATGTCTTTTAAAATCTCAGTTCTGGCAGCTGGAGGGGCTCACCCGTCTTTGGGGCAGCGTTTGCTGGATGTTCTGGGGTGGAAACCTTCAGATTTTTCTGCAAACTCCGCTTTTGGTTTGGGTCATTCCTGGTCTGAAGGGTACCAAACTGTGCCCTTGGGAACTGCTGGGCACCGCCTGCCCTCGGAAAATTCCTTCTGGATCTCCCCTGTGGGGCTCATTTCATCCCCTCCCCTTCTGACAGCTCCTTGAGCACACCTGGAATCCTGGAATGGGCTGGGTTGGGAGGGACCTTAAAGGGAGCCCCTGCTGTGGGCAGGGACACCTGCACCATCCCAGGGTGCTCCAGCCTGGCCTTGGGCACTTCCAGGGATGAGACAAAGCTCCCATTCCTGCCCATCCATCCCTGCCCTCGGGCTGGGGGAAGCTGTTCCCCCTTGTCCTTCCCCTCCTTCCTGCCAGCTCCTGGGAGGTCACCCCAGAGCTCCCTCTCCCCCTGAACTCGGGATAAATCCCGAGGGAAGCTGTGCCCACCTGAGCTTGCCACGATTCCCACCGGAGATCCACCAGCCCCTCGGGGCTCTCTGCACACCACAACTCCTGCAAAGAGCCAGGGATTCCTGATCCTGCAGAGAGCCAGGGATTCCTGATCCTGCAAAAGAGCCAGGGATTCCTGATCCTGCAAAAGAGCCAGGGATTCCTGATCCTGCANCTTCATCCCCTCCCCTTCTGACAGCTCCTCGAGCACACCTGGAATCCTGGAATCCTGGAAGGGGCTGGGTTGGGAGGGACCTTAAAGGGAGCCCCTGCTGTGGGCAGGGACACCTGCACCATCCCAGGGTGCTCCAGCCTGGCCTTGGGCACTTCCAGGGATGAGACAAAGCTCCCATTCCTGCCCATCCATCCCTGCCCTCAGGCTGGGGGAAGCTGTTCCCCCTTGTCCTTCCCCTCCTTCCTGCCAGCTCCTGGGAGGTCACCCCAGAGCTCCCTCTCCCCCTGAACTCGGGATAAATCCCGAGGGAAGCTGTGCCCACCTGAGCTTGCCACGATTCCCACCGGAGATCCACCAGCCCCTCGGGGCTCTCTGCACACCACAACTCCTGCAAAGAGCCAGGGATTCCTGATCCTGCAGAGAGCCAGGGATTCCTGATCCTGCAGAGAGCCAGGGATTCCTGATCCTGCAAAGAGCCAGGGATTCCTGATCCTGCAAAGAGCCAGGGATTCCTGATCCTGCAAAAGAGCCAGGGATTCCTGATCCTGCAAAAGAGCCAGGGATTCCTGATCCTGCAGAGAGCCAGGGATTCCTGATCCTGCAGAGAGCCAGGGATTCCTGATCCTGCAGAGAGCCAGGGATTCCTGATCCTGCAGAATGATGGTTGGGATTCCTGATCCCTGCCTCATCCCAGTCATTCAACACGGATCCCCAGGGAAGTTCCTAAATCCATCAGCTGCACTTTCTGCACTGCTCACTCACCCAGCTGCTGACCTGGGGCTGTCCAGCTCCAGCTATCAAGAGGGATGAGAGCACGATTCCGTGGATTTATCTGCTCAGTGTTCCCTGCTTCCAGCAATTGTTTGGATTCAGGGCCTCACCTGCTGCGCTGATCATTTCCTCTTCCCAGGCCCAGGCCGAGCCAGCACCTTGCTGCCTCTTCACCTGGAATTAAACCATTCCCAGCTCCTGAAAATGAGCCCTGGCTCAGGAGAAGAGGGGTTTTGGCTGGAAATCCTCTGGATGGCCTCTGGATGGCCCGAGCAGCACTAAAAGGAATCATCGACCTCCTGGCAGCTGCCAGAAGGATGTGAGGACACGAGATCCGACTTTGGCAGACGCTGCCGTGCCCAGAGGAATCAGCTGAAACCTCTCCTGGGGCTGGGGGTCCTTCCTGAAGTTGAACTGAGCCTTGGAGGACATCAAATGCCCAGGTGGAAGGGAAATGTGCAGCCTGGAGAAGGGCTGGGAAGGGAAGAGGCAGCAGGATCCCTCTGGAGAAGCTCCTGCTCCTCCTCCTTTCCCTGACAAAAGGAACCAGGTGGGATCTCCTGGGAACGTCCCTCAGATCCATCAAAGAGCAGGAAAAGGAGAATTCCCTCTTCCCTTCATCCAGCAGCTCCTCTCTTAATTAATTTCCTTTTCCCAATGGGAAAATTGGGATTCAGATCCCAGTGGGATGGGCCTGAACCCCTCTGGATGTGGTTCTGAGCCTCTGGCACCAGCCCTGCGACCCAGGGGCAGCTCCTGGGCAGCAGCAGAGCAGGGAAGAAGCTCAGGGCAAACATCCCCCACTTTGCAGCTCCCAGGTGAAAGCTGGAAAGGGATGGAGTTCACGGGATAACGTGGAACTGGGAGGAAATCCACAAATGGAAGGCAGAGCTCTGGATGAGTAATTATTCCTCATTAACGAAGCTAAAAGGGGAATTGTGCTGGAGGAACAGATGTCACCTCCCCTTCAGGGGGACTGAATCAACCAGGGCATCCAGGCAGAGCCAAAGGAATGCTCTAACACCAGGAAATGCCCGCTCAGGTTGGAAAAGGAGCTTCCAGCCCTGGGAAAGCCTCTGGACATGAGTCTCCAATGCCCCAGAGCCGCAAAAAAACCTTGGAAATCCCTCCAGTTATGAAGAGTTTTATCAGCTGTAAAACCTCCCCCAGTCTCAGTGAGAAGCACTTTGGTCTTTTCTGAAGAGAGACCGAAATTCCCTGGGGGCAGAATTTCCTCTCAGGAGTTTTTCCCCTTTCCAGCATTCCACACTCACCAGGCTCACCCTGTGGTTTAAAACCCAGCCTAAGCCATGCCAAGCTCCCTTCATTTCAGCACGAAATTAAATCTTTCCTAGAAAACCTCAACACCACTTTCAGTTTCCTGGCGCTCCAACGACAACGACCCCGCTCCCAAAAATCCCTGGGATTTATCTGGTTCGCAGAGGTGGAGCTTTGCTGCCTCAAGGAGTTCTTCTCCCTCTTTTAAAGTGATTTCAAAAGAAAAGTTTCTTCTCTCCAAACGCCCTCTTGCAGCATTTGCTGCCTGATTCGTTTATTCCCCATTTCCTTGATTTGCAGTTTCAAACTCCTTCCTCCTCTGCCGCATCCACCGAAACCCAAAACCAGGGGGAACAAACCAGCAAGCCGACAGAAAAACAACAACAACAAAAAAAACCAAAACAAAACCAGGAAAAACAGGAAAACCCCCAATCTTTGGGAGAATCCTACCTGAAAAATGGCAATCCAGGCATAGCCGATGTTATCAAAATTGATGGCCCCGTTGTGGGGGTTGACGTCCCCGGCCATGCAGACGTTGTAGTACTGGTTCCAGTTGATGCAGGAGTTCCTGCTGGGCTCGGGGCTGGCCAGGCTGGGGCTGTAGGAGTCCATGCTCAGGGTGCACTCCACCTTGGATTCCTTCCTGCTGGGAATGCTGGAGCACCTCTGCATGCCGTTCTCGCGGTGCGAGGAGCAGATGAAGGGGTTCTCCTCCGCCTCGTCCGGCCGGTAGTAGGGGTGGAGGAAGGTCAGGTTGTACGTCCTGGAGAGGGGCGAGAAGGAAAAGGATGAGGGGGGGGAATACTCCCGGTTCATCCCTGGTTTTAGCAGCAGGAGAAGGCGCTGGTTTGCTGTCCCTTCGGCAAGTCAGAATTCCAGCCCATAAGATCAAACCCTTTAAGGCCCCGCTGATCTCGCAGTGAAGATTCCCCAAGCAGGTTAAAAGCATGAAATGAGAGGGGGTGGAGAGAAAATCCCAGCAAGGTCAGGCTCTTCCCCAAAATCCAGGGGGGTTTTTGGGCTCTCTGGAAGGATTTGAAGGTAACTCTTCTGGTGGCAGAGCAGCTTCCCAATAATTTTGCCCCTCAGGATGTCTCTGATGAGGGGCTGAGCTCCCACAAGGACAGACCCAGCCAGAGCCCATCTCCCATCCCCTCTGTACTTCCATGAAATAAAAGGAAGAGCCCACATTAATGGGAAAACCAGGGTGCTTCCTGCATTTCTGATGGAATTGGCCTGGACGAAGCCGATGGCTCTGTCCCAGCCCGGGTAAGGAAATGCTGGAATTGCAGCAGGACAGGAGCTGCTTTTTTTTTTTCTTTCCAGATTTGCGTCCCAGATCTGGCACTTTCTGGGCCCTTGGTGAGAGCCTGCAGCACTCAGGGCTCCAACTGAGGAGCTGCATTGCTCCAGAGCCAACTTTATCCACTGTTTTTCCGAGCTCCAGGGATCTCAGCTGCTCCATAGTCACCCGGAGATAAGCGGGGAGGCAACACAAACATTAGAAGAGATGTGGGCAGAAGATAACCAGGTAATTCTTCCAGCCAGGCCAGGACAGCTCTATTTTTATCTCCCTCTGAACGTCCCTATCTGGTGAAGAGATTCCTGCTTAACAAGTGTTATTCCAGACAATCGCTTGGAATTGCTCCCCAAAACCCTGGAGCCCTGCGCTTTAAGGAGAGAACAATTGCTGCAGGGCAGAGCCGAGGGGAAATCAGCCCTCAGCGACCTCCCTGGGGAATGTGGCTCTGTCCCGTCATCCAGTTACCTGAGCTGGGTGTGGAGGGTTCACGGGCTTCAGGGATGGGAGAGGGAGGAGGAGCACATCCCTGGGAATTGTCGGGCCGGGAGTGATTTGCGTTCAGCAGCTCCTCCTGGCACAGCCCACACCTCCAGACTAAACTGTGACAACCACCCAAGCTGCTTCTGGGCCTCTGGTTCCAGAAAAAAAACACGGAAGATTTTTTATTTTTTTTTCCTCCCCAGGCCTTTTCCTTGCCCTCCCACCAGCTGGGAGGAAATTTCCATATGAAACAGGCTGGAGAAGGGGCCGGGAGCTGCAGCAGCTGCCTTTGGGAGAACATCAGACACCAGCCAGCAGCAGTGCCAGGCATGGGGAGGGTTAAAGAGAGCATTAAAACACACCAGGACGCAGGAAAACTTGGGAAGGGCTGGAGAATTCTGGAAAAGGATCGAGGAGGAGCAGGGAGGAGACACCTGAGGAGTGACTTTAACTCCCGAAAGGCAAACCAGGGGATGGAGCCCCGTCCCGCTGGAATGGGGCAGGCACAGTTTGAGAGGCTCTGTGCATCCCAGGAATGTCCATGTGGGAAGTTTTGGGATGGGGAGGGAGGACACGGAGCCCCGGGCTGGGGTCTGGGGAGCTGCACGGGGGGAGATTGGGCACGAACCACCCGGAGAAGCCAAAGTTTTGGTGGCTGGGGAAGGAAAATCCCAGCAGGAGAACAAAGCCCGGCTGTGCCGGGAGGGGTGGGTGAATCCTGGGTCGGTTCTGCTGCTTCCCGATGGATTTTATCCTCCCTTTCCTCTGCTTCCCTCGCCCCCAGAACCGTTTCCAAATGAAAAGTTGTCCCCTGTTGACAAAATCAGTGAAAAATCTCCCTTCTGTCCCTCTCCTTCCCTGTCCTGGTCTGGGAAAGCCAGCAGTGATCCAGCCCCTGCATCTCCAGCTATCCCGGGTCTCTTGGAGCTCACTGGGGAAGTTTTTGGGAAGCTCCAGCACCACCCAGGGAGGGGGGAAGGCCCCGAACTGGCAGCAAACACTGCGAATTTCAAACCTCTCCTTAAAACATATTCCCTTTTATTTTCCCCCCTGGCGAAACCAAGAGAAGGAAGGAGAGCAGGAAGGAGAAACAAAAACGCTGCAGGATGAGGGGATCCCAAACATCTCCCGAATAAACGAATGAGTTCTGCCAGGACCATCCACTCCTTCCCGACCTCCCTGTTCCTTTGCCAACAGGTAGAGACAAATGGCTCATTAATGCTATTCAACCCGCTAATCAGGACAGCGCTGGGGGAAGGACAGGACAGATCAGAGAGGATTAACACCCCTTTCCCAGCTTTTCCCAGCCCTGCGCATCTCCTGGATCTCCCTTTCTTTCGTCCATGTGGAGGAAGGACAACGGAAGGGCAAGAAAATCCATTTTTCTCCCATTTCTAGTGGGTTATCCCTCTGCTCCATCCTCCCCCAGGGGGAGTTTTCCCAGCCCGCCCATCCCAACCCCCGGAATCCAGCTGAGGAGCACAGCCCTGCCCCAGCTCGGGGGAGCAGAGGAGGAAAAGCAGGAATCAGCAGGATGAATTCCCTGCTCTCCGAGGGAATCCTGCCCAGCAATGCCGGGAGGAGCAATCAAACACCTTCCAGACAAATCCCTCCTCCCAGCAGCGGAGGCAGAAACAG
This sequence comes from Hylia prasina, assembly GCA_013397195.1. Classification (NCBI taxonomy): domain Eukaryota; kingdom Metazoa; phylum Chordata; class Aves; order Passeriformes; family Sylviidae; genus Hylia; species Hylia prasina. The sequence goes on along the minus strand of VYXD01016589.1, from coordinate 70,995 downwards.
CAGCAGAGTTAATCAGAACTGAAAACTCACACCACCAGCGTCCCGAGGCAGCAGAGAGACACGAAGCCCTTCACAGCTCCCTCCCCTCTCCCGCTTTTCCGAGCCGATGGGTTCCTTGAAAAAAGGCTCCCGGCCTGGAAAACGCCGCTCTGCATCCCAACAAACCCGGAGCAGCCCCAGGAGAGGAGCCCAGCCGGGCTGGGGCCGCCCCAATTCCTTCATTTCCACCGGGAGGGAGGGAGAAAACATCGTGGAGATGTTCACCCACCGGCTCTGCTTGTCCTTCCCACCAAAAAAAAAATCCTTGGGGAGTTCCCCCTGCAGCTCCCACTCAGCGCCCTGACCCTGCTATTCCCTGCAATCCCAGGTTTGGAGGGATTTGGGCGAGGAGGGAGAGATTCTCCCGTGTCCCCACGAGCAGAGATCCCAGCTCCAACCCACTCCTGCAACAGCCCGGCAATTCCTCCAGAATCCCGACTGAAAATCCTTGGATAACCTCAATTCCAGCCCTGTAACAGCACAGCTCTGAGAGACGCAGAGAGGAAAGCAGAAATTCCCAATGCGCCTCCAAAAAGTTCCCAAATTTCTCTCACAATGAGCTCGACTTAAAAATAGTTGCTTTACTCGGAGCTGAAAAGAAAAGGTTTCCATGGGGAGAGAAGAATGATGGCAAAAATCAAAGTCAGTCCTTCCATCTGACGCCTCTGGAAAAGCTGAAGCTGCGGGGCAGAACACAGCGGGGGCAAAGCTGGATTGGAAGCAGCTGTTTGGGAGCCCACTTGCACCTCCTTTCATCCAGAAAATCTGGGGTTAGGACCCCGCCTTGCTGCCCTCTGGATTTTGTCCAGATCCTCTGTTTAAAGGGGTTTTGCTTTCAGCTGGGAGGGTTTGGCAGCAGCACCAAGGGGAGACCCTCCAACAATTCAGGTTTTCCCTCTCTCCAGGGCTGTAAAGGAAATCAGAGGCAGGATTCAGCCCCAGCCCCTCCTGAAGGGCTGGAATTCCCCTGTGCCCTGAGGAACTGTGGATTTCCCAGCCCTGGAAGTGCTGGAACAGCCTGGGATAGGGGAAGGTGTCCCTGGAATGAGAATCTTTATGGTCCTTTCCAACCCAGCCCATTCCAGGGTTCCATGATCTGTCCAGCAGCAGGAAGATGGAAACTGAAGTGTTTTCCAGGTCATTCCATGCCTTTTTTTTCCCCTTTACACTTTGCTGCTGGCGTGTTAACGACGCCTGCAGGGGTGACCCCAGCCCTGACGCCTGGGCTGAGAGAATGAGTCAGAAATGACAAAAGAGAAATGGGAATAGCTCCATCTGGATTCCCTAAAACTTCCCCAGTGAGCTCCAAGGAACCTGGGACAGCTGGAAATGCCGGGACTGGCTCATGGCTGGGTTTCTCAGGTCTAAAATTAATGCAAAAAACCCAATCCCCAAGCCACTCAGGGTGAAGGCACCAGAGAACTCCACATTTCTGTCACTAACACCGAGCTGGAAGCTGGGATATTCCTGCCCCATGAGAACCCACCTTTCTCCAAATTCCTCTGGAATTCAGGCACAATAAACAACAGGAGTTGGGCAGAGCCCCCCGAATTCCCCTCTCCCCGCTGCCGGGGGTGGCAGAGCCCATCCCAGAGGGAAGGAGGAGATCCCAGAGGGAAGGAGGAGATCCCAGACAAATCCCTTTCAATCGCGGCTCATCCCAAACCCTTTCCCTGCCTTCCCGAGGAGGAGCAAGCCCCGAGAAGAGAACCCTGCGAGGCCTCTGAAGCCGCTAATGGCCATTACGTAACCGCTGCTTAATGAACCGCGCTTCCCCCGCCGTTCATCCCGGGAGCTGCGCTGGGCAGGGAATCACCGAGCGTTTAAAAATCCCGACTCCGGGAGAGCCAGAGGGGCTCCCGCGGTTAATCGCAGCAGCGGGGCCGGGACAGCGGGGCCGGGACAGCGCGGTTCGGTTCGGGCTCGGGGACGGCTCTGAGCGCCCGGGGGGTTTTGGCCACCCGGCGGATTTTCCTGCTGGCGGGATGCAGGAGAGGGTTTTTGGAGCATCGGGACGCGGCGGGCTGATGGGTTCGGAGCTCTGCTGGGATTGAGGAGGCGCCGCCGGAGCTGGTGCAGAGGGAGAGGGAGGTGGAAGCCCAGGAGCGAGCAGTGAGAGGCAGGAGCAGGACCCGAGGGACGGTCCCTGCCTGTCTGGCAGACAGTCCCAGCGGGCAGCAGATGATTACCCCGAGATGTAATTACAGGCTCCATCTCCTCTGGCAGGGTTGGAGCTGCCCTGGGAGCTGGGCCGGGGCATATCCTCACCTCCCGAGCTGCTGACGTCTCTGACAGGAGCCTTTGGAAGGGTTTTCCCAGGCAAATCCCCCTTTTCCCTGCTGCCCGGGGTTGTGCCGGGGGTGCTCAGGTGTGTCCTCACCCCGGGGAGGGGCAGGGGCACAACAGCCCCAGCTCAGGGAGCACCCCAAAGCCTGGGATGAGCCTGGGGCCATCCCAGGATCCAGCAGCATCCCACCCCCATCCCAGGATCCAGCAGCATCCCACCCTCATCCCAGGATCCATCAGGATCCCACCCTCATCCCAGGATCCAGCAGCATCCCACCCTCATCCCAGGATCCATCAGCATCCCACCCTCATCCCAGGATCCAGCAGCATCCCACCCTCATCCCAGGATCCATCAGCATCCCACCATCATCCCAGGATCCAGCTACATCCCACCATCATCCCAGGATCCAGCTACATCCCACCATCATCCCAGGATCCAGCAGCATCCCACCCTCATCCCAGGATCCATCAGCATCCCACCCTCATCCCAGGATCCAGCTACATCCCACCCTCATCCCAGGATCCAGGAGCATCCCACCATCATCCCAGCTCCAGGAGCATCTCACCATCATTCCACATCCACCTACATCCCACCACCATCCTGGAATCCCACCCCAAACCCAGCAGGCAGAGCCCAGGGCTGCCAGCAGCGTCCCAAGGATGAGCCACGTGGGAAATGGATTTGCAGGGAATTTTTACGTTTGTACGTAAACTCTGAGGTGAGAAATGCTGACTCAGAAATGCCGTGGGGTAGGACAGACACCGGGGAGAGAGAAATGGGACTAAAAACAAGTTTTAAAGGATGGCCTTGCACACAAGACTAAATACTTCAGAAAAACAGAATTATGAAAGATGCACTGTAGGACCCGTGAGGGGTAATTTCAGATGATCAGCTTTAAGGCATTAACAGCTCTGAAAATCCTCTACAAATCTATTTCCCACAGATCCAGGATTTATCCCGGGAGCTCAGGGGCCGAAAGCACCAGGAGCAAAGGGGAAGAGCAGCAGCACAGCCCAAACCAGGATTAGGAGCCTGGGCTGGGATTAAATGGATCTGCTGGGCCTTGGGCAGGGCTGGGGCTCCCAGGTGAGGCTCAGCGGGGCAGCCGAGGTTTATTTTTATCACCACACAACTGCCCAGCCTGGAAGAACCCAAAGGAAAAGTGAAAGTTTAGTCTCTTTAAGGTCGGGTTTGGTGATCCTGGAGGCGTTTTCCAGCCTTAACAATTCCATGATTCCAGGTCCTGCCCTTCCCTGATGCCCGTCCCACACTCAGAGCTGCGTCCAGATGATTTTGATGCTTCTCCTGTCCAGTTTCTTATCTTAAAACCCTGAAACCCTGATTTATCTCTGGGTTTCAGCAGCATCTCCAGGGGCTGGGGTGTGCTGGGTGACCTGAACTGTTTGGAGAGCTGGGAATTCCTTCTAAATCCTCCAGCTCCCAGAGTCAGGGATCTCAGGCAGAGCTAATCCAACCCACTCCCATCCTCGTCCTTCAGGTGCAGCAGGAAAACACAAAAGAGCTGCTCAAACCCTCAGGAAACTGCTGACAAAACTGGATTTTTGTTTTTCTTTTCCAGACAAGAAGTTCCCAGCTGGACCCAGAGCCCTGCTGAGCGCTGGGGATTTCCCAGCAGGAGACAGAAAATTCCCAGGCTGGGAAAGGAAGGGCAAAGTGGAGAAAAAGCAGGGAAAAAGATGGGAGAATTTTTCCGTTTGCTGTACTCACATGGCAAAATTCCTGTCGAGGAAGCACCTGTTCCTCAGCAGCCCTGCCCAGAGCTGGACCCCGACGATCCCAAAGATGAAGAAGACGAAGAAGCAGAGGAGGAGGACGTTGCCTAACATAGGCAGAGTGTCCAGCAGCAGCGTCACCAGGATCCTCATACCTGGGGGAGAAGGGAAAACCCCGTTGGGATGGGGAGGGATCACCACTCCCACCTCGGGTGCGCAGCCAGGGCTGAAAAAAAACAGGGATTTTGGTGTTTCCCCCTAAACCCCGAGGCTGGAAAGGGAGGTGAAAAGGGCTTGGCAGGAAGCGGGAACAAGCAGCAACCTCCAGAGGGTGGATCCAAGGGTGCGATTCCCAGGTGTTTTCCGAGCTGCAAGGCAACTTTCCCCGGAGTGAACGTCAGCCTCGGGAGGAGTTGTTAAAATCCGGATTTGTAAACGCTGCAAACTCCCCTCATGGATCACAGAAACCGTTCCCCTAAAAGCCACAGCGCCTGGGGTGGCAGCTGGGCCCCCACCACAGACAATTCCTTTTCCATGGAGAGCTCCTCTCCTTGCTGGAAAGGAGGGGAATTTCGATTTGGTTTTTTCTGGAGGACGGCAAGCGGGACGCTTTTCCTCCCGGGACGTTGCTCCCTCTCCCTCCTCACGCCGAGGCTGTGGGGACATTCCCACCCATCCCACAGCTCCCCACGAGGATCTGCAGGAACCCCCCCAGTTCCTCCAGCCTCTGGTGCCGGGGAAATGCTGATTTCCGTGTCAGATATTCCATCTGGAACGTCCTGGCTGGAGCCTGGCAGAGCCTCAGCTGAGCCCGGCATTCCCAGCACTGGAATGGGAACGGGACTGGGAGAGGAGGCAGGGATGGGGCTGGGAGCTGCCCCCTCTCACGCCTCCAAACTCCAGGAGAAAACGGGAATAAAACGGGAATAACGACCTGGAGCTCAGCAGAGGTTAAATGGACCCAGTCTGGGACAGGGATAAAGCGTTATCCAACAGCGGAAAATGGATGAAGTGAGGAAAACAGGGAAGAGCAAAGGCAAATCCTGAGTTGTAGCTGGGAATAAAGCCAGATCCGCGCCTTGGGATCCACAGGGAGCAGGGCTGAATAAAAAGAAATAAAAGAAACTAAAACAAAACAAAATGAAATGAAATGAAATGAAATAAACCAAAATAAAATAAAAATTAAAAATTAGAAAATAAATTAAAAATAATATACAAATATATATATAAAGATAAAANACAAAATAACCCACTGACCACTGCTAAAAACAACAACCCTGACTCCAGCCCCTGCCAAGTGAATAAACTGCTGGAATTCTATTTTTCCAGTGGTTTGGAAGGGATAATTTCTAATGGAAATGATGTTTTTATTGGCCGGGGTTCTCCTTTCTTTTCTTAACGAGCTGCATCGAGCCGAAAGAATCTCGTGGGTGAATTTTCTGTGCCTGGAAGCCACGAGCTGGCTGCTTTTTGTGGAAGAGCCCAGGGATCCCAGGGATAAATCTCCAGGTTGGGTCTCCCCATTTCCCTGGATTTAGCACCAGCTTCAGCCCCTCTGCCCCAGCTGTAAGTTTTGTCTCGTGGAGAATCCCATTCTCAAATCCCAGAGCTGGGAATGGCGTGGATGGGGCTGGGATTCCAAGGAAACGCCTTGGCTGAGCTGTGCCATCCCTCTGGAGGAAAGGCTCAAAATGCAACGACAAGAAGCCACCAAAATCCAGGGATTTTCCCATCCCTCCTGCACAGATTCCGGAGTATTTCGGCGTGGAACGGCAAAATTCCCGATGTTCCGAGTGGATGGGGTTGGTGGCTCCCAGACAGGCTGGATGTTCTGCCCTCCAGGAATGGGGATATTTCTTGGGAATAATTCCCAGGAATCCTAATCCTGGGGCTCAGGTCTCCTTTGGTGGTGTCAGCATCTCCGCTCCAAACACAGATTGAACCCCCTGGATTTCCTCCCACGGAATATTAATTAAAAAATGGGATAATTGCTATCACCCGTCTGCTGGAAAAACCATGAAAATCCCATGGGAAGTGCAGCGAGAAAAGCTTGGAAGGCTCGTTTGGGAAACAAACCCAAGTTGGGCTCAGAGCAAAATTCCACCTAAAGTTGTTTGGATCCCTGGGGAAAATCCTTCAATTCCCCTCAGCCCTGCTCAATCCCAGCTTGAGATTCCCACTATCCCATGGGAATAGTGAAGGGTTTTGTGGATTTTTAGGGGTTCGGAGGGAGCCTGCAGAGCTCCGAGCCCAGCCCGTGCCAGGGTCCCTCTGCTCCGTCCCCGGAGCCCCAAATTCCAGAGGGAAACTTCCCCGGAGCTCCAAATCCCAGGGGGAATCTTCGTGTTGTTGCTTTCCAAAACCCTGGCAACAAAACCTCGTTAGGAAAACAAAATTCCAGAGGGTTCCACGGCCTCTCTCTCGTATTTTTGGGTCTTGTTTTTAACCAAGGACCTCACTGTGGAATTCGCTGACTTTACTTCCTTTTTTCCCAGAACAGAGAAAAAAAAAAATCCTGCGGAATTGGGAGCTCTTGGAGAGAAATTCCCGAGGCTCCTGGGTGTAAACATCCATCTGCTCCCTCGCATTTTCCTGGGAATCAAACCCCTTCTGGGGGAGGCTGTTTGGCTCTCCCTGGACGCGCTGAATCCAGGCAGGATGCGGGGCTGGCTCGCTCCAAGTGCTTCCCAACGGAACAGGAAACATCCCTATTTTTATTTCTTTTTTTTTTTCCCTTTCTGCCTGGATCCCCGTGATTCCCAGTGCTGCAGCGTTTTGACTGCACGGGCTTGGAAAGGGCTGGAATTGCTGCGGAACGAGCACCTTGCAAAGGGACGGGTCGGCAGCCGGCGGATTCCGGCGGGGAATTATTCCGACGTGGTGGCTCGGCTTTAAAATTGGATTTAGAAGCCAAGCAGCTGAAACCACTTGAAAATGGATTTGGGAGCCGCTTGAACTCCCTGTCGAGGATGATCCCAATTTTGTTGCAAACGTGGAGCAAACCCTCCGCGGGGTTTCAGCAGCAAGGGAAGCTGCTAATCCCGAATAAAAATTCATGGGAAGAGCTGAAATCGCTGAGGAGGCACAAGGAGCCCAGCAGGGCAAGGAGATCCCTCTTGGAAATGACCTTTTCCCTCTTTGCAGGAACGTTGTTTGCTTTACACCGCCAGCAGAGAGTTGCTTTCCTTAGAAAAGTCACGGAAACCTTGGAAAAACGGCTCCGAGGGCCAATTCCCTGCTCCCTCCCCCTTGGCTGGCACCAATTATGATAATGACCATCTCTAACTCGCCATTAGGAATTAAATTAATTAATTTCCCCCCGTTAGCTACACAAAGCAGCCAGACAGGCGTGGGGTGGGTTATTCCCGTGGATTTCCAGTTTTCCCAGATCTAGCTCAGAAATCCCGGTGTGTGAGGGGGTTATTCCCATGGTTTTCCAGTTTTTCCAGATCTAGCTCAGAAATCCAGCTGGGGGTGGGTCATTCCCATGGGTTTCCAGTTTTCCCAGACACCCAGATTTGGGGGGGTTTATTCCTATGGTTTTCCAGTTTTCCCACGCTGAGCTCAAAAATCCAGGTGTGAGCTCAGAAATCAAAGCAGGGGCTGAGTTATTCCCATGGACTCCCAGTTTTCCCAGAAATCCAGGTGGGAAGGGGGTTATTCCCATGGATTTCCATGATTCCCAGACTGAGCTCAGAAATCAAAGCAGGGGCTGAGCTATTCCCACGGACTCCCCAGTTTTCCCAGATCTAGCTCAGAAATCCCGCTGGGGGCGGGCCATTCCCAGGGATTCCCAGTTTTCCCAGAAGCCCAGGGGGGTGTGTGTGTGCGTGGGTCATTCCCAGTTTTCCCAGTTTCCCAGAGCCACTCACTGGGGACCCTGTTGATGGCGCGCAGCGGCCGCAGGACGCGCACGGTGCGGATGGCCGAGAGGCTGACGTTGTGTCCATCCAGGGAATATTCCATCATCCTGCAGGGAAAAAAAACCAAAAAAACCCAGCACGGGAGTCAGGAATTTTACACCTGTGAGCCCCAGGGGTGTAAAACTCACCCATCCTCCTGTGGGTGCAGTTCTGTCACCCGGAATTTTTAAAGCCTTCTGAGAATCTCTGGAGTTTTCTGACTTTTCTAAAGCTTTTCCAATGTTTACATGTGGAAGTGGAGCCTTTCAAGGACTTTGCAGGAAAAACAATCTTTGTTTACATCCCTCTCTCGAGGAGAGACCTTTGATGGACTTTTGTCTCTGCCGGTGTGGATGGAGAGGTGGCAACTTCTCCCTCCAACCCAGGGGCAATCCCTGGAAAACTACATAACCCCTGGCTGTAAATAAACTCTCTCTTTCCTGCCTCTGGAGCTCACTTTGTGTGCCGTGCCTTCATTCCCTGTCCTGTTGTGACACAATTCCAGGTGCCTGGAAGTGCCCAAGGCCAGGTCGGATGGGGTTTGGGGCAGTCAGGAATTTTATCCCTGCTCGTGGCAGGGGTGGAATGGGATGAGCTTTAAGGTCCCTTCCAGCCTTTTCTGCTGGCACAGGGAATGCTTTGGGAAGCAAGGATTTTCCTTCCAGGATGTGAAACGTCCAAGGAAGATGGAGAGGGGAACTGCAGCAGGAATTGTGGTGGTGGGACAAAGGGGGAATGGGTTGACACTGAAAGAGAGGGAATTTAGATGGGATTTGGGGAAGGAATTCCTGCCTGGGAGGGTGGGCAGGCCCTGGCACAGATTCCCAGAGAAGCTGTGGCTGCCCCTGGATCCCTGGAAGTGTCCAAGGCTGGCCTGGAACATCCTGGGCTAATGGGAGGTGTCCCTGCCTGTGAGATGATCCTTAAGGTCCCTTCCAACCCGACCCATTCCCTGATTCCCTGACTCTCCAGGACAAGGAGCTGCTCCCCAGCTTTTCTCTCCTCCCAGGACCAAACCTGAACACCCAAACCAATAAAAAATGCACAAATCATTTTCTTTCCGTTTGATTAGTAAGAACAAGGAACATTTTCTCCTCGATTCTTCCTCCCCATTCCCCCTAGACGTTTTGGATGGGTCGGCACTCGGGAGGTGATTCCCTGCGCTGGAAAACGGGAGGCACAAAACCTTGGGATGTCAACAGCTCCCAAACCTTCAGCTGTCAAACCCAAAACTCATCCTGGGAACCTGCAAGGACTCCAGGATGCCAAGTGTGGGGTCCTGTTGTCAGATTCTGCCTGTAAATCCCGAATCCCTCGGGAATGTCCCAACAGAAACCCACTGGAGCTGGGAATTTTGGATGGGTCGGCACTCGGGAGGTGACTCCCTACCCTGAAAAACAACACAAGGCTTTGGGGGACGTTTCCTGCCATCAGCAGCTCCCAAACCTTCAGCTGCCAAACCCAAATCACACCCTGGGAGCCCGGAGTGTCTCCAGGGACTGGATGCACCTCTGGATTTCAGCTCTCCTGAACAACATCCCC
>VYXD01016589.1:27935-38887 GCA_013397195.1 Hylia prasina | reverse complement strand
TGGATCCTGCTCCTGAGGGATGGATCCTGCTCCTGAGGGAGGGATCCTGCTCCTGAGGGAGGGATCCTGCTCCTGCAGGGATGGATCCTGCTCCTGAGGGATGGATCCTGCTCCTGGAGAACAGATCCTGCTCCTGGAGAACGGATCCTGCTCCTGGAGAGTGGATTTTGCTCCTGAGGGTGGATCCCCCCAAATTCTGAGCTGGGAGAAGCGAATCCAGGGCTGTCCATGGCTGGACTCGTGTGTTGCTATCCCAGGATGAGGCACGGCTCTGGAAGCGGCCATGGGGGGATGGAATGTTGGGATCGGGCTGCTCCTGGTGGGAGAACCCTTCCCACCCCGGTGGTCTCCTCTTGATGCCACCCAAATTCTCCCTTCTGTGCCAACACCAGGCTGAGCAGACCCATCCCAGATCCTGCAGGAACCTCCCTGGGGTGCTGCCCATCCGGAGGGTGAAGAATCCCTCTGGTGGGGTGGGAAACCATCCCAAAATTCCTCAGGGAATCTCAACACAAAACCCCTGGAAAAACAACCCTGTCCCGACCTGAAAATCCGTTGTGGTTTGGACCCTGCCCAGCTCCAGCTTTTATCCACACGGATATTTATCCCATCTTGCAGGGACACCTTCCACAGGTTATTCCAAGCCCAATCCCAAATATCTCATCCCAGATAATTCCACGGAGCCCGCCAGGAATGGGTTATCAGGTGAGGATCCTGGTTTATCCCACGGTCACAGCCCAGCCAGCAGCACCCTCAGCTGCTCCCTGTGTCCCACACACACACACATCCCTTCCTTCTCCCAGAAACAGGAATGGCTTTTCCAATGTCTGCGCGTTCCATAAATTCCCTGCCGGATTTCAGCCGTGAGCTGCTCCAGCTCTGCTCCCGGCGAGAATCAGGGAATCTCCTGAGCTGGGATCCCAAGGATCAGCAAATCCACCTCCTGCTCCTGCCCAGGACAATCCCAATCCCACAGCCCAGGGAACGATGCCTGCCCCAAAAATGGGAGTTTCCATTCCCAGCTCATCCTCAACGAGCCATTCCAGGTGGGAAACAGCACTGGAGACCCTGGAATGCTCCAGAAAATCCAGGTCGGTGGGATCAGTGGAAAACGCGTCGGAGAGGGACCCAGCCAACACAAAAAGGTGGAAAAAAACTGGGAAAACACGAGTGGGATCCAAAGAAAAGTTGGGGAAAGGAGCAGCAGGTTCATGGCCGGGATTCCAGGTGGGAATACAAGCCCTGCTTAGAAATTCCGTGTGGAAGGGGAAGCGGATTTGCAGCCCAACCCACCCGAGGGAAGCGCGGCCCTCCAAGAGCTGCTCCGCTGTTTAAACTCCCTCTGACATTTACTCGCTCTAATGTCAGCTCTCCCAATCCAAACATTCCAACGGAATTATTTCCCAACCTTTCCTCCGCCTGCCCTGCTGAAGGTTATCTGGTCCCTCTGCTCCAGCCCGGCCCCACGTGAGCCCTGCGGAACGAGGCTGGAATTCCAAGGGAAGCAGCTCCCGGCACTTCAGGCGAGGATCCAGCCTTTCCTCCGAGGGGAGCTGGATTTTGGGCACACCAAAAAACCGGGAAAAACGGCCTGGAAGGGTTTGGATGGGTGGGAGAGGTAGGAGAGATGAAGGTGGAAACTTTGGGAATGCTGGAGGGAAGAAGGGATGTGGGAAGGAATTGCCCTGCACAGTCTGGGAACACAGGAAACAGATCGAGGTGAACTGATCCCTCTGCTCCAGATCCACGTGGAACGAGGCTGGAATTCCAAGGGAAGCAGCTCCTGGCACTTCAGGTGAAGATCCAACCTTTCCTCCAAGGGGAGCTGGATTTGGGGCACAAAAAAAAAGCTGGAAAAAAGTTTGGAATGGGTGGGAGAGGTCGGGGAGAGCCTGAGCTGGAAACTTTGGGAAGGCTGGAAGGAGGGAGGGATTTGGGAAGAGCTGCTCTGGGAGCACAGGGAACAGATGGCCTTTCCATGGATAACGCTTTATCATCAGGGTTATTTAAAGGAACTGCCCAAATGCAGCTCCCGAGCCTTGGAAAATCGTGTTTTCCAGGAATAGCAATGGATAACAGGGATGGGAGCTCCTGGCAGCCCCTGGCAAGGAGATCTCATGTCCCAGGAATATTCCCAAATCCTGCTCTGGAACTGGCAGGGATGATGGAAAGAGACTTTTACCAGGGTCGGGACAGGAGGGAATAAATGGATTAAAATTGGATTTGAGGAATGAAATATTCCCTGGGAGGGTGGGCAGGGGCTGGGATGGAATTCCCAGAGAAGCTGAAGATCCCTGGAAGTGTCCAAGGCCAGGCTGGACAGGGCTTGGAGTGCTCTGGGATAGTGGGAGGTGTCCCTGGAATGGGAATGGGAATGGATGAGTTCAAGGTCCCTTCCCACCCAAAGCATTCCGTGATTCCATAACGTCCCACGATTTAGGGAACCCCTAAATCCTCTGGGATTTTGCGGAATTGCCTGAAAAGAAACACCAGGAGCAAGCCAGACTCATCCCAGCATTCCCAGAGTAAGGAAAAACCCCGATCCACAAGGATGGAACAGCAGCCTTGGACACTCCCAGGGATCCAGGGACAGCCACAGCTTCTCTGGGAATCTCTGCCGCCCTTCCAGGGAGGAATTCCTTCCCAAAATCCCATAAATCCACCCTGCCCTCACCACTGCTGGTTCATCATCCCTCCACCTCTCCCCTCTTTGGGAAACCAGGAATTTTGGGAATGGATTTGATGGATTCCATCCCCTCGGGGGCAGCGGGGATTTGTCCCTGTGGGTTGCCAAAGGCAGCTTTGGATCCCAACTGGGATTTGGGAATTCTCCCCTCCACCCCAGCCTGGCTAATTACTGCACCTCTCTAATTACACCTCTAAGGTTGTCCCTCATCTAAGTGGAATTTGCAGCGCATTAATTAATTACTTAATCAGTAATTAGCCTGACCAGCGCTAATCGTTATCCTCCCCAAGCCCCTGCTCGGCAGGATTCCAAGAAAAGGGAATTTTTCCATTAGAATCCAGTCCATGGAGGAAAGAGGGATGAACCCAGCCTTGGGAAGAGCTGAAGTGGGAAAAGATGTTCCCAAACTTGGGATCACCCCGTGCAATGGCACATCCAAGTGTGGATGGCAAGGGAAAAATCCCCAAACGGGGGAAAAATGGGGGAAAATCCATCTGGAGGCCCAAGGGGCTGGGAATGGCTGGGATTTTGTGGTGTCCAAAGGTCCCCGGCCGGCTCCGTTGGGAATTTCTGCTGTTTGGGAAGGGATTGTGATGAGTCACGGCCAAAGTTCCTGCCGGGAGGAAAGGGGGGGCCCAGCAGGGAGATTTCCAAACATGGCAATGTTTGTTTGGAATTCGGGCTGAAGGAGAGATTCTGCGAGATCCAGAGGGAAGATTGGCTGGGGGTGAAACCCGCCGGCTACTGGATATCGCCAGAAATCCAGGGAAAAAAAAACCCTGGGATTGCTGCAAAGCCCGGAGCACATGGGGACAGAAATCTCTCCCCCTCTCCGTAAAATCCTGGAATTACTGAGGTTGGAAAAGCCCTCCAGGATTGTTGATCCCACCTTGTCAGCCCAGAGCACCGAGAGCCACATCCAGGTATTCCTTGGATACCTCCAGAGGTAGAAGATGCTCGAGGAGGAGCCACCAGGAGTGGGAATTTCCCGGTTTGGCCCATTCCAAGGGGATTCTGTGCCGTGTTTGGCCAGGCCAGATGTTGGGAATCACCTCCACAGCTGGCCCTGAGCCTCTCCCAGCATTCCTGACCTGAATTCCCACCATCCTCATCCCACCTCGAGGCTCCCAAGCCAAGCTCGGCAGCAATTCCTGGCTCCAGGACATGGGAAAACACAGGTGGGATAATGGGAGCAGGGAGCAAACTGCAACAGCAGCCTCGGCATGGTTCCCTGTGGAACAGCAACATTCCCTGTGGAACAGCAACATTCCCTATGGAACAACAACATTCCTTGTGGAACAACAACATTCCCTGTGGAACAACAACATTCCTTGTGGAACAACAACATTCCCTGTGGAACAACATTCCCTGTGGAACAACAACATTCCCTGTGGAACAACATTCCCCACGGAAAAACAACATTCCCTGTGAAACAACAACATTCCCTATGGAAAAACAACATTCCCTGTGGAACATTCCTTGTGGAACAGTAACATTCCCTGTGGAACAACAACAATCCCAATGGAACAACAACATTCCTTGTGGAACAACAACATTCCCTATGGATCAGCCATCCTGGCTGCCAGCAGGGAGCAGGAGATGGAGAAGGGATGGAACATGCAGGAAAATGGGAATGCACTGAGGGAATGAGGATTGGAATTCCCTTCTCTGCTGGGAGAAACCCCTCAGCCCTAAAATCTCCTCCAGTGCATCCCAAAACGTGAAATCCAGCCGGGAATTGTAAGGTGGGAATATCAGGGATATTTTAGGTTGAGGTAAGGACTGAGCCATTCCAGCTGGGAATATCCATGGGGAGAAGGAATCAGCAATGAGCTCCCCCAGACAAACCAGAGCAACCCCAGAAGGAGGCAGGAGGAAGGAAACTCCTGGAAAATTCCTGAATTCCCACATCAGGATGAGTCCAGCTCCACGGATGGGAATCTCCCAGCTCCAAGGATGGAATCTCCCAGTTTGCACAATGGAATCTCCCAGCTCCAAGGGCTGGATTCTCCCAGTTTGCACAAGGGAATCTCCCAGCTCCAAGGGCTGGAATCTCCCAGCTCCAAGGATGGAATCTCCCAGTTTGCACAATGGAATCTCCCAGCTCCAAGGGCTGGATTCTCCCAGTTTGCACAAAGGAATCTCCCAGCTCCAAGGATGGAATCTCCCAGTTTGCACAAGGGAATCTCCCTCACTTTGCTATCCACGGATTTCCCACATCAGGAGCTCTCCACTGCTTTCCCAAATCCCATTTCAAGTTACAAACGGATCCGGCTCCTTCTCCAGGAGGAAACAAGGGGGAACACGGGGACAGCCCCGGGTGACACGGAGTGTCCCACGCCTGCCATGTCCCCGTGTCCATGGATGGCAGCAGAGCGGGATCACACCGGGAGCTGCAGCAGCAGCAGGAGGACAAGGGATTGCTTGGGAAAAAAAAAATTCCCAGAATCCCAGGACGGTTTGGGTTGGAAGAGACTCCAAAGCTCATCCAATTCCATGGGCGGGGACCTTCCGCTGTCCCAGGCTGCTCCAGGCCTCGTCCAACCTGGCCTTGGACACTTTTCCGCAGTTTCTCTGGGAATCTGTGCCGGGGTTCCCCTGGCACTAGGCAGAGCCCGTGGCGTTCCAGGCGGATCCAGACCCACACACGGATTCCCTGGATCCAGAGGTGGCCACGGCCCTTCCCAAGTTTCCCCAGAAGGGCTCGGGGAAGCCCCGGCAGCGCCTCGGTGACCCCAAACACGCTCTGGGATGGAATTCGCTCCTTCCCACCCAGGAATTCCCACCCCGGCAGCATTCCATGAGCGGGTGGGGGGAGGGGCTCAGATCCAGCTGCTCCCCCTCCCACGGCGGGGCGTGGATGGTGGGAATCCCGCGGGGCTGGCATTCCCGGCAGGAGCGCAGGGACACATTCCTGCCCTGGCTGCCGTCCCTCCCGCGGCGCAGCTGTCCCTGCCCCTGCTCCCTTCCCTGCCAATCCCGCCTGGAATCACGCACGCGGGGGTTTGGGATGCTCCGCAGGGAGCGGGGATCCCACCCCGCCCAGCCCTGGGCTGCCGAGCATTCCCCACGCTTCGGGATGGCTCCGCATTTTCCCGTGGGATGGGAGGCGGCTGGAGACCCCGGCGCGCAGAACTCCAGCCTCTCCGAGCTTTTCCAAATCTTGGAAAGTTTGGGAAAGAGGAGCTGAGCGCCCTGGGCTGGCTCTGCTCATCCCCCCCGCCCCCCGCCTCAAGAACATTCCTTTGGGAACATCCGTGGAGCGGCGATTCCCGGGATGGAGGAGGGGACAGGGACACCGGCAGCTGGCCGGGAGCCATCCCGACACTTCCCACATAAAAGGAAAGATTCCAGGAGCCGGGCGGGAACCGAAGCCTCGCTCTGACCTTGAGATTTTTCCCTGGATTAAAGCGCCCGCTCGGATTTCTGCGCCTGGGACAATTCCAGAGGCTCCGGGCCGTGCCAGAGGGTGGGAATGTCTGGGCAGGTGGCGGCGGTGGCCAGAAAAGCCTCGTCCCGATCCCATTCCAAAGGGCGCTGCCTCCCCCCAGCCCCAGGGATGGATCCCTTTGGATTTGCATCCCCATCCCAACGCCAGGTTCTTCCTGACCTTTCCCTATGGAAAGAGGACGGAGCAGGGAGACAGGATCCGGATGCAGGAATTCCCACCCTCGTTAAGGATCATTTTATCCCGGGATTTCCCTCCCAGCTTTTGCTCCTGGATGAGACCTCCCCGTTCCTGCCTTTCCCAGACTCTCCCTCCCTGCAGCGCCTCAGAATTCCATGGAATTCTCCAGCACAGGATTTTCCATGCCCTGTTTTAGAAGCCAAGCCAAGCCAAAAAAAAAAAAAAAAAGCGATTTTAGGTCTCTTGGAATTCTCTGATCCAAACCTGCTTTTCCCTCTGACTCCTGGAAAAAAGCGGGACCCACCTGGGGCTGGGGAAATTCTTCTCCTGTCTCCATGCGGAGATCACTCCGGAATTCCCACTGATTAACTGGGAATTCTGCAGGCGGGAGCCACCCCTGCACTGAAACCCAGCTCCAACCCCATCCATTAAATCCACCAGGATTGCTGGGATTCTCAGGGATGAGCACACGAATATCCAGGCAGGATCAAAGCTCCCTTTGGAGCAACATTTCCAGCTGGGAGCGACTGGGGAGAGGCAGGACAAGGATGGCAAATCCAAAGGGAGGAGGAGCTGGAATGCCAGAGGTTTATCCCAGGCCTTTCCCACTTCACACCCGTCACTTCCCAATCCTTATTGTACCAGGAAAAACTGGGAAATGAAGGAAAACCAGCAGCTCTGCTGGGCTGGAAAATGAGGATGCTCCCTGAGCCAGAGGCTTTGGAATATTTTTCCTTTTGCTCCGTTTGGCCAAAGGGAAAATTCCTCCTCTTGGAATTGGATTTAAAAATAAATAATAATAATTAAAAAAAACCCCACTCCACGAATTCCGCAAAGTGGGATCATTCCAAGTGTTGCCTTATAACTCCCTGTTTTCCAGGAGTTTATGGCTTGGGAATGAACAGAGCTCTCAGCTGGGTTTTCCTCCCTTCTCCCCAATTCCCTCCTTAACCACTTTCAACTTGTGCAGGAGGAAAAAGAGGGAATTTGCTGCTTCCTCCACTTCCAGGAATTCCACAGTGCCCCAGTGCATCCCAGTATTCCCAGTGGCGGGACACGGACGCTCCTCACACTCCCAAATCCAATTCTCAAAATCCCCAGGAATTAATTTTTACAAATTCTCTAAGGGGGTGATTAAAAAAAAATTACTTTTCCAGCGTTTTTCCAGCGCTTCCCAGATTTCCAGGGTGCATTCCCTTCTTTCCACTGGGAAAGGAAAACCAGAGGAGATTAAAATGACAACCTTGGACACCAAAGGATTTCCTGACATCCAGAATCGCTGGCTTTGGGATTTTTTTTCCCAGGACAGAAATGCTGGATCAGGCATTTTCCCTCCTCTGGATGCCAATCCAAAGGGATAAAGCTGACACAAATTCCATATTTATGGCTCTGAGCAGCTGGAGACAAATTCCCCGGATCCTGCAGCTCCTGGAGAGTCTGGAAGTGCTGGGAATGGGGATTAATTATCACCAAAATATTCCCAAAGAAACCTGGGATCATGGAAATGCTGGAATTGTCCCGATCCTGGTCCAAAACTGCTGCTCCCTCCTAGAGATCCCTGGAGGATTTGGGAATCCAGGCCTGGATTTGGGAATCCAAGGAGCTTCTCTGCTGTTTTCCAACCCCTTTGGATGGGAGATCAGCCACGGAATTGTTGGATCAGCGGGAATGCCGGGATGGGGACAGCACAAATCCAGGGAAATCCCAGCAGCTGCGAGCCTGGATGAGGCTGGAATTCCGAATTTTGGGCTGGAATTCTGGAAGATGCAGCAGCCCTTGGCATTCCCAGCCTTTGCTCCATGGAAAAGGGGGATTTGGGATCCCTGGGATGAGGCCTGAGCAGCCCAGGTTGAGCTGATCCCAACCTTGGATCCTAACCCAAACATTCCACGCTCTTTTCCCTCTCCATTCCCCCTCCTCAGCCTTAAATCCCGTGGGATTTTAGAGGATCCCCAAATCCCGAGAGGAATAAAACAAGATTTTGGTCGTGGCCAAATCCTGGAGTCCCAAAGTGTCTGAAACTCTCCCGTCAGCATCCTATTCCCAGTGATCCCATCCCTTCTCCTTGAGAAAATAACATGGAAAAGCAGCAGAGGAGAAATTCCCACCTGCTGAGCGCCTGGAAAACGCAGAAATCCGGGATTTTCCCAGCAAACACCGGGAATGTGCCGGCGGTGGCCTCGTGCCTAATGTGAAGTGACGTCGGGAATGTTTTCCAAGAGCAAAAAATATTCCTCGTTTTCCAACTGGGACAAAGCCTGGCCTCGTTTCAATCCTGTGACCTGGGGTTGAACTCCCGGGAAAAGCGGAGCAGGGAAAGGCGGGAGAGGGGATGGAAGGATAAAGGGAAAGGGAAAAATCAGGTGGAAGGGGAAGATCAGGGGAGCAGTGACAAGAGATTTTCTGGGATTTCATGGACACAGCCTGGGAAAGCAGGAATCCCACAGCACCGGGGATTGTTTTCAGGGACAAACATCCCATTTCCAGGAAAAGCCATCCAAATCCAGCATCTCCACAGCCGAAATCTGGCTTCTTCCCAAGCTGAAAACCAACTGAGTCCAATTCCAAAGCAAATTTCTGGGAAATTTTGGCTTCCCAAGGGCGGGTTATCCCCAGGAAAAACCCAGGCTCGGCGGGAAGCTCCAACAGCAAACTGCAAACTGTTCTGGAGTGGGGATATCCAGGGAATCCGAACCCAAACATTCCCCAAATCCTCAGCACCATCATCCCGCGGGAGGCAGGAGCCAGCCTGGGATGAGCCCAAAGCAGCTCCCAGCTCCTGCTCCAAACAAATCCCTCCCAACAACAAAATTCCAGCTTTTCCCAAAGCCAGACTTGCAGGATGTGTGGGAGAGGAGGAGCCAATGAAATCGGATTTTAAGAAGCTTTTCCTTCTCCAAACCGGCCAGAAAATTCCTGAGAAGGGGAATTTGGCGGAAATTTAACTTGGGGATGAAATTCCCGACTCATTTTAAGCAACGGATTCCTTTCAGTGCCCACTCCTGGGATCTGGGAAGGATTTGGGAAGTGATCCAAGGTTCCTGGAGAATATTTGGGGGGTGTGGATGGGGCTTCTGTGCCAGAGGGAAAGTTTAGATGGAATACTGGGGAAAAAAGTCCTGGCTGGGAAGGTGGGGAGGCCCCAAAATTCCCAGAAAATCTGCGGCTGCCTCATCCCTGGAATTGTCCAAGGCCAGGTTGGACACTTGGGATGATAGTGGGAAGTGTTGGATCTTCCCTTCCCACCCAAACATTCCACGATTCCATGAATTCCCCAAGCTCCACGTCCCCGGATGGATCAGCCCGGTTTTCCCGTTGCTCCAGAGGAAATGATCCCGTTATTACCCCCGGCAGAGCCACCTTCCAAATGCCAATTCCCATTTCCCGCCCTGCATTTCTGATCCCGGGATACTCCCAGGATCGATGGCCCAGGGACGCAGAGGAAGCTGCTCCCAGTCCAATATCCAATAATTATTGGATAACTCGGCTCCGACGTGGGCGGGTTGCCAGGATATGCCGGCACAAAATTCCGTTTCCAGAGGGGAAAAAAATTCCCCCCGGGGATGGGGATTTATGGTTGGAGTGGGATATTTCCATCCTGTGAAAACAGGGACGGGAAGGATGGAAAAGCTTTGGGTTTTCCCACTTCTCTTCCTGCTTTTCCTTCTCTCCCCTAGGACACGAGGAGCTGATATCCATGGATACAACACCGACATATCCAGGATTAAATCCTGCCCTCGTTATCCCAAATCCACCATCGCAATCCAGGGGGTGATCCCATGGAACTGGGAAGTTTTGGATGTTACCACTGATCCCTAATTCCAGCCTGGTCTGGGATTGGAAGCGACCTTAAAGCTCATCCAGTTCCAATCCCAACCCTTCCCACAATCCCAGGCTGGGCCTGGACAATTCCAGGGATCCAGGGGCAGCCACAGCTTTTCTGGGAATCTGTGCCAGGTGTCCTCATGGATCAGCCCTCCCCTGCTCACACCCTCAGGGAGCAGAGGGAATATTCCTCTTCCTTTGTGATCCAACCCCAGAAAATCCGGGAATTCTGGCTGCTCCATCCGACTCTGCCGGCAGGAATTCCGAGCACGTGCCGGATTTTGGATTGCACAGAACACGGATCCGTGGAGAGATCAGCTACCAGAGGTGGGGGCTTTGTACAGCCACAAAAAATATGGAAAAAACTCCTAAAAATGCTCCAATCCCAGGAACTCCTCCATTCCAGAGGTTTCTCCTTTCAGCTTTTCAGCCACATCGACTTCCAAACGAATTCCAGGTGGGAATGACCTGGAATTCAAGCGAAGTCAAGGGGAAAGGACAAATCTAATCAAACTACCCCTCACATTCCAGTCTGCATTTCCAGCCTGGTTTTTAATTCCAGATCCAAAAAAAAAAGCTTTAAAGCTCCTCCCACACGGAATTCAATCGCTCCGGGAAAAAAAAAAAAGAGGGATTAGAGCCGGAGGCACACGGATATGGATTATTCCATCCTTTGGCAAATGGAAAATAAATCATCCCATTGGAGCCAGAGCCACGAGGGCGAGGGAGGGGGGGGGCAGAAAAATGGGAGTGATCCTCCATGGATTCATCCCAGAGAATCCTTGGGATGGGACGGATAAGCTTCCCGCAGAA
>VYXD01016589.1:16799-27299 GCA_013397195.1 Hylia prasina | reverse complement strand
CGCCCCCAAAATTCCAACATTTGGCATTTGTGGGGCAGTTGTGGAATGTGGGAACAGCCCCCAAATCCAGCTCCAAAATGATCTCCCTGGAAATCACTGCTGCACCATTCCTGGATGTATTCCAGAGCTTTTCCCATTTTTTCCCAGCAAAGCACACGGAATCCTGTCCTTGGATTTTCAACACAGCCGGGATGTCAAACCCTTGGGACACTGAGCCAAGGGTTTCCTTGGAATGACCAAATCCAGGGATTTCTGGGATCTGGCCTGGTCCAGGCTGCACCAGAGGCTTTGGATCTTTGCCAGGATTTTGCCTGGGCTCCTTTTCCAAGGTCCAATCCATTCCTCTGGAATGTGGACGGACCTGCCACCACCCCTCCCCTTCGAGGCGACATCCAGCCCCGTGTCCATGACTTCCTCTGGAATTATTTCCTTCTTAGTGAACCAAAATTCCACCCCGAGCTGAAATCCCGATTATTTCTGCGGGGAGGAGGAAGGATGGCGGAGAGGGAAGTGGTTTTCCAGGAAAATCCCGGGTTCTGGCACACTTTGAGCCACCCTCATTCCGCCACTGGAATTTCGCTGAGTAGGAGCTCACGGATCCCATGGAGCCCATGCCATAAATCCAGCTGGGATTCAAGGACATTCCCAGCTGGAATCTGGTGTTGGGATAAGGGAGGAGACGCCTCTCGTTTGCTTCCACTGATTTTCCCAGCTCATCCCTGTCATTCCCACTTCTCCTTGTGACCTTCCGTGGAGGACAGGCACGGATACAAGAAGAGCTCCCTAAATTCCATTAACTTCCCAAAAATCCCTCTGCCTTTCAATCCAGGCTGCCTGAATTCCCAAATAATGAAATCTCCCGTCAGGATGATATGATCCAAAGTGACATTGGAGAAAGGAAAGGGGGGGAGGAAAAAATAAGGATTAAAAAGGGAGCCAGGGAGAAATGGGTTGTCCTGGCAACTGGCGATTCCTTCCCAGCATTCCCAGATTATTTCATGGAATGAATGTTTTCCAATTAAATTGATAAAAGGTGGGATTTAGCCGAGGGTGACCACTTAAGCTTTGGTTGGAAAAAAATTCCTTCTCTAATAATTGGAATGATTTTTTTTGTTTGTTTTTTTCACCATGGGAGGATTTAATCACGGCCTGGATTTGCTGGAAAAGCAACAATTCCATCTTTTTTCTTTTTTTTTTTTTTAATGGAGCCAATTTATTTTCCCTTTAAACAATCGGAGAGGAAATAGGGAATAAAGCCTAAATCAGCCCCGTGGATTAGGAAGGAGCAGCTGTGAACCTCTCCCATGGAATGATCTAATTCCAAGGTAATTATCCCGGATTTTGAACGCTCCGCTGAAATCCCAACATCAGCGTTTTCGGGATTGACAGGCTGGGAATTGACGCCAAGGAGCCAAGTGGGAACCTGCAGTGCTGCCCAGCTTCTCCTCCAAGGTCAAGGATGCTGGAACATCCTTGGAAAAGCTGCCAGAATCCATAAATCTCCCTCAAATCCAACCTTTCCTCTCCAGGAACCGCCGGAAATCCGGCGTGGGATGGAGAGGGAAAAAGGCAAATCCACACCGGCTGGGAGGGGGGTCCAGGAATAATTTTGGGGAAAGGAAGAGCAAAAAGCATCGGATTGGGTTGTAAATCCCTAAAAATTGGAATAGTTGGAACGGTGCTGATCCTGCCGGGATTCCAGGGCGGATCGAGCCGGAGCCCCTGGAAAGGCTCTGGAAAGGCTGGAAAAGTGTTTGAACTCCAGGACCTCTGGAGATGAACAGTCTAAATTGAGATCCAAACATTCCAGGCTCCCTAGCAAAGCCACCCATTCGGGAAAAGCCTTTGGAAAACGAGGAATCCGCCAGAGACGGCCACGGGGTGGGAAAACTTTGGATAACGACCCCGAGTGACCTTCCCTGGACTGAAGGAGAAACAAACACAACTTTCCTTGGGAAAGGAGCGCTGCTCATCCAAAGAAATCCACTGGGATCCAAATCCGTTTGGATTGGGAAGAGGGAAGAGCCCAGGCTGGGAGGCAGGAATTGGATGGAATCTTTTATCATCCAAAGGCAACGGAAAGCCGATGCGGGAAGGGGAATTTTCCAAAGGAATGAGCAGTTCCCCCTTGTGCCTCATTACCCCATGCCACAAAATTCCCACTTTTCCCAGGTTTTCCTCCCAAAATCCCAAGCTCACGGGCATCCCCTTGCGCCTCATTATCCCATGCCACAAAATTCCCACTTTTCCCAGGTTTTCCTCCCAAGATCCCAAGCTCACAGGGAGGGCGAGGAAGAGGAGGCAGCAAACAGCACAGGGGAGGCAAGGGCTGGATTTGGGATGAAAAACTCCCCAAAAAAAGACGGGATCAAGTTGGGATTTTTTGCTCCGACCGTTAAAAAAAAACAACAAACCCTCTCTGGAGCAGCAGGAATTTTTTTTTCCCACGAAAAATTCCCGGGACGATGGGAAAAGGAGCTTGTGGTGCCCTTCCAAGGCGGGATCAGTGCCATCCGTTGCCATGGGAATGATATTCCCAGGAAAGCAGCTGGAGGTGGAGAGGGAACCCCAGAGATCCATTAGCAACAGGTTGCCATGGCAACGGCTCCAAGCTCATTAATTCCTCCTTTCCTTTCCCCCCATCCCAAAAAAAAAACCAAACCAAACCCCAAAACAACTTTTCCTGGGCGTGGGGTGGAAAATCCTTGGGGAATTTCAGGGGGAATGAGAACGGAGGAAGGAACAGCACCAGAATTCCCACTCGTCTCCCCAGATCACCTTTTCCGACCAGGATTTTAAACAAAATGAGGATTTTAGGGATAATTCTCTTTTTTTTGTGTGGTCTCAGAGCTGCTCCCAAAGGGAAAAAATTAGATTTTCCCATCAAAACTGAGGAAAAGCAAAAAATTCCGTGGTTTTCTCCCTCCCGTCCCCTCATCTCCTGCCCAGTCCCAATTCCTGGGATAAATTTGTTCTCCCTGGATTCAAACTGGGAATTCCCTCCTCATCCTAAAAAAAGCTGGGTTAAGGAAAGGTGTTCCAAGAGGAGCAGGACGTGGAAAAGATGGGAAAAGGGAGATGAAGGAGGATGAGATCCCAACCCTGGTTTGGAATTCCCTCCTGGCGTTCCCAGGAAACACGAAGCGCTCCTGGAAAAATCCCCTGGCTGGAGTTTTTCCAGCAGTTCCAGGGAATCCAGTTGTCCTGTGGATATCCCAGTTCAGGTGGGAGAGGAATGGTGGAAAAAACAGGGAAGGAAATGGACTTTTGATAAAAACGGGGAAAATTGGCTGCTCTAACGGCAAAATTCCTGGGAATGAGGGAAGGATCGGAGAGGAATTCTCTTGGGAGCTGCTGAAGGGAAATTCCCTGGAAATTCCACACTCTGGGATCAGGCAGCACAGGGAATATCAAAATATTCCTGTTTTTCCAGCCCAGATGAACTTTTCTCCATCGTCACCTCTCGTTCCCAGCTGGAAGTGAAGGGACAGCGAGGCTTGATCCCTGAATTACAAAATCCCTGGGAAATTCTGTCCCTTCCATACTTTTATGACTCTTTCAGTCCCCAGAATTCCAGGCAGGATTCAATCCATGGGATTTGTGCTGAGCTCGGCTGGAAAAGAGCCTTTCCCTCATTTCCTCCTCCTTCTATTCCACAGGCTTTTCCTCCAAACTAAACCTCTGGAATTCCAGAACCTTTCCCAAATCCCTAGTTTCCCACATCAGAGCTAAGCCCAACCCCTCTCCTAGGATTTTTTCCTACAGAATTCAAGGAATTAGGCAGTGCTTGGAATAGGAAGTGTTCCAGTTTTGTAATGATTGGGATTTTTCTCTATTCCTGGTCTGGGACACCAGGAATGCTCAGGGATTCCCTGGGAATCCAGGAATGCTCTGGGATAAAAGGGACGCTCCAGGACACCGGGAAGGAAGGCAGAAAATGCTCAAATCCCAAGCACTGATCCCAAAAAGCATTGCTAGAAAATCTGGGATCAGATCCAAAGGATTTGGGTCTGCCTGAGGGGAATATTCCAGCATTCCAAAGGCTGGGAGGAGCTGCTGGATCCGGGATGGAGCAATTCCAGCCATTCCAAAGGTGGGAATTCCCTCATTCCTGCCATTGTCCCAAACCTCTCCAGCCCTCTGCAAACAGCACCTGGAAATTCATGGATCCACCAGGATGTAAATCCAAGCACTGAGGCCATCCCAGACAATTTTATCCAGGTTTCTTCCAGCTGGGAGAGATCCCATTCCTGGAAATATTTATGGAGTGGCGAGAACTTCCATGGAAAAACCAAGTTTTTCCCAACATCCAGAATAAAAGGAGATTGGGACAGGCTCCCGGTGACAAACCAGAAATTTGGGAAAAGCTCTTGGCTTCCCAACCCTCTGGAAAAGGGCAGCACATCCCAGAATTCCAGAGAAAGCAATCCCATGGGATGAGCAGCCAGACCCAGCTCATCCCTCTTGGCAGCCCCGGCCCCGGAGCCTTTTTAGGGATTCTGGTCCCGCATTCCCAGGCAGACAGAATCCCAGGGATGTCTGGAGCAGCAGGGACTGCTGGCACTGGATCGCTCCAGGAGCCTTTGGAAGGTGCAGAAATCCTGGAGAACGTCCAGCAGGAGCCGGGATCAGGACAGGCTGCCGGGCCAAGAGCGTTCCTTGATGTTTCCCTGATTCCCAGATCTCCCTGTTCCCAAATCTCCCTGATTCCCAAGTCTCCCTGTTCCCAAATCTCCCTGATTCCCGAGTCTCCCTGATTCCCAGATCTCCCCATTCCCAAATCTCCCTGATTCCCAAATCTCCCCGCTCCCAGATCTCCCCGCTCCCAGATCTCCCTGATTCCCAAATCTCGGGAAACACGGAGTTAAGCCCGGTTTAAACCCGGGCCCAAAGCGACTCCAGCAGGGATGATCCTGCCTTGTGTGCCCTCAGCTCTGCCCCAAGGGAAGCTGGAGATGGATTTGGGATCGGGATTTGGGATTAAACGGCCTCATCCCAGCTGAGCTGGCAGCCCTTGGAATGAGCCCCTTCCCACTGCCAATCCCAAAGAATTCCCAGTTGTGGCACCAGATCCCACATTTTGCTTTGTCTCCCATCCTTCCCTCCCTGTCATTCCCAAGAAAGGAGTTGTCAGTTCCTCCTGTCTCAGAAAATCCTCGGAGACGGGAGCAGAAATCCATGGAAACACCTGTGTTCCCATCCCAAATCCCCCAGGAATTCCTGGGACGGCAGAAAATCCAAACAAACAGGCGGAGAGGATCAAAGGGTTTGGGTACAACGAGCTCCACAGGAATCCCAGGGGACGCTGTTCCCAACACATCCCTGTTTGTCACGTCCACCCGACAGCCTCCATCCCTCGGGAATGGCGCTGAGATTCCCAAAAATCCCCGCTGCAACTCCTGCTTCCCGCAAGGTCTCCCAGGATTTTTGGGTTATCCGGGCAAATCCTCCCTGCCAGGACGGAGGGAAGGGGCTGGGAGCAGCGACCCAGCTGGAATTCCCGCCTGGAATAACCGCACACACACACAAAGCCATCCCGTCCCTCTGGGTTTTCCGGGAAAAACAACCCAATACTGGGAGCATTGTGAGCTCACACAATTCCCATCTGTCCACGGAAAGGGGGAAAATGAGATCCCGGAGCCGAGCAGTTCATCCACTGCCAAATCCCTGCTCCTGCTGCCGTGCCCAGGCCGGATTTTTATCCGGGGAAAATAAGAGGGGAAATTGTCTTTTCCAGCTGCTTTTTGTCCGAGTTTCCCAGAGTGACCGTTCCCGGATTTCCAGAGAGATCGGGAAGAGCCCTGGACGCGGAGCTCACACCCTCAAATTCCCTTCCCTTTCTGCCTCAGGAAAAGGATTGGAAGTTCTGGAATTAACTCCCAGGTGGGATCATGGAATAACCCTGGAGTGACTTCCCTCCTGTCCCAGGCAGCGAAATATTCCCTCTAAAAGTGTCTTTTCCTTCACATCCCAAGGATTTAGGGATTGGGGATTTAGGGATTTGCCCCAAGCAGCAGCTGCTGCCTTAAGAATTAAGAGCAAAATCCGAGTTTCCAACATCTGCGGAAATAATTTGGAAAATACTCCTTGCGTGAGGAATTCCAGCCTTGGAATGTTCCAGGGGATGGAATTCCGAGGGATTAACGGAAAACACACCTGGATGGCGCTGGATGGGAATCCCTGGGATTCCTCCTGGATTTCCAGCAGCCCGAGGAGATCTCAGACCGGGAATGGGGGGGAAATCCAAGGGAAACTCAGAGTGGGAAGCAGGAATTCTTGGCTGCAGCAGGGATTGGGAAAGAAACCCCAAATCCATGCAAACACAGGGAGAAAATCCCAGGAAATCCCAGTTTATTGTCTGCAAACAGGAGCGATCCCAGTTGTTCCAATGGAACTGTCCCACTTGGAGCTTGGAAAAGTCAGGATTTGGCTCCCAAGGGATCAACCCGAGCCCCCAGACACAAACCAAGGGCAAGTTTAAATCCATCTAATCCCACTTTTCCATTAGAAAATTCCCTAAAAACCAGCGAAACATCCCAGGTGGTCATTCAGAAAATATCCACGGAAAATCTGGGATCCCACTGCCCCAAATCCATCCCCAGGGATGAGCTGGAGCCTCGGATCTGCTGCATTCCCAGCTCAGCTCCCGGGATACACTGGTCCCTATTCCCAAGGGATTTGCCATCCTGACACGCTGGAAAACACACCTGGACTCAATCCACATCCCAAAATTCCAAACCAAACTCCAAACTGGAATGGGATTTGTTGATTCCCAGCAAATTCGAGGGGGGGAACTGAAGGCAACTGGAAAAGCCAAGTGGAGTCTGGGATTTCCATGGATCCGTGCATCCATAAATACCATGGAAAATGGGAATTAGGCTGCTCTGAAACAGGGAATAAATTGAGGATATTTCCCAGAGATTGTGAGGAATCCTCGGGAAAATCCAATGGGATGAGCTGGAGCCTCTCAGTTTGCACTGGAGGGGATTTTCCCAGGAATATCCAGCTCAGGAAAACTTAAAATAAATCAGGAGAAGAGGAAAAGCAGCCACAAAACCACGCTGGAATCACTGAATTCCTGTTTTCTGGGAAAAAACCTTGGATTTGGGGATGCAGGGATGGATCACTCTGGAATCCATTGGCAATAAAACACGGATTAGGATAAAGGGATCCTAGAAAAGCCAGGCTTGGAAGCAGATTCCCAGTGCTGTTCCTCCCATCCCTCCATCCCATTTTCCCAGTTTTCCAGAGGGAAAACCCCTTGGAGATGTCCTGGGATGGATTCCAAGCTCTCCTCCACATCAGGGGTCACATCCATGACCCAAAAATCCGGGAGATGCTTCCAACCCCTCCCGAGGACATCCAGGGATTCAGCCCTTCCTTGTTAATCCCAAATATCCAAGGAAACCCCCGGGTGACATTCCAGGTTTCCATGGATCCACTCGGGAAAAGCCAGGGAACG
The DNA here is from genome assembly GCA_013397195.1 of Hylia prasina. NCBI lineage: Eukaryota > Metazoa > Chordata > Aves > Passeriformes > Sylviidae > Hylia > Hylia prasina. The sequence continues at coordinate 19,837 of VYXD01016589.1, read as the reverse complement.
ACCCTGAGGGGTGGCAAATCCCAAATCCCGAAAAATGAGGAAGTTTGATCCCAATTTTAGGTGGATTTTTAAAAAAAAAACACACCACAGGAAATTCGGAGCCCAGCAGGGAAACAGAGGGAAAATCCCCCTGGATTTGAGGGAAAATCCCCCTGGATTTGAGGGAAAATCACCCTGGATTTGAGGGAAAATCCCCTTTGGATCAGGGCTTGTATCCCAAAAATGACGTCTGGGTTGTTTGTCTGCTGGGATTGGAGGTGACCCTGGAGCTCGGGAAGAGATTCCTGCGCTCAGAAAATCCAGGAATAAATCCAGGGAATTTTTGCCCGGCGGAAGTGACCCCAGAGTGTCCCTGCTGGGATTAATGGAATTAACACCCCCCTAATTAACGCTCCCACCCCCCTAAATCAGCGCTTTTTCCTCGGGAATTCCCAACTGGAATTGGCGTTACCAACCCAAACCCCTGGGAGCAGAGGGAGAGGCAGGGCAGGATCTTCTCCAGGATCATTTTTCCAGGTTGCTCCCAGCATTCCCAAAGGTTCCAACCCCGGGAGCGCAGCTCCTGCATCCGCCCCATCCCCGTCTTCCCGCTGATGCCTCCGGCTGGGAATGTTTCCCGGGAATGCTCCCGGCTCCGTAAGCTGATCCTGCCCCACCTGTCCCCTCCAGAACCGGCTCCAGCTTTTTTTAGCCATTCCAAAGCCTCCCTGTGATCCCTTCCTGCTTCAGCTCCACACAAACCACGTTTTTTCGGGAAGATTCCCACCTGCCACGGGGCTGGGAGGGCTCCGATTCCCAAAAATGCCTGGAGAGGTTGGGAGGTTCTTGGGAAATCCGCGTTGGATCCCGTGGGATTTATGGGATGGAAGCACAGTCGGAATTTTGGGTGCTGCATCCAAAGGCAGCTCCATTCCCGGAGCGTCCCACGGGATCGGCCCCCAAGGAGCTGCTTGGAAATTGGAGCCTGGAGCTGGAATTTCACGGGAGGAGAATTCCCGAACCAGCAAACACAGGGAAAAGAGGGATGTGGGAATTGGAGGGTTCGGAGTGAGACCTTTCCCTCTCCCCACCAAATAAATCCCAGTGGGATCAAGGAAAACGTCCCTGGAAAAAAACAAAAAGCCCCATCCAAGGAGGGCACCCCGAGAAAATCCAAGGATTTTAGGAGCATTCCCAGTCCCATCCCTCCCTTCCATAAATCCTAAGGCAATCCCAACATTCTTTTTCCTGGTTTATGGATTTGTGCTTTGGGAAGGGCGGGAAGAGGATCCAAACCCACACAGCCAGAAATTCCCTCTGCGGGATCTTTTCCCTCTGGGAAAATCTCCCGGGAATTCCAGCCCTCACCTCACTGCTCCAATCCCCTCATCCAGCTGCTTCCCAAGGGTCCCACTCCATGGAATTTTTCCCAGGCTCCCTCTGGTCCAGCACACCCAGATCCAGCTCTGAGGTGACTCCAGAAATCCCACCCAGCTCTTCCCGAAAAATGTAATCGAAGGATTTGGTTATGGAGATGGGAAAATGGGAATAAATCCCAGCACGGAGCTGATCCCTCCTGCTGAGCACAGAAATCCTGGGAATTCTATGGAATTCCTGTTAACAATCCATCCCCATTTCCAGCTGGTGCTTTTGTGGGATGGGGAAGTTCGGGAAAGGAAAACGTTGGGAATTCCCAACGGGAAAATCCAAGCCCAGCCTGAGCACACCTGAACCCTCTCCCAAAAAAAAACCTGCCTTGGAATTCTCCTCCTGCCAGAGGAGATTTCGGGAATGCCACACCCAGATACTTGCCCAAATCCAAAGGAAGCTGCTTTTCCTCCGGCAGGCTCCCAAAGTTTTCCAACACGAGCACCTGGATTAGGGAATAAATCCATCCTGACTCACCCCTGGCTCTGACAGCGCCCTCCCCAAGGCCGGCTCCATCCCATTTTCCTCATGGAATTATCATTCCACGGAATATTTAACCATCAGCTCCCCCTTCCCGCCCTCTCACATCCGAGTTCCCCCCTCAGGGCTGGAAATCCCAACTGCAGCCGCCCCAAATCCCGTTTCTCCGGCATCCAGGCTCTCGGGAATGCTGGAGGGAGCGCCTGGGATGGCTTGGCCGGGCAGGAGAGCTTCGGGAAAAGGAATTCCAGCCCGGATTTGCTGCGAGCACCCAGCAAGGGCAGAGCCAAGGCGCCAGCTGGGGCCAAGGAGCTCCGTTTCCCGGAGAAAAGGAATCGGGAAAGGGATTTTTCCCGACTGAATCCAGCCCTTAATGAATCCCGGAGTGTTTTCAGGGATCGCTACAGAACCAAAGTTGGGCGACAACAGAAGGAGCCCCAAATCCATGGAAAGTGTGGGATTTTCCCCCTCTGATTATTCCTGCAGCTCCCAGCCCCAGGCAGCATTCCCGGGAGGAATGTGCAATTCCTGCCGGGCAGAACAAGGGGTTTGTTTGCGTGGGGAGCTGAGGCAGATCAATAATCAGCCGATTAATAAATAATGGCGCTAATAACCGGCGAAATAACGGGGAGAGAGGCAGGCAGGGATGGGGAAAAGCAGGAATTCTCCACACAATGCCCCTTGCTAAAAGCTCACTTCCCAAAGATTCCCGGCCCAGACCGACAACTCTCGCTGTCACCCCGCATTCCGGGGAAAATTCCATCTCCTGGATGTCACGAGCCGGAGGGAAAACGCCGCTGGGTGATTATTTAACATTCCTAAAGCCGGGAAAGGACACCGGGAACGGCGGAGATTTAAGGGATTCACTGTTCCCTTCCTTCCCTGCAAGTTGCAGCAGAACAAAAGCGGAGGGGACTTTTTCGGGAATGTGCCTTTCCCAAAGCAACTCCAGCTCCATTTTTCCACGTCGGGAAAGCTCCCGTGCACTCGCGGCTCTTATATAAACAGCGGAGGGGCTGCTGCCCCCCCGGCATTCCAATAAAATCAAGGTCGCCTTTGGAATTCCGACGATCCCCCACCCCGGCGAGCCGCCAGCGGAGTTGAGGGATTTTTTTTTTTTTTCCCCCCGCTGGGAATTTCGGGGGGTGGGG
>VYXD01016587.1:77424-92947 GCA_013397195.1 Hylia prasina | reverse complement strand
GTGTTTCTCTCCTGTGCAGGTTTCTCTCCTGTGCAGCGTTTTGTGGGCAGAGTGGAGGTGCTGGGAGGTGCTGGGGCTGGTTGTTGCAGGGGTGGGAAAGCATTAAAAAGCGTTGGAAGCCTGTCCTTTCCCTTCTCTTTGTTTTCCAAGCCCCAGCTGTCCTAGCAAGAGATAAAATGATCCTTAAAGGCTTCCCCTTGCCCTGTCACTGGGCAGAACCCAAACTTTTCCTGCCCGAGTGCTGCACAAGGTTATGCCACAAGGGGCAAAACAGCCTCTGTGGAAATTTGCTTCCCCATAATCCAGGCAGAAAGTTGTCAAGTCAAAGAAATCTTGGCATTATTCCCCTGCCCCTCCTTGATGTGGGCAGGGAAAGGGAAGAGCTCTGTGCCCCAGCCACCAGTGATCTCATGTGAGCAGTGCCAGGCAGGGCACTGCCACCGAGGGGTTTGTCACTGCCCAGCTGGAAAGCAATACTTGTGGGCTGTGTCCAAGGAGAGCAGAGCAGAGCTCTGCCGTCACAGATCCCTTGACTCCATCCCCAGGTCTGTGTCTCAGACTGGAGGAGGCCGTGAGCCCTTCCCAGCTTTTGCTGCTGGCTCCTTTCCCAACACCTGAGTTTCCTCGGGGTTTTGGGTACCCAAATGCACCCCGGGGCTGCAGAGCTGCACAGCTGGAGGACACCCCGCCCTGTGGCACAGGTCCAGGGCTGGCACTGGTGACGTGTCCCCATCCCCTGGGCACCAGCAGCGACAGGGCTGGGAGCAGGGTTTGCTCTCATACTGGAGCTCACATTGCAGCCTGGATTACCCAGAGAAAAAGAGCTTTAAATGGGCTGGTTTCCACTCCTGCTTCATCTGGCCAGGGTCACTCTTTGTGACAAGCCTGAGGTCAAGGGCCTGGCTCCCGGTGCCTTTGGGAGATGCATAAATTAGAAGAGATTGTGTCTTAATAGTTCTAAAAGTAAATGAGCAGCGGGGTATTTGCAGTCCTTTCGCTGAGTGAGAGGCCCAGCCCTCCCCAGCAGTGTCCCCTCAGCAGTTTAAAACTTCCACCGGGTCCGTGGCCTTAGCAATAAATAAATAAAAATCAGTTTTCTGGGGAACAAGCGGCGCTCTGATCTCCTATTCATTTATTTGCAGGCCTCATTAATATAACATCAGCGCAACAAACAGCTGAAGGGGGGGCAGTGTCAGGCTGAATAATGGAGTTGCTCTGCTGAGATAACAATTAGGTTGTGAATGTGCCATCAGCGAGGCACAGACAAGGAGGGATCATGCCGGGATGACAACGCTCATGTGCCGCTTCCCCGCTGGGCTCATCAGCCGGGCTCCAGAGCTCAGAGCAGCGGCAGAAAAGCACAAAGAGGATGAGGGTGGATGGGGTCTGGGCTGCGCCGCTGACTGGGAGCTCTCCCGAACAGATGCCGAGGGGTTTCTGTGCCGGGTCGTGGCTCCCCTCCAGCAGCTCCCAGCCAGCCCCGGCTCAGCTCTCCCTGGCTCCTCGCTCACTTCTCCTGCAGGAAAAATGTCGCTGCATGTCAGAAACGCTGAAAGAGTCAAGCAGCAAGACGTGACAGTGAGAACATTTATCCCTCATCGTTGGAGCTCTGTCTTCTGCAGGCTGGGGGAGAAGGGTTCCAGCACTGGGCTGGGGCTGCTGGATCCCTGGGAGCCTCAGATCCCAGCCCTGGGGGTCCCTTGGATCCCAACCCTGGGGATCCCTCGGATCCCAGCCCTGGGGGTCCCTTGGATCCCAACCCTGGGGAGCCCTCGGATCACCGNGATCCCAATCTCAGGGACCCCTTGGATCCCAACCCTGGGGATCCCTTAGATCCCAGCCCTGGGGATCCCTTAGATCCCAACCCTGGGGATCCCTTGGATCCCAGCCCTGGGGATCCCTTGGATCCCAATCTCAGGGATCCCTTGGATCCCAATCTCAGGGACCCTTTGGATCCCAACCCTGGGGATCCCTTAGATCCCAGCCCTGGGGATCCCTCGGATCCCAGCCCTGGGGATCCCTCGGATCCCAGCCCTGGGGATCCCTCGGATCCCAACCCTGGGGACCCCTTGGATCCCAACCCTGGGGGTCCCTACCTTGGTTTCAGGCAAACAGCAGCACTAAGAGAAGTTCTCTGGAGCATCTGCAGCCCTTCCCTGATGGAGGGCAGGGTGTGGGGGTGACCGAGCTCCTGCCACCCCCTCAGCCCAAGCCGCTCTCTGAATTACACCGAATGACACGGCGCTGCACACCTGACCAGTCCTTCCCAGCTTTACACAGGGGCTGCACTGGGGTTTGCCTCACGTGCTGGGGAGGGGTGACCTGCTCAGAGTAATTCTGCCTCCCACACCCCGCTCGGATCTCAGTGACTTTCAAGCTGGTCCAGTTTAGCAAACAGCCTGACAAAGCTTCCAGCAGAGGTGCCAATTCCTAAACAGCAAATGCCCAGTTCCTGGCAATGGCCTGGCTCTTTCTCAGCTGCCCTTTGCAGATCCTTTTCATCCTCCACAGAGCTCCAAGGGAAAAGCCAGCCTAGTGAAGTGGGTTAATTGAAACTGGGGAATATTTCTTGCTAATGCTGTCTGTCTCAGGTCAGAAATATGGAGTGGCAGCCCTGCAGCCTGGGCAGCTCCCGGCGCAGCCCAGCTGGGATTAAGGCAGAGCAGGGGCTGGCTGTGCTGGAGGTGCCTCATCCTCACCCAGCCAGGAGCCCAGGGATGCTGCTCAGAGGGTCCCCAGCTCTGGGTGCACGGGGACCTTTAAGACTTATCTTCTTTCTGCGATTTTGACTGAATCTCTCCAGCTGTAATTAATTGAATGCATCTGTTCTAACCCTGGGGCTGCTTTATGGCACAGTTACTTCAAAACTGTTCAATTAGTGGCCACTAAAATCTAGGTCGAGTGGAGCTCCATATTGGGGATTTTCCAGGTCAGGACATTTTTAAAATACAGCATCAGCTCGGCTTTGTTCGGGGCAGGCTTGGCCCCGCTGCTTCTGCTCGGGTCAGGAAATGGCAAGCGGTGACTTCTTTTTATTTGAGCAGTGACGAGACAACGAGCCCGGCGCAGTAAGTGCTCCAGTAAATGCATTTTAACATCATCCAGAGCTGCAAAGGACAGCTGTAACTGTCAGCCAAGTGCAGGTGATCCCCAACCAGTGATGTAAACACTACCAGGCCTCCAGGACTCGGTGTAACACAATCCTGCTGGGTTTTGTAGTGGGTTTGTGGGCACGCCGAGATTCCCAGAGCTAAATGATACAAGACAGGCCATGGTGTGAGTTACAGGGAACAGCAGCACAACAGGCAGTGCGTGGTGAATAAATTAAAAACCTCCATCAGACGGTGGAGGGGACAGGGAGGTGATTAAAGGACATGGAGGTGGCTCTGGTGGGTGCTTGGAGCTGGAATAACTTCAGCATGTGTGGCCAAAACTGGGGCAGAATGCCCAGGGAAGTGCTGGAGTTGGAACAGGCAGCCCAGGGAAGTGCTGGAGTTGGAACAGGCAGCCCAGGGAAGTGCTGGAGTTGGAACAGGCAGCCCAGGGAGGTGCTGGAGTTGGAACAGGCAGCCCAGGGAGGTGCTGGAGTTGGAACAGGCAGCCCAGGGAGGTGCTGGAGTTGGAACAGGCAGCCCAGGGAAGTGCTGGAGTTGGAACAGGGAGCCCAGGGAAGTGCTGGAGTTGGAACAGGCAGCCCAGGGAGGTGCTGGAGTCATCCTGGCAAAGTTCAAAAACCAAGTGGACGTGGCCACTGGTTCAGTGGGGGTGGTGGGGCTCCACCTTGAAGGCCTCAGGTGTCTTTTTGGAGGTGCTCTGGGGAGCTGGGAGCCACACAGGTGCTGGGGACAGGGGTGTCCCTCGGGGAGAGCTGTGGGGCAGCCACTGGGATTGGTGTCCTGGTGTTTGGCCGCCTTCCTCCCTCCTGAGAAGGTGGAAAAATCCAACCATCCATCTGGGAACAGCAAGGGAAAGGTGCTGAAGAGCTCAAGTTTTTTTGCCAAAGACAAGGGTGGAACAAAGAAGCGTAAACAAGATTTATCCATTAAATTAATTAAATTGCATTATTATGGATTGTGTTTATTTATTAATAACAGCTGCAGCACGGGGAAGATTAGAAACTCACCCAAGAGCAACAACAGAGCAGTGGCAGATTCAGGATAACTGTCTGAGAGTCCTGGGTCCAAATTTTGTGACCATGCATTATTGAAATTTATACTCCTAATTGAAGAGGAGATTGTCCTTAATGCAGGTCTGTGGAAGCTGGGATGATTATGGCTGAGGCAGGCTATAAACAGGCAGCTTGAAAGCACACACCTCACCCTTTAACATTTTTAAGTCATTTGAGGTGCCAAGTCACTAATAAAATGTGACATTAATATTCAGAGAGCAGCCAAGGCAGAAGGTAAAGTTCTCCCAAGCACCAGGCTGCTTCTGGAAGGTGACTTACCCTGTGCTGGGTGGGGAAGATGGGAGCCAGGTCCATCCTTCTGCAAGGATTTCTGGGGAATGGCTCTGCCCACCCTTCTTGGCCGGCTCGGGGACCTTGGAGCACGGCAGGGATGGAATTCAGCGTCCTTGGGCTGCTCCGGAAGAGCCACGAGGGGCTGGTTGGCAGCAGGAGCAGGAGGGGGCTGCAGCAGGAGCGTTCCCAAGGCAGGTGGGGCTGTCACCTCACCTGCCCTGTGCTCTGTCTCCCCGCAGATCCTGACGGTGTCGGGGCCCCCGGAAGGAGGGACCAGGGTGACCATCCGTGGCGTGAACCTGGGCCTGGACTTCTCGGAGATCGCGCAGGGCGTGCAGGTGGCCGGGGTGCAGTGCACGCCCCTGCCCGAGCACTATGTCGTGGCCGAGCAGTGAGTGTCCCCTCACGTGTCCCCGGCGCGGCTCCCGGGGCTGGGGTCCCCCCCTGAGCCCCTCCCTGACCCCCAGCACACCCTCAGGAGGCCACAATCCCACCCAGAGCCCGGGCACCTGCAGGAAGGGCGGTGGAGTGGGCACAGGAAGGGATTCCTGCACATTCCTGCAAATCCCTGCACATCCCTGCACATTCCCACACATTCCTGCATATCCCTGCATATCCCTGCACATTCCCACACACCCCTGCACATTCCCACACATCCCTGCACATTCCCACATGTTCCTGCACATCCCTGCAAATCCCTGCACACTCCTGCACATCCCTGCACATCCCTGCACATCCCTGCACATCCCTGCACACTCCTGCACATTCCCACACATCCCTGCACATTCCCACACATTCCCACACATCCCTGCACATTCCCGCACATTCCTGCACATCCCTGCACATTCCCACCCGCTGGACTCTCCCTGTGGGGGCTCAGCAGCCCTTTTAAGCTTTCATTAAATGTTCTGTTTGCCTGCACGCCGCGGGTTCCTGCTTGGCTAAGCACCTTTGTGATGAGCACCTTGCTGCTGCTGCCGAACCTCCCTCCCCGCTCCCCATCCCACTTGGAATTCCGCCGGCGCCGCCGGCTGCACGCAGCCATTTGTTAGGCGGGCGAGGCGCTGACAGCCCCGGGATCCGAGTGGGCCTCCACGGGAGTCAATTCATTTGTTTCACTAAGAAAAATGCCAGGCCAAAATTAGAAAACGGGCCTGGAAGAGGGGACGGGCGAATAAATCCCGCAGTGTGAGACCCGCTCCTCTGCGGCCCCGCTGGGCTGGGCTGGGGGAGCCGAGGTGCCGAGGGGGTGTTTGGGGTGCTGAGAGGGTGTTCAGGGTTCTGAGAGGGTGTTCGGGGAGCTGAGAGACTGTTTGGGGTGCTGAGAGGGTGTTTGGGGTGCTGAGAGGGTGTTTGAGGTGCTAAGAGGGTGTTCAGGGTTCTGAGAGGGTGTTTGCGGTGCTGAGAGGGTGTTCAGGGTTCTGAGAGGGTGTTTGGCGTGCCGAGAGGGTGTTTGAGGTGCTGAGAGGGTGTTTGGGGTGCTGAGGGGGNNNGTGTTTGAGGTGCTAAGAGGGTGTTCAGGGTTCTGAGAGGGTGTTTGGGGTGCCGAGAGGGTGTTTGGGGTGCTGAGAGACTGTTTGGTGTGCTGAGGGGGTGTTTAAGGTGCTGAGAGGGCGTTTGGGGATGTTCGTGCCGGGTGGAATGGGAGAAATGGGTGATGTCCTCCCTTGGGTTGTGTCACCTCCTGCTGGGGACCAGGATGGTGTCCTGCGCGTGTGTCCCGTGAGGGTGGAGGTGGCCACGGTGCCCTGGGTGGTCCCAGCAGCACGGGTCTGCCCCAGGCTGGGGAGCGGCTGGGAAATGCCCTTGGTGGCCCCCGCTCGGACCCAGCGCGGGGCAAGGACCTGTCCCCAGCACCGCGGTGGTGTCGCTCGGGCTTTGCCCGTCCCTCGTGTTTCTTTGCCCATCCCCGAGGCAGAAGGGGCATTGCCGACCCCCCGGAGCAGTGCAGGGTGCCAGGCAGTCTGGGATCGCGGGGTGAAGGGTGCCCGGGGCTGCTGTGGGAGCGGCTCCCAGCACGGCCCCGACGCCCCTCACTGCGAGCAGTTGGGGCTGTTCCGCTGAGCAGTACTTTGTTATATTTTATTTTTCAAATAAAAGATGGAAGATTATGAAATTATCCCCCTTTGATGGTACGAAACCCTGATTTTATAATCATGACTCTAATTACGGCTCTTGAGCTTTCAAAGTTTGTTAACATCATTAAAACATTTACCCTGGGCAGATAACAGCAAGCGTTAGCATGAGAGCGGCCTTTTAAAGATGAATACAGATAAAAGGACCCTCTTAAGGGTTCTGTGGGCAGACTGAATTCCAGGACTGTAATGACTCTGCCATATGCTCCAGCCCCGCAATCTATCAGCCAGCAATTAGGTTAATGTTGGTGAAAGGGCCACTTAGCCCGGCAATCAGCACCCTACAGCTCTGCCGAATGCATCATTTTGTAACGAGGTACCTGCTGGGCATCTGCCTCCGGGCGGGGCCCGGCACCAGGTGTACCCGGTCACTCGTGCCCTGTCCCGCCCCCGGCCCTGCCCGGGCTGTGCCGCAGCTGCTGCTTTGCTGGCAGGGTCGGGCGTTTGCTGTTTCCTTGCGGCAGAGAGAACCTCCCCTCTCTCTTCTCCTGCCCGCGGGGTGCCAGGAATCACTTCCCAGGCTTTGCTTGCCCTGGCCCCAGCTGAGAGCGGCCTCCTCTCCCCGCAGGAGGAGGAGGAGGGAGGGAGAGGTGAAGGAATACCAGGCAGAGAGGGGCAGGGGCGATGTCTGCTGGAAAGGCAGAGCGAGGAGCACGTGGCAGAGGAAGGCTCAGAGCTGAGGCGCTTCAATCTCTCCAAAAGCGTCTCTCCAGGCAGCCCCTTTGATGTGCAGCAGTGAGGACGTTCCAGCTCTTTAGCAGCTTGTGTGTATTTCATCGGCCCTCCTGGCATCACCTGGGCACCAGCCGCAGTTTCTTTCTTCCTTCAGTCTCCGCGGTTTTATTTTATTTTTTTGTTTGCAGTGAATTTAATGCTGCTGAAGGCGGCTGGAACTCTGCCTCCCCAGACTGGGGCCTTTTATGTCTTTGTGTGTGATGGGCAGAGCAGCGAGAGCTTCCTTCTCCTTCAGCCTCAGCAGGCAGAGGCTGCTCTGGCTCTTCCCTGTCCCACTCCCAGGTCAGACCCCCACAGGTCTCCTCATGGGTGGATCTGCACCTCCTGCTCCAGGCAGGTTACTCCCACCCTCAGCTTTTCATCCCCGAGGCAAATTGCCCATCCTCGGGTCTGCAGTCCTGAAGAGTTATTCCCACTCTCAGATTTCCAGGCTGGAGCAGGTCCCCAGTGCCTGCAGGGCTGCTCTCAAATTCATCCTCCCAGCGCTGCTGTGGGAACCAGCAGCATCCAGGTCCATCTGGAGAGCCCTGCCAGCTGATGCCCCTGTGAAAACCTCCCCCAGACCTGCTGGCATGACTGGCATCCGCTTGATGCCATCCCCAGCTGGTGTCACACATCCCCCACGCCCTGGGATTTGGGGTTATTTTATCCACGGTGATCATTGTGGTCAGCCCCAGCAGCTCTCCCTGGCCCTGCAGCTCTGCCCTGGGATTTGGGGTTATTTTATCCACAGTGATCATTGTGGTCAGCCCCAGCAGCTCTGCCCTGGGATTTGGGGTTATTTTATCCACGGTGATCAGTCGTGGTCAGCCCCAGCAGCTCTCCCTGGCCCTGCAGCTTTCCCAGCCTCGGGAAAGGACCACGCCAGGAGCACAGGGACGAGCTCCCGTGACCACCACGAGGGTGGTTGTGGCAGCCAGCCCTGTCCCTCAGCAGAAGCTGCTCTCCAGGGCTGTCTCTATCATCCCCCAGCAGGCTTCTCCAGTTTTGATTAACTGGGAGTCTGCAGTGTGAGCTGTTCCCTTAATGAACTCATCTGTTACTCTGAGGACTTCGCACTCACTTTGCTACTGGCTAATATATTGCCATTAGTGCTCTGCTTTGCTCTGGAGTTTACAGCTCGTAATAATTATGTCTAATTTTGATTTTTTTTTCCTTTAAATTACTACATGGGGTAAAAATAGACTCAGTAATTAACTTCTTCCAAAGAGGCAGATATCAAAGTTAAAGGGGGGGGGCGGAGGGGAGAGAAAGGAGAATAAAGGCAGTGTGAGCTGTGCAGGGCACTGCTGGCACCTCCTGCCAAAGCTTCCCCGCGGCATTTCTGCTTCCAGGATCGTCTGTGAAATGGGGCAGGCGCTTCCAGGGATCAGCTCCGGCCCAGTGCTCCTGTGCATCGGGGAGTGCAAGCCCGAGTTCACGGCCAAGTCGGCGCAGCAGTACGTGTTCGTGGTGAGTGTCCTGCTGGGCACAGCACATCCAGAGGACATTCCTGGAACTGCCGGGATGTTTTCTGGGGCTGTCCCCTGGTGCTGCACGAGTTTTGGTGGCCCAGTCAACAAGCCCGGCTGCAGGATGGAGAGTTCACCCATGCAACAAAGCCGGGCTCCCACAGCCTTTGGGTCCAGCGTCACGGCCCCAGAACAATGGTTATGGAATGCCGGGATGGTTTGGGCTGGAAGGCAACCCCAAAGACCCAGTGCCACCCCTGCCACGGGCAGGGACACCTTCCACTCCCCCAGGCTGCTCCAAGCCCCGTCCAGCCTGGCCTGGACACTCAGGGGTGTCCTCTGGCACCCCCGGCAGCTCCCTGCCTGCAGCAGCAGCGCTGAGCTCGTCCTTCCCTTCCCTTCCTGCAGACTCCAGCCGTGAGTTTCCTGAGCCCCAGCCGCGGCCCGGAGTCGGGAGGGACCATGGTGACCATCTCTGGCCACCACCTGGGGGCCGGCAGCCGCGTGTCCGTGCTCCTGGGGAACCAGACCTGCGAATTCCACGGGTAAGAGACCAGCACGGCCCCTGCAGCACCTCCTGCTCCCCTCCCAGCACGGATCTGCTGGGGCTGAAGGTGCAAAAATCCATCTGGGAGCCCCTAAGGCTCCCATTCCCTCTTTCATTGCATGAAACCATCTCTTCTCTTTTATTGTGATGGAGGCTTGCCTGGCAAGGGAGGGATTCATCGGTGTCAGTGCTGTTCATGATTTCATTTTAATGCTGTTCCAGCGGTAACTGCTCTGAAAATCACAGTGAAACACCACTGTGATGGAAATATGCTTACACTGGTCATCAGTGCCTGCCCCCAGCCCGGCTGCTCTGGAGAAAATGGAACATTTATGAGAAATATCTCCTTTTCCTTTGCACAGACCTGCATTGCTTTTACTGCAGCCACTGTTGCAGGTGCTCGACCTCCTAAAAACGGTTTGGGGTCCTCAGGGCAGAGCAAGGCAAGGCTCTGCTCACACCTCCTGCTGAGGAACTTGCACAGCCATCAATCTCTGATGGGATTTTGATGGCAAATTTGCTTTTTACCTCGCAGTGTAAACACAGAGGTGACATTTGCAGGGTTTAATGGGTTTTCCTGGGGCTTAGTTAAAAAAGAGATGTGTGGTTTACATCTGTGTGTATCAGTACACAGCCCTGCCCACCCCGCTGGCACAGCCTGGGTGGCAACCTGGCATCCCAAGGGATTCTGCCTCCCAGATCCTCACTCAGGCTGCCCAGGAGGAGCTGAGGAAGTTTCTGGGAAAGCAAAGATCCCTGGAGGTGAATTTCTCATCCAAAAGCCCGAGGGGTTCTTGGATGTGGGAGCTGTGGGTGTTCAGGCATGGGAGCACACGGGGTTATCAGCAGGGCTTGCTCTGGATCCATCCCAGGAGGGTGCTCGGGGCATCCCAGCACCTCCCAGTGCAGCCCAGTCCTCCAGGAGTGTGCAGTGCAACCAACCCATGGATATTTCCTCCCACATCCAAAACAAAGACGCCAAGTCTCTCCCTCAGATGGAGACAGGGATCGGCGTTACCGCCGGCAGGAGTGCAGGGTCAGCCCTGCAACATCCTCCCTTAAACACCTGATCCTGCAAAGGCTGGAGGAGCTTTGGCTCCCTGGATGTCCTGGTTGCAGCCGGGAGCAGGAGCTGCAGCAGGGGAGGGCCGTCCCTGCCCTGGGGCCACGCTGCCGTGCTTTGCTCTGAGCAATGAGCTCCAATCGTACTCCAGGGCGTGGGGGAGCCTGATGAGATGAAGCGGCTCCTAATGAGATTCCCTCTAATTACAGCTTCCCCCATTCTCCCCTCTCTGATCGGAGGAGTGGGTAGATTCACCATGACGACATAATAACAGCACGGAAAGCTAATTAGCTGATCACAGGGAGCCGGGAGCTGCTCTGCCAGCAGCCCTGCACACTCCCGGCTCGTGGCAGAGCTGGGCAGGCACGGCGGGGTCTGGGGTGGGCAGCAGCAGGGCAGGGAGCCCACCAGGCTGCACAGAATCCCTCCAAAACCCAGCACAAAACAGGCTGGAGAATCCCACTCCTCACACAAGGAAACCTTTGTGGCTAAACTGAACCAAGGTGGATGTGATGAAACCAAGTGAGGATGGGAAAAGGGAAAGGAGCAGGGCAGGAAGGGGTGCGTGTGTTGTTGCACCAGCAGAAAGGGCCCAGGACAACTGGTTTGAGGTGTTCCAGGGGGTTGTTCTGTCCCCTCGGCTGTGGGGTGGAAGTGCCAGGGTGTGAGCTGGAACATTGTGGTACCTGCCGTTCTGTGCCCCGCAGAGAGGGCAGGGAGTGTGTGAGGAGCCTGGAAAGGGAGCACCCACTGTCCCCCTGCCAGGCACAGACTCAGAGCTGTGCTGGGGGCAGGGACATGGCTGCACTCAAGCCACAAGCCCCTGAGGATGCTGAGCGTGGCGAAGGTTGCCCACTCAGGAGTGCCAGGTTTTGACTGGAGTACCAGACTGGCCCTGAGGTGCTGCAGACCTGCCTGTCCTCTCCCCTGGGAGAGCCCAAAACTGAAGGAGCCACAGAAAGAACTGACTTTGCAGTGAGCTGGGGGCAGGTTGGGGCAGGGAGGATGAGCAGGGGTGCAGGAACACCAAGGCTCCTGCCAGGGATGTCCAAGGAGCCGAGTGCTTCCTCCCAGCTCTGTTCTGGATGCTCAGATCTCACTCCCCTTCTCCGTCCCTCCAGCACCGGCTGCTTTGTGCTCTGGCTGTGCCTCCTGCGCCGCTGCCCCGACCCTCTCCAGGGCTCTGGTGGCAGCAGATGGTCTGTTGTGTGCGGGCAGGCAGCGCCAGCCGGGTCACCCGCCCTGAGGGGACACAAAGCCCGAGGCAGTGGTGCCATCCCTGCCCAGGCAGGGCCTTTGTGCCGCTCACAAGAGCCTCGTGTGTGCACTGGGGTGGGGAGGGGAGGAATTTGGCTCTTCCCTGAGCTTGTGCATCCCGTTTAGCAGGCAGCCATCTGTTCTCACCCGCCCGGCAGAAGGCAGCGGGTTCAGGGGGCTGCGGGAGCTGCAGCTTGGCACAACGAGGGGTTTCAGGGGGGCTGCTGCTCTCACGGTGGGCACAGCTCCGTGCAGAGCTCCCCACCCTCCTGCCCACCCCAGGAGCCCCCCAGGTACCAGTCTGGGGCTGGCTGATGGCTCAGCCCTTCCCTGAGCCGCCCCAGGACAGGGCAAAGGCTGTTTGCTGCCCCTACACCAGCTCCCCACTGACAGTCCCCGTTTCCCTCCTGTGCAGGAGATCCATGAACGAGATCGTTTGTGTGTCAGCGCCCTCAGCCCACGGCCTGGGGGCTGTTCAGGTCTCTGTCAGCGTGGACAGGGCTCAGCTGGAGAGGACTCTGCTCTTCGAGTACATCGACGACCCCAAGGTGCAGCACATCGAGCCCGAGTGGAGCATCGCCAGGTAACAGCTCTGACAGCACCTCCTCGGCCCCGCCCTGCCCTGGGGCTCCTCAGCACACACCCGGGCAGAAACGGGGCAGTTTGGAAATGCACATCCCCGGGTGGGGCAGGGCTGGGCGTGCCTGGGGCTGGCAGAGGGGTTGTGTTCAGCCAGGCAGCCACAGCAGCCCAGCTCCGGGGTCTGGGGGCACAGCCAAGCCCAGATCCCCCCTCTGCTGCAGCAGGGCACAAGTGCCCGTGAAAGGCTCCTTCCTGTGGTCCTGGAATAGAAGAGAGCCAGCAGGCAGCACCAAGGGAAAGGGCTGGTGTCCATCGGAGCGTGTGGGGAGCAGGTGCTGCTGCTGTCCCGTCTGCTCCGTGCACAGCCCAGCCCCCTGAGCAGGCTCTCCTGGCTTCCCCACAGCGGCCACACGCCCCTGACCGTCACTGGCACCAACCTGGACGTGATCCAGGAGCCCCGGATCCGCGTCAAGTACAACGGGAAGGAGTTTGTCAACGTGAGTAGGGGCTGGCAGCTGGGACTGTCACCCTGCAGCCCCCGGGGCGGGGGCACTGCTGCCAGGGCGTCCTGCCAGGGCAGCTTGGCCACGGCAAACGCTGCTCCGGGGGATTCCCTGCACTCCCCCGCACTGGGGACACCGGGAAGAGGGAATTTGACACACAAAAATGTGGGATTAGCTCCTTCCCCTGTCTCTATTCTTTCAGTCCATGAGTGAGAAGCTGAGGTGGACCCCCGGCTAAATGGGGACTGAGCGAGGTTCTTGTGTGTGCCACAAGTAAGGGTTGTACCTCCAGGACTCCAGAAATTATTCTGATCAAGTGCAACTGAAATATACTGTTTCTGTGCAGTGATCTTTGTGGCTGAGTCTGTATTATCCCGGAAAGGGCAAATCACTTAGTGGGCTTTGCCTATTCCTTCTCTCCCCCTCAAGACCTTTCTCATCTGAGCTCTTTTTAACAAGACATCTAATTTTGTTGCTAGCACTTGTGGTTATAGTGCTACAAAAATAATTCTGAAGACACGAAACTGAGTGAAATTAAATCTTTCCCTCATGGAGGGAGGCCAAATGGTTGGGCTCTTGCTGCTTTACCAGGCAAGAGCCCCATAAATCAGTGATTTCCCTGCTTTGGGGGCTGGGGGAGCTGTGGATGTGCTCAGCCCTGCAGGAGATGACCTCCCTGTTCCCTCCTGCCCACCAGGGCCACAGGAGCCATTCCCTTCCCTCGCTGGCATTTGGGAACGGCCTGGAATCACGCCTTTGCAGCAGGGAGCAGGTATTCCCTGTGGGTCTGTTTCAGAGCTAGAGAAGAGGAAAGTGGAAAGAAATGGGAAAAATAAATTAAAAGAAGAAAGAGCTGCTGTGCGAGCCTTGAGCTCCACTGAAACACGGCTCATTTCAGGCTCGCCCTCCATCTCTACCCCAGCACCTTCGTGCTGGCTGGAGGAGAAGCAAATCACCCCCAAGCACGGCTGTAACACCTCACGGGGTCGGTGAGGCCGGAAAAGAGCTCTGAGATCACGGAGCACCACGCCTGGATTGAACATTCCCAGCCCAGCGTGAACCCACGGCCCTTCCCGGCCACCGGGGCACGGCAGCCCGGCTCAGGGCAGGGTGTTTGCTCCCTGCCGTGCCTCTGACAGCCCCTCCTCCCCAGGTGTGCAAGGTGGTGAACGCCACGGCCCTGGCCTGCCTGGCGCCCCCGCTGAGCCCCGAGTACCGGCCGGGGCTGGACGCCGTGGAGCGGCCGGACGAGTTCGGCTTCATCTTCAACAACGTCCAGTCCCTGCTGGTCTACAACGACACCAAGTTCATCTACTACCCCAACCCCACGTTTGAAATGCTGAGCTCCAGCGGGGTGCTGGAGCAGAAGCCGGGCTCCCCCATCATCCTGAAGGTGAGGAGAGCCTCGCTCAGCCCGCGGGGAGGTCACAAAACCGCGAGCCAGGGAGGGAGGGAAGGGAGGGGGTCCTCCCTAATAACCCCAAACCACAGCCCCGTAGTTCTCAGGAGCCGGAGGAATGTGCCACATCTGTCGCTGTTGTGTCCCCAGGGCAGGAACCTGTGCCCGCCCGCCCCGGGAGGAGCCAAGCTCAACTACACGGTGCTGATCGGGGACACGCCCTGCGCCGTCACCGTGTCCGAGACGCAGCTGCTGTGCGAGCCCCCCACGCTCACCGGGCAGCACAGGGTGATGGTGAGGGGCCACCTGTCCCGTCAGCACCCCCTCCCCTCTCCTCTCCACCCTTCCCCTCCTCCTCCGGCTCCCTGACTCCCCTGGGGACACACAGCCCCAGGAGGATTTTCCATTTTATGGGTGTCTGATTGGAAGTTTAAAATATTGATGTGGATCAGCATGGAGAGCCTTTGTCCTTCCCTGAGAGTCACTCCCTTCTAGAAGGAAAAATGCCCCTCAGAGCCTTCCAGAAGGAAGAAATCTTCCTGGCAGTGCCTTTGGCACTGGGTGCCATCCTTCCTCTGGATGAAGCTGAGACCATTCCCAGTGTTCTCCCTCCTAGTGGGATTTAATCAGCCCGCGGAGACAGACCTGACCTGCCAAGTGCACGGAGAGGTTTTGCCTTTCCCGAAGCAGGAGCCAGGAACATCTGAACCCTGGAGTGGCTGGATCAATGCCCTCATCCAGGCTGGCAGTCAGTGCCTGCCCCTGCTCGGGCTCTGGGCATCGCTGCTTCCTCGGCTCCTCTTGCAGAGCAGACCCCAGCTGCCCAACTGCCTGAGCAGAGCCCAAATGAGATTGTAATTGTGATTTATCTCCCTTGAAGTTCAGCATCCAAAGCATATTCAGATTATCACGGTGTGACTCCCAGCAGCGCAACCTGGCTGAGAGCCCCTCGCAGCTGCGGCCAGGGCACGTCCAAGAAAAGCCTGGCCTGGTGTTAACTCCAGCCTGTTTGCTGCACAGCTTTCACCTGGGGCTCTCTGCTCCCCTCTCCGCTCTGCCCTTGCAGCCACTCCACTTTCCTGTCAGTGGAGCGATCAGGGCCTTGTTAACGTCCGTGGCTTACGAAAAGGAGTTGAAAGCTTATAAAATGAAAGTCAAATGGAGCCATCAGATAATAGAGCAAAGCCCAGATAGCGAAGGGCTGGCACATTTATCACCACTTGAAGCCTCCCTGTGCTCACACAGGCGTCCGAAGGCAGCTGTGGCTTGCTGTCCCCCAGCAGAGGCGGCTCGGGGTCCCTGCAGCCCCCGGGGCGGGCAGGGCGCGGCTTTGGCACGGGGACCCGCCCCGGCCGCTGCTCACCTGTGCCGCGCCCGCAGGTGCGCGTC